>PDLM01000004.1:690874-815062 GCA_003369665.1 Coleophoma cylindrospora
AGGACGATGGAGGCGGATGCTGAGTTTTCCCGATCATCAGAGATAATCCGTGAAGAGGAAAATCCAATCCAATCTATCACTGGTGCTCGGTTGCGGGCTCCGCATCCCCGCCAAGCTCAGGGCAGGGCAGGGCTGGGCTGGGCTGGGTGCATGTATGCGTGTTCAGCAAAGAAACAAGAATACAATCAGACTGTAACGTATTCCCAATACGGAGCAGCATACGGACCAGCACGGTGCGGGTGGCTTTGTGCTGAAGCGAAATGCCTTTGTCGCTCTTCCCTGCATGGTCCGTGGCACTCCCCGTCATGCAAACGCATCACCAAGCATCACATCATCCGCATTGTACATCCCGAGCCATACCTTCTGCTGCGAGTTGGACCGTCTTTCGGCGAGGGTGCCTTGCTTCTCTGCTGTTCTGCTGCTCTGGCGTTCGTGCATCGCCGTGCACCTCACCGACGCCCGCCGCCCGCCGCCCGGCAGCATCGTCGACTCTTGCTCGCGCTCCGGGAGCCAGGCGTGCCAGAGAAACGCTCAACGGCTTGGCAAACATGCTCTCCACGTCGAGAGGTTCGCAGCTCAGCCGTGGCTATCAACCGTGGCTGTTATGCCGCGTCCTAAGCGGAGCAAGGAAGCACCTACAACACAATATGCCTTGCCCAGCGGATCCACCTTCCCGGCAGACAATGCCTAACGAGCAATCTAACTAGAGTGTTTGGTCCTGTGCATGGGCTCGACGACACTACCATGCACTGTGCGGAGAATTAAAGACCTTCACCTGTCCATCTCGCCACGTTTTGCTCCTCTGGCCGTTGGGGTGAGATGGGCCCTTCTAACGCTCGTGAAGCTGATGATGTCCAGGACCTCGTGCGCCTGTAATCAACTTCAAACCGACTGTTCCTCGCACTAAGGGCTTCTCGGAAACTACCATGTCGTCGCCGCGTGCGCGGGACAAGGTGGCTTCCAAGGGTTCAAAATTTAGTGCTCTGATCCATGAAAATCATATCAGGGCTGGCACAGAGCTCCGAAAATTGCTTTGTTTTCTTGCAACTCAACAGTATTGTGACGGGCGGGCAGCCCGCTATCAGACGTACATGTCGGTCGATGCATTGGATTCGGGATCTCTACTTGAGGCACGAGCGCTCTTCAAACCGACCTGTCGAGACTAGATAGTCATGCTGATCACCTGCAGTTATCATGGGTTACCTATTCCTAGCATTATCCAACCCCACTGTCTCTGGGGCAGAAGAGGCTGCAGCGATGTATTTTGGTGGAATCTGCGTGGCTCCTAAGCTGTCCCGGCTTGCACTCCGGCGAGGGTTCCGGTTGGTCATCAGGATCTGGACACTATCTCTCCTCAGTCGTCCTGCCAGACACTGTCGGCTCTCTTATTGCAGGTGCTTGCTTCCCAAACAAAAGAGACGCTCATTGGCTTCGATGCAGAGGCTTCATAGTACTGCCTTTCGAAGACTAATGTTATACCTTGGCGTTGGGCAGGCATTAATCATGCCACTTTCGGGCAAATCTCCAAAGGACTAGGATGATGATCTACGGCTTGTTGAGAACTGTTCTCTCTACAGTCTCAAGGTATTCCTTCCAAGTTTCTTGTCGGAAATGTGGATAATTCCTTCGGACGGATTGGGCTTTGCAGATGATCTGCAACACTACTTTTAATAACTGCCAGACGTTTGTGCTTATGTTCTCGGAGTGAGCCGTCGATGTACCGGAAGAATTTAGATGAACCACTGTATCAGGCTACACTGCCTTGATTACGCGATTCAAAGTCAGCAGGCTTACGGGAAGACAGAGCTCCCACTGGAACATCTATCCAGCTTTCCGACTAGCAGTGGTTCAGTCTTTAGCTAGATACTGGTGAAGGTATTCCCATATTTTCCCATGCCACGATAGCCTTCCGCTAGTTCGGTATCAGTAGAGTGTCCTGAGCTTCTGCACAGGGACTGGTCTTCAAAACCTGCATGAGAAGTACGGCGATAGTACCCCCAATTTGTATTGCACCACGGGCATCGCGTTATTACAAGTTTTGCAGGGTTCTCAAAGTCAGCAGGGGCTCTCCCACGGTATCCGTGGCTTTGCGTGCTCTGGCCGACCTCTAAAGGAGGGTTCGGGATCAGCTCACTGGCGCTGCGTATAAGTTGGAAAGGGAAGGATGTTTCCTTCGCCTTATGCTTCATGGTTCTAGTCCTGCGGAAGCTGCAGTGAATGTCGCAGAGAGGTTCTTCGCCCTACTGAGATGAGCATAAGCAGCTCGTATATTGTTAAAGCCATGTATCGAAGGAGGCATCGCAATTGATGCGAGGTGTAACATTGAAGACACGGTGTGCGTGCGTGCTCCGCGGATTCATTTGGCCACCCACTGACAGGCATCTCGCGCCAGGTTCTGCGCTCCATGTTCAAAGGTAACAAGAATAGCCCAATGAGTCTATCCACAGCGATGGGAGCACTAGGCTGGTTAGTATCCTGTCGAGTTGATTGGGGCCACAGTGAGCTGTTAATCAGGAAGGTTCCTATCCTAGGCTTCATTGCCTAAACCCAGTAACAGGCCCTGTTGAGAGCCAGCGCTTGTGGGCGAAGTAGGAAATTAGATGCAAAACATGGCAAGAAAGGCGAGGAGGTTCAGTTCACAGTGAATTGCCAAACTTCCGTATAGTCAATCGCCAGCGAATCTGGAGGGAAGAAATACGATAGGCCGAAGACAAATTGCATGAATTCGTGTGAGACAGTGTTACACCCCAGTTGTTCGGTTGCGATGGCCTCCATGCATTTCTCGAACGCAGGACAGAAGAAGGCAGCTCCTCGCCATCCGATCTCCACCAACACCTAGCGACCGTTTCTCGTTCCGAAATACTCAATCCGGAGATTTGCATTGTAGATGGCCAGTTCCCCGAGTAAACAAGTTTTCTTCCGGTATTGCTCAGTCTTCCTATGGCTGCGAGGAAGTTCTTGCGACTTTGGTGAGGACGGCAGACTTTCCTCGGGCCAGTGGAAAGTCCACCTTGAGCAGTGCAGATCCAACCCCAGCGTCCAGCCGTTGGTCCGCTATCATTGCCCTGGAGCTGGTCCTGCGATGAGCCGAAGTCGAAGGGTAGCATGAGGGCTGTCCGTCCAAGCTCCTACGCTACCAGCCTCTGGACGAAAAAATCAGGCCTGCATAATCGGCTCCTTCTTCCTCGCCGCCGCTCCAGCATTCGCTATCTCCGGCCGTATTCACTTTCCGGATTGGTGAAAGCGGTGGTGTAGCACCAGTGATCAGTATATCACTGCCCCCCATTGATAGCCCCGATCCCTGACGCTGCTGAGCTGGCTCGGGGCCCAACCTCCCTAGGATCCTGTTGTCCAAGCCGCTGCATGGCGCCATCGCTAACGACATAGAGGATAACATCCGCTATCTGATCGGGCGCTAGCCATCCCGTGCCCTATTGTAGCCCACAAATCCGGCTGGCTGGTTTGACAGCTGCACTGCCACTTACCACCTAGAGATGGATCACGGGCCTCTGGTATGCTTAACATCTCCGTGCCGTGTGCCTGTTTTCTCGCCCGAGAAAGTGTGGCCCTTTCCCTGGTACCGCTCGACCCGAACTGCAGAGCTAGGTGATCCTGTGGTCATCAACCTGGCTGGAACTGCAGCCCCGATCCCGTGTCTTGGAGGCCTGGTGCTAGCCAAGTTTTTTGCCTGTTGTTGTTGTTGTCCCTAGGGATTTTCCTCTTGGCGGCTCGCCTTAGGCGCACTTCGCATGGTGCGTATGACGTTAGGGTGTAGATAGCATAGGGAAGCTTAGCATTCGATTTATTTACAGCACTGCCCTACGATACTCTCAGGATGGATGAACAAACCCCTGCCGGGGCTTTCGCTTCGAGGCAATTTGGCCAATAAGTTGATGAGCATCGTACTCGGCAGGACTACAGGGCATGGGCTTGTTGATCCCAAGAGTATTGTATGTGTCTCTGACTTATGCTAGGGAAAGCTTATGCTTATTAGTTCATGTGAGTTCAAGTGTGCTCACGCCCTCTTATCCCGAATACGCCATGCTTCTTGAAGAGTTGGGCTAGTGCAGTTGCTAGTGTAGCTCCCCAATTCCTTCTGTAAACCCTAGGTAGGCTTGGCTAATATAGGTGTTTCATATAGAACGTTCTTGTGCCTGTGATGGCGTGTTTGCGTTGTTTTGCTTCCTAGACGCGAACCGTATGAGCAGCTCTTGTTATAGCTGTGTTCCCCAAGTTTGACCGAGGATGACTTTGGCGAGCTTTGAGTACTGTGGTCGGTTTCTCGAGTGCTTGGACAGGATGGGTAGTTTTTGGTCTTTGGTCTTTAATCTATGGCCTTCGCACGCAGTTCCAGAATCACACACGGAATATCGTCTCGTCGCTTAAGTTACGTACAGGCATTAAGGCGCACCCAACCTTTATCCACTACGGCAAAGACTTTTACTTTTCACAATGCATCGTATTAGAAGGCTACCTACCTAGCTAGGAAGTGATAGGAGCCTTTCTCCTAGAGCTGAACTGACAGAAATCGTAGAAATTGGCGGATCTGGGATGTTCAGCTCACAATCACTACGCTATGTCCCGTCACCACTCCTTTTTGACAGGACTGGTATTGATGTGCTTCTGGCATTCCTTGCGCTCCTATTGCGCAATAATCGTCATCGTATCCCACTTCTAATACGGCTACGGGCTACACGGGCCTACGACAATGTCGGTTGGGGGGTACCAGTCTTTGAAGGGGCTTTCGATTTAGAGCAACGGATGGGATGTAATCCCTAACCATTGGCTTTAGACTCCAAGATAACAATGGCAGGCCATTCATGCCCCCAGATAACCCGCTTCCATCCTCAGGTTCATCAATACCATTTATTTTCCCAAGTCTTGAGAATGTTCAATACAGCTGTCAAGCATGTAGATCTCGAGAAGTAGCGCAGCCCCTAAGGCAAGATGTTGATGTAAGACGGGTGGTTATTGAGGAAATTGTTGAGACTGGAGATACCCAACCCTCAATCCTGGCTATCTATAGATGGCCGATTGACGTATTCGTAACGTATTGAAGTCTCGCCACTACTGGAGCTGGCAGCCCGTCTGCAATGGTACCCGCAATGGCTGTTTCGCACAGCCAATGGCATAGCCGTGCGCTCGAATTAACACTCACTCCAATGCTTTCTCCACGGGGGATTTTATTCCCGTGGTACCAGAACGGCACCGTCGAAATTCTAAGCCGTCATATTTTAGGAGAAGATGTCGTCAACAAATGTTGAACGACGCATAGAAGATTTTTCATTTGCCTTCACACCAGGGGATGGAAAGTTCAACTGCGAGGGGGCTTTCGAATATAGCAATCTTGGTCACTTGAACAAGGATTGCTTGCTTTTGAGCTCTGCATGTTACAAGGAAAAACGCACTTAGACTCATTTTCGACACTTGAAAGCACTATAATATTTCGAAGGTGTTGGCGCTGCATAGCCCAGGGTTGTTGGGCGATCCTAGTTATCCCGTGGCCAGTTTCCTCATTTGCGTGGCCTCACCGCTGGGACGATCTTTGTTTTGTAGCATTAGCGCCTACAGCTGAGTAGAGGGTAGAGTAGGATAATCCACAGGGGGATTTCTAGATCGATCAATCCACATGTTCCACTAAGGGGAAATTTGAGAACTACACTAAAGGCCCACTTGATATTGCTGATAAAGCTTATGTTCTCCTAAAGCCCTTCTTCCATCCTCCCTAGAAAAGTTATACGCCACACCCAGGAACCGGAATTACCAATCCTAGCGCAATAACATCGAGGTGCTCGATACCAGTGATACAGCCCTTGCCAATTCAATCAAATCAGGATATCTAGCCTTGAGTACCGCCCCCTACCTTCGATATACCCTAGCTGTGTTAATCTTTCTCCTTGAGAATGTTGTTCAAATCTTGGTACAAATTTCCTTGAAGCCGACTCTACCTTGCTGATTGGGTTTGTACATGGAAAGAAACTTGATTCTAATGCTAGAAGACTAGTCCACGCAAATATATTAACATGTCTAAGAACATGTCATAAGTGGCGAGGGAAAGATGTGTGTATAGCGAACAGTGCGATATACGGTCGTACAGTCGCATTACCCTAGAGTTAATAGTAGCGATAGCTGCACGTGATACGCCTAAGGCAGATGCGTTCGTGGAACCCTCACAACCCTAGGTACTAGGCCGGTGTAGCCGGTAACTATTTTCTAGTCTGGCCGTACGTACTCGGAGTTGTAGTGATAGAATTGCAATAACAGGTCTACTGTAGAAGAGTTGATTCGGTGTGCTCCGACATAACGGAAGGAGCGATCATCCTTAGGCACTCTTGTTGGATTATAAATCGTCGACATTGGTGGTGATTGCTTTGTAAAGAAGCAGCACCTTACTATTAGTTAAAGTGCTTTGATTGATTTCAGGACTATATAACGAATCGTTTATATTGAATACCAACTTAGGACAAAGTACCCTAGTGCTTGATCGGTCTGGCTATCAGGAATTTGATCCCTGCCACGAGAGCTTCTGCCAGAGAACCCGAGGGAGAGTATCTCAGTTAGGGTTTTAGATGTACTGCTGCCTTATGTTCCCCTATTCTCATGCTTCTAAAATGCTGAGGGGTTTGAGTCGGTATGAGATACTCCAACCGTAACAACATGTTCGCCAGTTCAAAGCCAACCCTTCCTAAATGAGAATTCACAGAGTTATGCATTGCCTGTTTAAGATCTACCATTTCATATCAGTATCTTCTAATATCTCAAGGCTGGAGTATCCGCATCAGAGTATTCGCGTATACACCTTATAGGCTTCATCTTTGCTCTAAAGCTGCACGCTATGCTATTCGAGAACATCGTTAGCCGTGCATTCATGCCGTTGCTGGACCACATGGTAGTTCGATCTGTCGGATCGGAAGTGCTAAAGTTACTGCAGATAAGATCCAAGTGGAAGGGGACTTGCCATCAAGAGACTTAGCTCCTCGCAGTGACGTTTCGATTGGCTGTCCCTAAAGTCCGCTTCATGGCTTGCTTAGCACTGACACTCAGAGACCCGACGATAGGATCAGACGGGCGAGAGGAGCTTGAGAGCAAGATGCAGCTAGCAAAGAAAGTCCAGCGAAAGCCCTTTGCCAGAAATAGACACCAGGTGGGTTGTACTCTGAAGGCGGGGGTGGGGGTGGGGAAGGGGCCGGAGAGCGAAACCTCAAACAAGACGTGACCTTCTGCCACTGCAAGATCAGATCAGGACTGCCACGAGAAATAGACCATCCGCCAGCTTCCGCCAGTCTTCCGACATCTTTCCGCCTTCTGCTCACTTTTGCGCAAAGAAGAGGTGCAGTCCTCATTATTCCGCTCGGCCTCTTGCTCTACCATTCTGCCTCTGAGGTGAGCAGGAAAACCCCCGCATTAAGCTAAGCCAACCATCCCCGCATTCATGACGATGGCCGGCACTTGGCTTAAACATCAAATGAGTGCTTCTCAACTGAACGCATGACTGGGTCGAGCTATGTAAATATTTATATCATCCTCGTCGTAACTCCGTTCCAACTATTTGTATTCTGAGCTTCTCTTAGTCTCGTTCCTCGATATCGATTTTTAAATCGCCTCTGTCTAGATATTTACAACTTCATTAAACTTGCTGCTTGCTTGAAAGATGGGGTCAATTGAGGATGGAGAAGTTTCAAACGTCGATGTTCTGATCGTTGGTGCAGGCCCCGCTGGGCTTATGGCTGCGACTTGTAAGAAACGCTCTCTCTCTTCCCACTTCACCAATGCCCGAATGCTCCACTATCAAATCTCCTATCTATGGTTGTAGTCTTTGTGGTGAATACCCTAGATCTCACTGTACGCAGGGATGGCCAGATGTGGAATCAACGCACGTATAGTCGACAAGAGAGGCACAAAGATCTATTCCGGGTAAGGATGACCCTCACAGCACCTTTCTTTTTCAATCTCATCCCAAGGGAATAATCAACCCAATATTAACATATTTCCAGACAAGCCGATGGCCTTCAGTGCAGGACGCTGGAGATCTTTGACTCTTTCGGCTTTGCTGACCGTGTCTGGAAGGAGAGTAATCATATGCTCGAGATCTGCCTCTGGAATCCAGATGCCGAGGGCAGGATTCACAGATCGGATCGCATCCCGGATACGATACCAGATCTCTCTCGATTTCAGCAGGTTGTGCTTCACCAGGGTGGGTTTTTCATGTTTCGGTAGCTTTGTTGGGTGGCATTATTCTCTGAGCCTACGTACCATTTGCTGAAAACCTGACCCCCTATTTAGGACGGATCGAGCGTTTCTTTTTGGATTCGCTCAAAGAACACAGCTCCATCAAAGTTGAGCGTGGAGTCCTTCCTCTATCCCTCTCATTTGACGAGTCCAAAGCCGAGGATCTAGATGCGTATCCAATTGAGGTCAAGTTGCAACACCTAACAGAGGAAGAAGCCAGTCCGGAACAAAACCAAGCGAGCAAAAGCTCCGGCGTCTCTGATGGACTGTTCCGCTCTAATATGGCCCCTGACGACACGGAGGAGATTTTGAGTAAAGCTGCAAAGAATGGTCGGGCTGGGACCCGTGAGAAGATTAGAGCTAAGTATATGATTGGCTGTGATGGAGCGCATTCGTGGACGAGAAATCAGCTGGGTTATAAGCTGGAGGGTGAACAGACGGACTACATCTGGTGATTTAGATCCCACCCCTTTGTGAAGGATGATTTATTGATACAAGAGTAATACAGGGGTGTTCTGGATATCATCCCGATCACTGATTTCCGTACGTAGTACACCTGATGAGCCTGGATGTACACTAATTCCTGTCAGCCGATATCCGCATGCGCTGCGCAATACACTCAGCCGACTCTGGCAGTGTCATGGTGATACCGCGAGAAAACAAGTTAGTACGATTGTATATCCAAATGACGACGACAGAGAAAGGAGACCACGAGAAAGTAAGTTACTTCTGGACCTCTCGCTCGCTTAGCAATATCATGACTGACGAGCAAAGCTGGACCGTTCCAACATCAACCCAAAAATGATCCTCGAATCAGCCCAGCGGACAATGGCGCCATACAAGCTAGATTACGATTACTGTGACTGGTGGACGGCGTACCAGATTGGCCAAAGAGTCGGATCAAACTTCTCGAAGAATGATCGCATATTCCTCGCTGGCGACGCCGTGCATACACACAGTCCCAAGGCGGGACAAGGCATGAACGTATCGATGCAAGATACGTACAACCTAGGCTGGAAGATCGCCGCCGTACTCAACGGGACAGCGAACCGATCGATCCTCAAGACATACCAATCCGAGCGCCGGCGCATTGCACAGGATTTAATCGCATTCGACCACCGATTCTCACGCCTTTTTTCCGGCCGGCCTGCCAAAGACGTGATGGACGAAGCCGGCATCAGCATGGAAGAATTCAAAGATGCATTTCAGAAAGGCAACCGGTTTGCGAGTGGCGTAGCAGTCGATTACGGCGCCAGCGTGCTCGTAGCCAAGGACGGGGATGCAGCCAGCCAAGGCGACGGGTCAGACGCCGGGATGAACAGCGCCCACAAGCGCATCATTGGGAAACAATCGCTCGCCTCAGCCATCCCGATCGGCATGCGCATGCCGAGTTTCAAGGTCTTGAACCAAGCCGATGCCCGCCCGTGGCACTTCCAAGAACGGCTGCCCAGCAACGGGAAATGGCGCCTGGTGGTATTTGCGGGCGATGTATCCAACCAGCAGCAGATGGCGCGGGTGCAAGGACTAGGCAAGGCGCTCGCATGCCCCTCGTCCTTCATCCCGCGCTTCACCCCACGGGGCCAGCCGATCGACGCCGTGATTGAGATCCTCACCATCCACTCGGCGCCGCGGACAGCGACGGAGCTGCACGACTTCCCGGAGATCTTCCACCCGTACAGCGCCAGGGAGGGCTGGGATTATTGGAAGGTGTTTGTGGATGATGTGTCGTATCATGAGGGCCATGGGCGAGCGTATGAGAACTATGGAGTGGATGCGAAGACCGGGGCGGTGGTGATTGTGCGGCCGGATGGGTATGTTGCTTGGAATGGTGAGCTGGAGGATGTGTGTGATATGGACGACTATTTCTCGGCGTTTATGGTTGCGCGGACTTGAGTGAAGAGATGCCGGTACCGCGACTGTCCTGGTGAGTATTTGGGTACCAATCCATCCAAGGTGAATTTGTGGGTAGCTCTTTGATAAATCTTGTTGGTTGTATAACTTTATCTATTATGGTACCATCACTGTTGAGATACTTGGGACATGAGTATGTGGAGGATCAGAAGCTGGTGGATGACTATGAAACCATGACCTTGAATTTAGTAAAGCCTATCAGAACGCCATGAGGGCTATGCCTATGGTACTAAGACCAGAGCTAGAGATCTACAAGCTAATTTGGGGATAGCATAGCCATAACCTTTCCAAGATCCCAGAGAGGAAAGAGAAAGAAAACAGACAGGAGGGGACATAATATGAAATTTGATGGATCGGACAGTTCTGCCCGCCGCTCTGGAAAAAACTCCTGATATCATACAAAAAGCAAATCGACCAAATAATCAATTCCTTCGCGACAAGATCAGAATTAGTCCACCTTTCCATTAGAATTGCCACCTAGGAGGCCTCCCTTTTCATCATCAAGTCTAAAGAAGCCACCTTTGCTTCTCCGAACGCGACCACGTCCCCAAGTAAATGCTGCTACGACTATGCCTAGAATGAGGGCCGTCGCAAGATATGGGTGTCCAGTAACAGCCATCTTGATGTCGAAGAAGAACTTCTCAAAGCTGGAAATGGTGGACTTAGGCTTGATCTTTGGAGGAGAGTCGACAACTTTGGGAAGTGTTTCTAGGATGGATGTACGCGAGGGAATGATATAGTTGCCTGTAATGGTTGTGTCCCAGTATCTTCGGTTCTGTAGGGGTCAGCTCACGAGTACACCAGGGTAGCTGCATTTCACTTACATCTTCATCATTAATAATGACCTTCTCTCCTTCCTTGGCCTCGATGCCGTAAGTCGTTCTGATCCATCTTTCCCAAAATACACCATCGACCCAGGCGAAACCGACCTCCTTTCTCTCAGACATGTCCATATTGATGTGGATGCTCTTTGCAGCACGAAGAGCTCTCTGATCATTTCGATCCTCAGCCTCTTCGATTCTCAATTGTTTGGCATCTCTCAGCTCCTGTCTCTCTTGTTGGAATCTCAATGTCTGCTTGTCCATCCATTCCAAGGCAGCGCTCTTCAGCTCTTTCTTGCCCATGATGAACTCATCAGCATGATCGCGAGTAAGTATACCAAGAACAACTATCTTGCCATCCATAATCTCCCGAGAGTTCGATGCAGTAAGCTCAGGCACAATAGGTAACCAGACAGATTGCATCCAGTGAAGGACCTTTCGGAAATCACGCATATCTTGAGGAGCTAAAGCTGTGTAGTATGTTGGGCGTCCGTCTCTGGAAACCAGTAATCTGGGCCAGGTGGTAATCTTGTATCTTTCGGCCAATGTGGCGCTGTTCGTCTTTACGAGCTTTGCGTGTCCCACCAAGCTGAGAGTTAATCTCTCCAAAGCAGCAAAATCCTCGCTGGTCGTGGCATGGTCGTAAAAGTAAACGAAAATAACCTCTTCCTTCTCTTCCAGCTCTTCAAACTCAAGTGCATCTACATCTTTGACGCCTCCACCAACATCGATTGCCTTGTTAGCGTAGGTAACGAAGTCACCAAGACCTCTCAACCCTTCGTACTCAACACGCTCTCCTCCAACAAAGAATAAGATGGTTGGGTAGCCTCGAAGTCGAACATCTTTGCATAGTCTAGACTCAGCATCACAGTTGACCTCTCCAATGTTGAGTTTGCCTTTCATCTCCTTTCCAAGCTGGACCCAGTTAGGAGCCATAGCTTGACAGTGGTGGCACCATGGAGCGTAAAACTTGATGAACCAGGGTTCTTGGGACATAGTGACAAGATTTTGGAAGCTCTCAGCAGTCAAGGAAACCGATGTTCCGAGAGGGTTTGGAGTAGCTTTAGGCTTAGCCTTCACAGGTGTTGCCTTGAGCACGGCGCTGCTAAGCGTGGTTGTCGCCTTCGAAGCGCCTACGTTGGCAGCTGCAGCAGGTGCAACAATATCCTTGGCCGGATCTTCTTTCTTTGCGCCCTCTTTGGCAGCAGGCGCGATAGGCTTCTCAGCCTTTTCATCAGCAGCTGGAGCGACTGGGGCAGGTTTCGGAGCTAGGGTTGGTTCAGGTTGCTCGACCGATGTATCTCCAGGCTGGGGAAGTTTTAGGCCACGGACTGGGCGTGAGCCAGGCTTGATTGTTTCCAAAACCTCCTCCACAAATGCACTAAGCCCTGCCATATCCTTCGCCCCGGAAAATCTTTTTTGTTGCACACCATCCTTGTACAAGATAAAGGTTGGCCAAGAATGAACTTCATGAGCCTCGCACGTAGATCCGAAAGCAATACAATCAAGTGATCCGAAGTGAAAGTTGTAGTAGGCCGGGAAGTTGTTCATGGACGTCTTCGAGGTATCTTCCGAGGACCCTGGAACTGGTTTTGAGGTATAATAGAATTCGTGGAGAGTTTGCCAGGTTGGCGCGATAGATATGCAATGTGGACAATATGGTCTAGGGATCGCGAATCAGCCAGATGTCTTCAAGCAACGAGTTCTGCCGTATGTATGATGGGGTTTCTTACGAATGATGCTTCACAAACCAGTATCCATCGGCAACAACTTTGTCGAACTCATCGCCCCGGATCTCTGGTATCGGGGGAACTTTTACGCCATTAAATGTAGTTGAAGTATCGGGTTCCGCCTCCACCGCAGGATTCTCAGGTGCCACTACAGCCTCAACTTTTGGATCCGCGCCTTGTGCGAACACTGTTGTGGCGAGGACGGTGGCGAGGAGAGATATCGTAGAGAAACGCATCTTGACAGTGTTGTGCCCGTCTCCTGAGATTGATCAGGGACCACCGAGAGCGGCTCGACCGCCAGCGATTGAAACTTGCCGGCAATGACAATACCAGACACGGTACCGACGCGGCAATTACAGGATCGCGCAAATGTGACGATATCGATGGGGTGGGAGGGTTGGCGGTTGGAACGAGTGTATGGGAATGTACTGGAAATTGGGACCCTTTGTCCCAGACATCGACCAGATACTGGATCGGGTACTAGCGCCATCAGCTCATAGCCAGATTACTGCCTTCGCTTATGGTGTGCCTCTTTCCCAAAATAGAATCGCACGTGATATTGAGATTGAGCCCGCCAGTTCATCTGTACCTTCTGGCGCATACGAGCAAACGAAGGAATGCTTCCTCGAGTACAAGTAGAAGCTGTCGATATTGCGGCCATGGACTTGCGGGATGCTTCTGAAGATCCAAACCTGTGACATCCCACCATAAAGCTGGGTCGTCCTCTTATACATGAAGCATTGGGACGCATTTATACCAGGCTGCTACTTCGTTCTTCCAGTTATTCTCCAGTCATCTATTCGCCTTTCTGTTCCTGCATAACACCTTGGCGATTGAAGATGGCAGACGAGCAACGTGCAAGCAAGAGACAAAAGCTCAATGCTAATGTGTCTGAGAACAACGATGGCAAGAACCTCAGCAGCCTCCATAGACCAATCTCACCACCACCTCGACGTGCACCGCGAGGTCCAAAAGTGGTGAACTCGCCTTTCCAACTGACCAGTATTCGAGATCTTCCTCCCGTTATGAATGTCGATACTGTATCTCTCAAAGATATTCTTGGAGATCCTCTGATTGCTGAGTGCTGGGAGTTCAACTATCTCCATGACATCGACTTTCTCATGAAGGCTTTCGATGAGGATGTTCGGGATCTAGTTAAAGTCCATGTTGTGCATGGGTTCTGGAAGCGTGAGGACCAATCACGCAAAAATATCGAGGTGAGTATTCTAGATGTCCAACTACGAGCATATCAGGTATTAGTTCGATGCCAAGCTAACATTGATAACAGGAACAAGCGTCCAAGTACCAAAATGTCACTCTACACACAGCATACATGCCGGAAATGTTTGGCACTCACCATTCAAAGATGCTCGTTCTGTTTCGACATGACTCTACAGCGCAAATCATCATTCATACCGCTAACATGATCGCATTTGACTGGACAAACATGGCACAGGCGGTGTGGAAGTCACCACTACTTCCAACACTACCAGAGCTCCATGAGAGTTCCCCGGACTCACGCCAGATAGGCAGTGGTTCAAGATTCAAAGCCGACTTTATCAACTACCTAAAAGCTTATGACACCAGGAGGAAAATATGCAAACCTTTGACTGAACAGATTTCGTTGTACGACTTCTCCGAGATACGAGCAGCATTGATTGCAAGTGTTCCAGGCAAGCAGGGAATTGAAACAGACTCAGAAACAGCTTGGGGATGGGCCGGCCTGAAGAGTGTGTTGAACTCTGTGCCAGTCCAAAATGACGAACCCGAAATCATAGTTCAAGTCTCTTCTATCGCAACTTTAGGTCCCAGTGACAAGTGGCTTAAGCAGACCCTCTTCAAAGCACTAGAGCACTCTCAAGGATCCACAACCAAGAAGCCATCTTTCAAAGTCGTATTTCCGACCCCAGATGAGATTCGACGAAGTCTCAATGGCTATTCCTCAGGCAGTGCCATACACATTAGGCTCCAGTCAACCCAACAAGCCAAACAGCTCCAATACCTGAAACCTTTACTATGTCACTGGGCTGGAGATGGTGCTCAGCATACTCCAGCAAAAGCAGATACCATCTCAGAAGCAGGGCGGCGCCGAGCAGCACCACACATCAAAACCTACATCCGCTTTGCTGACCGTTCCAAGACGGCCATCGACTGGGCGTTGGTTACATCCGCCAACTTATCTAAGCAGGCGTGGGGCGATGGCATTAATGGCGCGGGGGATGTTCGCATATGCAGTTATGAGATTGGAGTCATGGTTTGGCCAGGACTCTATGGGGAGAAAGCCAAGATGGTCCCGACTTTTAAGACGGATTCGCCAACAGTGGCCCTGGGCGAGTCTGCTGAGGCTGTCGTTGGAGTCAGAATGCCATATGACCTTCCCCTGGTGCCTTATGGGAAGGATGACGCACCGTGGTGTGCAACCGCTTCATACTCTGAGCCGGATTGGTTGGGACGGGCATATAATGCATGAAATACTTAATAGCCGGTATAGGTAGAGCTTGCACTGAAGCGTTTTGCTGAAAGATGGCATTGCTGGAGTTTGGTAGAGCCATATTAACACACCACGAGAATTTGCACACATCCAGAGCACGATAAAGGTGAGGTTCATGTATCTCTCCTCTTGTTCTACGCCTTAATCCCTGCATGCACTACTCCGTTCATTCCTTGTCCCATTCTCTATATAAATGGCACTCCTGAGAAACACATATATCTGCACTGCCCCTTCCTACTTCCACTCTTACTTTCCGCCAACAGCCTCTGGTGCCTTGTTGGCATCATAACCGCACGACTCCTTCAAAGCTGCAATCTTGGCCACATATCTCGCCTTAGCCTCATCGGAGGTGATGCCCTCATCGACAATCTTTTGCCACGCTCTCTTCTTGGCCTTGCCCTGTACCACAAGCACGGCGATTAGCATTCGTCTGACTCTTCGTATCTTGTGCTAGGGTGACGCAAGAAGCTCAGAGGAGAGCAGCGCGGGGGAGCAACGTACCTTCAAGTCAAAAGTTCCTGGCTGCTCGGAAGTGCTGATGTCCTCTCCCGTAGCGACCTTGTAGAGTCCTGATAGTGCACCCGTTAGTATCAGTCCCAACACCCACGAGCAAGCGCAGCAAACAGCCTGCGCCAGATGCCACCGGGGCTGCATCTGCTGCCCACCCACAGCTTTCCCCCGATCTCGCGCAAGAAACCCTTCCACATAGGTCTCGTTGATGCAGCAGACCCCGCACCTCCGGCCCGCCCAAAAAAAAAAGCAAAGGGGAAAGGGGAAGGAACGCGCGCAGCTTACCATAGAGCTCCAACAGATCATCATTTCCAGGCTTGGAGGTCAACTTCTTGGAGTCGATAACGGCGGTTTCGAAGTCAGACATGACGGCGGTGGGTGTGGGTTAGATTTTTTTTTTGTTGAGGGGGGATGGGGGTTTTTTTTGCGATTTCGTTGAGGGGGGCGGTTTGCTTTGGCTTCAACTTTTCCTGCAAATGATGTCAATGTGCTGTCCACAATCCCCCAGGTCGCGCCCGAGGACCGGAGCTCGATTTGACATGAGCATCCAAGGCGAGGGGTGGGGGGAAGAAGGAAAAGCGAGAGGGCGCTCACGTACCGGCGGTGCGAGGGAGGTGAGGTCAGGAGGAGAGGATTGGTGATGGATGGTGGTTCCTTTGAGATGCTTTTAAACGTGCGGTCGCGCGACGGGATTTCGAGGGGAGGGGGGGCGGTTCGAAGTGGGATGAGGGAGGGGGACCTCGAGGCATTACGGTTAGCAAATAGCGGGGTGGTAGTGTGGGCACAGCTGCTGGGCTGCTGTGCTGGGACTGGCTAACGGGACGGCTGACCTTGGTGTGCGCGGTCTGCTCTGGCTCTGCTTCGGGGCGCTGTTCTCGCTTGCCTCCTTTGCCTTGCCTGCCCTTACGTTGCGCCATTGAAGGCTAAGCGCTCGAGATTCCCCTTCTTGGCTGCCCTGGGGGTCAGAGAGGCCGCGGTGACGCATCATCGAGCCTCTTGCCGGTCTGCCATGTGATGTCAGGAACCTGCTGGGTTTGGCCATGCGACCACGCAACTGTCCAGAAAATAATACCAGCTTAGGCCGCCACGTTTTATTGTACCTAGTCTACCGGGCTTTGCAACCCACGAGGTATGCGATGGAAATGCAGTGGAAATGCAGTCTTGAAAACGCCGGATGCTCCTGCCAACACCGAGTACATGGCCTCAACCTGTCATCTACGTCTACACCTCTAGGGAGATCTCTAGTGCTCTAGTGCTCTTCTAAAAACGCCCAAGTCCATATCCGGGCCCACCTGTTCAGCAAGATCCCATCGGCACATGCTTGTGCAACACCTTCGTAAGCCTTCATATACATCATCTAAACTCTCCACCTCTGCCTCAGTCCTTCCCATCTCTTCCAGCATACCGTGGCTGGTCCCGACTCTGACAATCTGCATGAGCCCGGTGCTCAAGCGCTGCAGCAGTTGTCGTGCTCCTTCGGTGGGGTTGCCTTCTGTGTAATGCGCAATGCCAAGGTTATACCGTGCCCGAGTATAATTCGGCTTCAGATCCAGGGCCGTATTGTATGCATGGATGGCCTCATCGTGTTGAGACAGGTTCCCCAGACAGGCACCATAGTGGTTGTACAGGAGATGTAGGTCCGAGGAATGACTTGAGAGGCTCGTTCTGCAGTCTATCGCAGCTGCAAAACAGTCGGCTGCTTCTTGGTAGTCTCGGGTCGAGAAGAACAATATACCCAGTGCAACCTGGACGTTGGCATCCATACGTGGGCCTGAAGGAATGAGCTGAGCCGCCTCAATATACATGTTTTTCAAATGAGCGTACCGTGCCGAAACAGTATTCGATTGAGGGGAGCTGGCGTGATGGCGGGAAGAAATGTCTGGGTATTTTGTTGTCAACCACTCCTGCAAGGCATCGCAGGACTTCTGCGTTTCCCCCTCATTCGTGTAGCAGACGGCAAGCCGTATCCATGCATCGATGTTATTGGAATCCTTCTGGCTCTGCCTTAGCGACTCTTCCAATGCAGAAACTGCCCTGGATTCCTGCTCATTGTCTGCCAGAACTGTTCCCAGCATCCGCCAGGTCCATGGCGAAGGCATCTGTTTGCAAGCCGCCTCAAAAGCAAGCGCTGCCAACGAGAGATTTCCATTCCTTTGAACAATTCGGACACCTTCCTGGTATGGATTCTCGCTCCCGATAAACGGATTGTTAATCTGAAAATCGTAGCGCGCTTGCATGTGCTCTACACCGGTATCAAGACGTGGTGATGTGGTGCTGGCTTTGCTTCCCAGGTTGCTCTGGATTTTAGCATTTTGTGCCATGTCAATCACCTCCTCTGGAACAGGAATTTCTCGGGTGGGTTCTGCTCTCGGAATATCGAGTTGAGCAAACACAGCCTCCCAATCGGTGTCGGATACTTGCAGATCCATCGTCGGTTCGTTCATCGCCATGTATCCATTCAGGGGACTGCCAGTGTATCTTCCATGTTCTCCATTGTGATAACCCATAAAGGGCCGCAGACTCGTTGACACAGAAAGCTGCGCTATCGAATGTTGTCTTCCATGATTTGTTCCATCGCTCGACAGGTGCGCATGTGCGTGGGCGGTCTGAGATTTCGTCTTCAATTGTGCTTCGGTCCGCGGCGCGTTCCTTCCCCTCAAACTACTTGCTGACCCAGAGTACTCCGATGCCCAGTCATTCGGTCGGGGTGCGCGTACATTCAAGCCCATGCGCTGCACCCTATACGTATTTGGCTCCACGGCAAGCTCGTGTGGATCCGGTATCGCAGATGGAGGTTGCAGGGCAAGGAAATCTGTGAATTGATTCTCTAACTGCCCTCAAATTAGCCTCTTTAGTCGCCGGCTGCTTTGCTTCACTTACTCGACTTGAACTGGAATTATCTGAGGTTCGGAAGCTCGTGTAGGCATTTCCTGGTCTGGAAACCAGACGGTCCCGGTGCAAGCTTCGGTCATCTTGGTTACGATCCTTGAATAACCTAAGCGGACTGCGACTCGCGGAACACAGTGCCATAGCTGGAGAGGAGCTCCTACTTGTGTTACTCTTGATCTGCAAAATGCTTGGTCGAGTCTCTCAGACTATCTGTCGGAAAGTCCTGGGAGTGCAATGACCAGGGCAGCTTCCCGACAAGACTGATCAAGAAGTCATGTTTTGGGGTCAAGGGGGCAGATATCGTCAGGAAGATTATTAAGGAGAAGAAGTACAGCGGAGGCTAGAAGGAAGAGTATCCGGGGAAACGTCCATGGTTCTAAGCACGCGCATCATCAAAGAAGTCAGGTGCGTCCGAGTTTCCAACTTAGGAAGCAGAGAAGCCTCGGCATTCGGGACCGATGCGCTTTTGACCTGTTCGGACCTTGGAACCACTTCACGTGATAAATTTCCCAAAGGGGTGATTTAGTGAGCATGTGAAAAGCCCAAGACGGTCAAGATTTCCGCATCCTCACAATTGCTTTGTACCGCCGCGGATGTGCATTTCCATAGGCTTTGTTCGAACCATTCGTAATCTTCGTAGGGCTGAATCAGAGTGCATTCTGGGACGGAACATGCGGAAGTCTAAAGATGCCTCAGCCTTGCAGCAACCGCTATTCTTATTCATGGTAGCGACCCTCACCCGAGTATTGCAGACCGTACATCAACGATCATCTGCCATTGGCTCACATGTTGCAGCGTATCATAGCGGAAGATGGACGAAGCCTCCCGAACTTGTGTAGAAACTCTTCTGGTTGATCAAGGCTATCTTGAAGTGTATTAATCTGTATCCCTCCCTTGCTGTATGTCGTAGGTCAATTGTATTGGTTGGATATCTTTTGTTTTACTCGTTGTTTTGGGAGCTTCTACGCTGGCCGAGTGGTCACGATGAATGCAAGTAGCTCTCGGATTGTAACGATATGAGCCCTGTTTATAGTTCACTCATCTGCCGAGGTAACCGTGGTGGAGGTACGCACGTAGCCCACGCCTCAAACTCTCCCACAAACTGTGACGGATAACCCGTGAATAGTGGCTTTGGGAAGTCGGAACTTACGATGTCAAAAGTCATGGTACTTTCGTAGCGAACCTCGAGACCCGGGGTATCAATCCTTGACGGTGGTTTACTGCTTACTCATACCAATGACATTCTCCTGCCGTGCGCCACGGCACATGCCACATTGACGCCGAGGAAAGTATGGAAATCTCTTTTACCGACAGCGCTTTCGCTGGGCCCTTTTTCTACGGGCCATCTACGGTCGTGGTGGGTGAACGCTCGCGTCGTTTATATAAGTACCTATTGTGACACTAATGAATCCGTCGCGGAAGCAACGTATCGATTCAAGTGGAAATCGTCCCACATTTTAAAACTTACAGAGATTTTTTGGACATGAGGTCGCCGACTTGTTGCAGGTGAGATTTTGGCACCGCGGCAACACCCTTTGAGCATGCAGCCAAAGTTGGTCCACTAGGCGACTCTGTCGGATCCATCACAAAAGTTATTCCATGTTGTAAGAAGTCCTGTTGGCTGGGAGGCTCGTTCCCTAGTCTGACTGCAGGCATGGCTTGTGGCGGCAGCGCGAACCTGTTCATCCCACTCAAAACTCGGACGCTTCCGCGAGATCTGAACTGGGGCCGCATTGCAAGGTCTAGAAGATGACCGGGGATTAGTGCCTCTGCTGGCTGAAGGTACATGTTTCCGAAACGTCTCTGGTCGCCTCAACAGGCTCTTGACGTCAAAAGAGTAAGCAAGTGCCAACAAATCATAAATGCAACATCATAGCCCGTGCAGTCGAAGACCATCAAGGTGGAGTCTAGATGACAAGATCAGGTACAAGCCAGGTCGAATGGCTAAGCGAGAGGTGCACCGCAATCAAACCGATGGAGACAGTGTGCCGTTGCACGCTGCGTGGAGACCGGAGGTGAAGGTACCGTAACATGGACATCCGGATGCTTCCCGGTGTTGGATGCAGAGCACTGACGGTGCACCCAGGGCTGGAATTCACACGTCGGCCAAGCTTCGATCCAGTGATGCAGAGCGCTTAGATGCATGCTAGACGTCGATATCTTCCGCATCGATGCACTGCAGTGCGTGCTGCAGAGGGAACGTGTCTTGGCAAGAGCATGTTCTGTTCTCGGTGGGTGGCATTGGAATTGGAATGGGACCGGCACGAGAATTGCAGACTGATAGGCGCCTGTAGGATGGTGAAGCTGCCAATACGATATTTGGCCGTGTGTCGCCTATCTCTCCCCCCTCCCCCAACACGCCAAATGAGCGTCGACACCGCAAGCCTCAAAGGGCCTCAAGACTCGACATGTAACGAGCAACAGGAATGACTGCCCCCGGCGTATGTAACCAGTCCGACATCACGTGATCCAACCCGGCTAGTGGAGTTCCAGAGTTCGGGATTGCAGCTATCAAATATGGAGACAGAGTTTGCCGATTACCAAGGGTATTGGATTCGAATAGTCAACATGCCTCGAACCCCTTCGCGCCTCTGGGGCAACGGCTCTACCATGCCGTGCCATGCCATACCACGCAACACCACGAATGCTACGTAAAATGCGAGCGGTGGAATGGCACCACGCGCCCTGTCAGCTGTGTCGGCCAAGAGCCGTCCTTCACACCCGTACTCAGTGCCTCGCTCGTGGATTCACACGATGTTGTCGCTCAGCCGTCGCTGATAATGGAGGATTTCTGGACGCCCACTGGCATCACACGTTACATACAATAATGGTGAGATTCGGCCATGCAACCAGCCACGCACGGCTGGCTTGGTCGCTCATGTGGTGCAGCCTATCAGCGCCAGTGGCCTCGACCCCCGGGCAGCGGCCTGCGGTAAGGGCTCGTTGATTTGCGGAGAAGCTTCCCATTCTGGCTGTCTTCCATGATCCTTATCTCGACCTCCCAGCTGTTCTAGCGCGTCCCTGGACCTCGTACTTGACGCAGGGTGTGCAGTGCTTTTACTATATACTTTCCTCCTCGCCCGTCGTGTTTGGGAGTTTTTGTGTTCTCCCGCAAGACCTCACTCCCCACCCTTGGTGCCGTCCGTCTACAGCTTTTGAGCCTCGACCCGCTCCCCGTAATAGCGAAGAAGTCTAACCGAGGCCTTTCCGGCACTTTTGAACCCCCCTACCTTGGACGCGGTCGATAGCCAGTCGCCATTATGTCCGACCTTGAAGAGAAGAAGGTGGAGACGACTCCAGAGGTGTCGCCGCCAGCGGAGGAGCACGTCGCTTCGACTGAGCGCCCAACCGGATGGATGTACCGAGAACGGAAATTGGGCCCCATTACCATCCCATGGTATGCGTCGCCCAAGGTGCAGCTCACCATGGTCTCCTTTGTCTGTTTTATGTGTCCGGGCATGTTCAATGCCCTGGGTGGTTTGGGTGGTGGTGGAAAGTCGGATCAAACCACGGCGGACAACATGGTGAGTGGCTCGTCAGCCGACCAAACTACGTAAAGACGCGGCCGGCTGACAGGACGTGCTTTGCACTAGAACATTGCTCTATACAGTACCTTTGCGGTCTTTGGTTTTTTCGGTGGTAGTATCGTCAACCGATTGGGCGTCAAGTTCACCCTTGCCGTGGGTGGTTTGGGATACTGCATCTACGCCATTGCCCTTCTAGTTTCGGTGCACTCCACCCACACCTCAGGCTTCAGCATTTTTGCCGGTGCTTTGCTCGGTGTTTGTGCCGGTCTCCTCTGGACGGCGCAAGGCACAATTATGCTTTCGTATCCTCACGAGGGGTCGAAAGGAAAGTATTTTGCTTGGTTCTGGTCGATTTTCAACCTCGGTGGTGTCATTGGAGCTTTGGTATGCATGTCCCATCCCGAACAGAGGCCCTGTGCTACATTCCTCTAACCAATCGCAGATCCCACTGGGCCAGAACATCCATGTCAAGACGAACAGCACGGTCACGGACGGTACCTACATCGCTTTCATCATCCTCATGTTCGTAGGTGCCGTCATTGCTTTGTTTCTCTGCAACGCCTCCGACGTCTGGCGTGAGGATGATACCAGAGTTGTGCTCATGAAGAACCCAACATGGAAGACTGAGCTGATGGGCTTGTACGAGACCATTCTATCCGAGCCATATATTATCTTGCTCTTCCCCATGTTCTGGTCATCCAATTGGTTCACCACCTACCAAACCAACGCCATCAACGGATCCTATTTCGACACCCGAACTAAGGCACTCAACAACGTTCTTTACTGGTCCTCGCAAATCATCGGCGCTCAAGTCTTCGGCAACGCCCTTGATAGTGAGAGATTCTCCCGAACCGTCCGTGCCAAGGCCTGCTTGGTTGTCCTGCTTGTTTTGACCATGGTCATCTGGGGCGGTGGATATGATTTTGCCAAGCAATACACTCGTGCTACCGTTGCCTCGGCCGACTTTGTCCCCATGGACTGGAGTCATTCCGGATACGTTGGCATCATGTTCTTGTACATGTTCTACGGCTTCTACGATGCCGCTTGGCAAGGATCTACCTACTGGTAAGTCGGCACGGTATCATCTGACTAATTTGAACCCAGGCTAACCAATTTTCTAGGTTCATGGGTGCTCTTACCAACTCTGGACGTAAGATGGCCAACTATGTCGGCTTCTACAAAGGTATCCAATCCGCCGGTGCCGCCGTCATGTGGTCCTTGGATTCCCGCAAGGTTTCCTTCATGGCCGAATTCGCCTCCAACTGGGCCCTCCTCACTTTCTCGCTCCTCTGCGCCGCTCCCGTCATCTTCATAAAGGTCAAAGACCATGTGACCATCGAGGAGGATCTCGTCTTCTCAGATGAGACACTTGCGGATGTCGTGCCCATCACCCACCCAGAAAAGGTTGCGGTTTAAAGGTTCTCAGCTTTTGAATATTTCCGTCCTTGATTGGGTCTGGACCTGGGCTTTTGTTTTGTTTCGATCTTCCTTGGGAGGAACTGGGCTAGAATCTTATGACGAGATATACGATCTGAATCATGGTCGAGAATGATATGTAATGACATTTCGCGATAATACCACATATGCTATGAGCGGTTTTATATCCTAGACAACTAGAAAAACTTTTAATACTGTGAGATATAAGCATTGTATCACATCCGCGGCCGTGATAAGTGTGCAAGTTCGAGCTCAGCTGACGGGCCTCAGTCGCTTTGTAATACTCGGTAAAGCACAACATGAGTTTCAGTAGGTCTTGTCAGCTAAGCGACGGATCTCCCTTGCAGCCGCGGACTGCCCTTGCTGAAGAGAAAAGAGCGCCATCATCTCACGCCAGACTCCAGAACCTATCGTATTGGCGGCAGAACTCTATTTACTTCCTTCCTTCCCAAACCGCCTGTCAGGTGACTGGTAAATGACCTGCATTGTTCAAGGCGAGACGCATCTATATTCTGTCACTATGGAAAGAGCCTTTGGGCCGCCCCCTGGTACCATCGACGACAAACCAAGTCGCGGCAATTTATCCTCAAACCTATGCCTTGCTCCTCCTAGCTGGCCATCTCCCCCAAAATGGGCCCAGCAGTGCTCTACTCTGGGATCAAGGAGACGAGTAAATAGGGAGGTAGGGCGAAGGAGGTATTTCCGTTCGGTAGGTAAGTAAGCTGCCCATGCCCAACTCGTACTACAGTACTCTCCCTCCAGTATCATACTATGTGTGTACATACATGCGGATGTACGGCAGCGCGTGGGAATTCCCAAATCTGGGCCCGGCTGATCACGAGGAGACTTTTCTTCTAACCGCTTGACCGCCGCCGCCCGAAGAAAAAGAAAATCCTCGGCTCGATGCGTTTCGTTCCATGATCAACGACGGGTTTGTGAAACTGAGGGGGAGTTCTACAGATGGGTGTCACTTCTTGCTCGTTGGATTTTGAAAGTCGAACTTGGAGCTGGGAGGCTGAGTGAATCAATGCGAGCGCGCCTTGGGGCTCGCTCTACCGTGTTTCTCAACAGGTCGGACTTGCCCGTCGTATCACCAAGTAAGGAGTCGAGAGCACCCATCAGGAAAGCAGGGTGAGTTGTTCAGCACAATCCTCCCAAATATGGGTACCAATTCAACCAAGACTACATTTTTTGTTCCTTACGGCCCTTACGGGCGAAAGTCTCCCAGCTGCTGTAGGGAGCCCTCGCTATATCCGGCCTTCACATTTCTAGAGCCGACCATTCCGCAAGCCGCGAAACCGATGGAAAGACCATGGAGAAGGCGTTGAGTTCCCGGAGAGAACGTAAGGCCGTAGCAGTACACAGTTGCTCGAGAGCATGCCAGTGATGGAGAGTGGCTCAGATCCTTGAACTCAAGCCGAACGAGCATCCAGCAAGTTGGCGGATGCTCAACGCACCACCCTGGGGGCTCATTTATTTCTAGCAACTCCAGGCACCAACCAATCCAGCATCCGGACGAACCTCGATACGAAAGGTCATCGGTCCCTCCCGTCGCCACAAGATTCGGAGGTTGTACAGTAAGGTACAGGAGGTTACTAAGCACCCAGCATTAGCCTTCGCCTCCGCCTCCAGAAAACGTCCCTGGATACGAGCAAGAAATAACTACCTACTTGCTGACTACTGGAGCGCAGCCTGGCAACCGGCAGTGAGTTACCAAGCAGGAACGCGACAGCTCACCTCACCTCTGCTAGGGTCCTCCAACTCGTACCCGTAGGGATGACCTCACAGGACGCCCGCCAGCGAGATTCCCCCAGAGCCTAGGCAGAGACCGGCACTTGGAACGCCTCGTGTAGCCAGCGGCCGCTGTCAGATTGGGGAGGGAGGCGCTCCTCGTGTTTTGCGCGGGCCTGATCCGCATCGAGGAGAACAAGATGTCGTCTTCCTCGGCAGCCGAATCTTTTTTTATCCTCGTCCGCGTCCGGTGGTGAGGTGATGGTTGATTTGATGCTGAACGACCGACGGCAGACTCGGTGCGGTGCTGCGCAGGGTCGCTGGCTTCTCGTATTGGAGATGGACCTGACGCTGGTTTGGATTGAGTAACGTGATATGGCAAATGAAGGTAATGGTTATGAAGTGGTATAAAGGTACAGGCGTTTCCTGCGAGAGGACAGCATCACCAACAGCTACACATCTTCTACTTTAATCTTCATCCTCTTCTCGATTATCTAAATCCCCAGAACTGTCCAATACCCACAAAATGGCATTCTCCATGTTCAAATCCTGCACCACCCTGGCCTTGACGTCTCTCTTCCTCACCTCCACAGCCGCACCCACAACCCGTCAAGCACCAAACTACGCCCCAACATCTCAATCCGACACCTTCAAAGTCATCGCCAATGTAACAGGCACCGATCTACCTCAGTCAGTCAACGGCTGGGCACTCACATCCTACCATCTCTCCGCCGGGGCAGGATACGCCGTGCTCGTCGACCCAACAACACCCTCTCGCGACTTCTACATCAACGGCACAGCCTCCGAAGTCCGCTTCAACAGCGCCACAGTCGCCTCGGATGGAGGATCGCCGCCCTTCCCATGGGGCATGGTGGTGAACAGCCCAGCAAACACCGTGTCGATCAACGCCGGGCTGGGGGAGCAAGGTCTCGGCCTGACGATATTCCCCGATCCCGTGCCCAAGCTGCACGGTCCTGCCTCTGCAGGTTGGTATGCGTGCGACGCCGCCTTGCCTTCCGGTGATGCGGTGCAGTTGTTTAGTTTGCCCTTGGGAGATACGGCGCCTGCGGGATGTGCGCAGGTTACATTGTTGCCCCAGTGTACGGAGGGGGATGGGGTTGAGCACCCTTTTGCAAACACCGTCAACTGCTACCCAGATGTGGCGGGGATTGATTGGACTGTATACAGTGCATGAAGAGGCTTTAGCAGGTTGGCTGGGCAGGATCTCCTGTTGCTGATGTGTCAGCTGCGCAAAGTAGGAACGTGATCTGTATATGTGGAGAAAGTAGGACAGTTGTCATACGTTTAGAAATTGTAAATCTGTACATCCATCTGGTATCGTAACGCCTTGACCCATGCCCTCGCAATCAAATGCATAAAACACAATTGGCCATATCTATCTTACATCAAGGCTTTTAGACCTTCTAGTCCGCTCAGCGTCTGATACGCTTGTTCCCTAGGTAATGGTTATTGTGATACGGCCGGTCTCCATTTCGATAGTCTCTCGGGCGTTCCCTTTCATTTCTTTCTGGCCGAACTTGCTCTTCGACCTCAACCTCATATTCTTCGTACTCCACCTTGAAATACTCTGCCACTGAATCCTTCTCTTTTTTGGCTTGGTCCGCATCCAGCATGAACCGCACTGTCCCCTCTTGTCCACGGACGACCGTCCCTCGCCGACCTGATCCCGAGGATCTCGGGCTCAAGGTTGCTGGAGAATTGATATCCTTGCCATTCAGTCGAATATCTGAAGGACTTGCAGGTGTAATTGGAGTCTTGGGAGTCTTTAGTTTGTGCCCATTGGTCTTGGAAGGCTCATGATGCTCAGTATATCTCATCAAGCCTTTGCTATCATCAACTCCTTGGTTCAACTTGATCCTGATTTGTATAAAGGTGTCCATAGGAAACAGCGGTCCAATGATTGAAGACTTCTGGAAGTGCGTATAAAGATCAAGTAGATCTAACATAGTCTCGAGGGTCTCTGCTCTGGTCGTTTTCCACATTTGATACTTTCTCGCCCGATCCTTCAGGCTTTCGTCTAGTGATTTGTCTAGAATCAATAAGGAGAGCTCAATGCAAGCGAATGCCAGTGTTGCTGAGGTGTGCTTCAAAGGCGAGAATGTCCGATATGAATCGAGCATTACCTGATAGGCCATCTTTGTGGTGTCTCTCTCCAATCCAATATCTTTTGCGAGCTTTAAAAGGTGTTTTTGCGGGTACCTGGAGCGGAAGTCGAAACCAGAAGCTTCCAACATAAGGCGTTCTAAACCAATCACGATTTTTGAGGGGCCATCAAAAACCTGTATGACAACTTAGCGTATGCTCTGGGTATCACCACGTCATGGGATTAAACTTACGTTATCATCAGGACTAAGGTGCTCAGAGATCGCAACCCGTATATTGTGAGCCGCGCAAAGAATTTCCCTCGACTTTTTCAGTGTGTCCTCAACTTTACAGGCGGTAAGCAGCGCGGCAGCTGCCGCATCCTGGTACTGGTATTCATTGTCTTTGTGCTGAAGTCGAAACTTGTGAAAGTAAACTGAAGCCGTATCAAAGGTTCGAACGGGCCTGTATCAGATATTAGCATCCAGCCAAAATAAATCGAAGATCTTGCGCACAACTGTAATCCGGTTCTCACATCGTCAATCCATTGTATGCCTTGCAGCCTATAGCTGTCTTCGCGTGTCGGATTCGCGCCTGTCGCGACGAGTTGGCCTTGGAGCTGCTGGTGAAAGAGGTAAGGCTTTGCAACTTGAATGATAGAAGGGTGTGGTCCAGATTGTTCAGAAGGACCTGAAGTCGAGGCCGCTGCTGGAGCCATGAGTAGATGTTGACGTGAGGTAACGTCAAAGTCGCATGGAGATCGATTTATTTGCCCGAGGTGTCGTCCAAGATGCTTGACGAGGCTGTGATCGGATGGGGAAGAAATTCCAAGTGGAGCATCAGGGGAGCTGCAGGCTAAACGATAAGCGGTTAAAGTCGGTAATATGTTTGTCCGCTCCTCGTGCTATGCATCACCAGTCCATCCCCAAGCTTTAATGATGAATTCCAACAAGATCCTCCTTCACTGGCAGGCCTTTGATTCATCGATCTTACTACATCAATAGACATATAAGGTCCTTTTCTTTAGAGGAGACCTTTCTTTCGTGAAATAGCTGGTCTACTCAAGTATGGCTCGCTTTCATTTGCTTTCGCTGCTATCGATAGCATCTCTCGCTCGAGCCCTCGTCCTCCATCCCGATCTCCCTTCTTTACTAAGTGATGACGATGATGAAACACCCTTACCACTTGTCATCTGGCATGGACTAGGTGACAACTATGCTGCGGATGGATTGAAGGAAGTCGGGGAAATCGCTCAAGAGACAAATCCGGGCACCTATGTATACAACGTCCGTCTCGACGAGGATCCATCTGCCGACCGAAGTGCTACATTCCTTGGTAACCTCACACTGCAGGTTGAGAAGGTCTGTGCCGACCTGGCAAAAGATCCCATTCTATCTACGGCGCCAGCCATCGATGCTCTTGGATTCTCCCAGGGTGGCCAGTTCCTTCGAGCATACGTTGAGCGATGCAACAACCCACCCGTGCGAAGCTTGGTGACATTTGGCAGTCAGCATAATGGAATTAGTGAATTCCAAACTTGCGGAGCGACAGACTGGCTGTGCAAAGGCGCCCAGGCCCTGTTGAGAGGCAATACCTGGTCCACCTTCGTTCAGTCACGCTTTGTGCCGGCACAATACTTCCGTGATCCTATGCAATACGACCAATATCTTGAGAACTCGAACTTCCTGGCCGATATCAATAATGAGCGGATACTGAAGAACAAGACTTACAAAGAGAACATGGAAAAATTGGAGAACTTTGTCATGTATATCTTTGAGGACGACACCACTGTCATTCCCAAGGAGACAGGATGGTTTTCGGAAGTAAATGGAACGGACGTCATCCCTTTGGTGGAGCGAGACATGTACAAGGAGGACTGGCTGGGTTTGAAGACACTCGATAAAAAAGGTGCTTTGAAGTTCAAGTCGACCAAGGGCAATCATATGGCATTGACGGACAAGCTCTTGGGCTCTGTCTTCAAGGAAGTGTACGGCCCCATGAAGAAGGGATCCTCATTGAAGTCGCAACGTCCAGATGCACTTGCAAGCTATGAAAAGCAACTCGAAATTCTCGAAGAGAAAAACAAAGCTGCTTTGCTAAAGGCTTTCAAAGAAGCAGGTGTTGCCGGATCAGCTGAGGATGGACTTGATGCGGCTCTTGCAAAGGAAAGAGAAGAAAGGAAGCAAAGGATATTGACGGAGCAAGCCAGAAACTTCGCAGCCAGAGTGCAACGCGAGCATGGACCAAAGCAAGAGGAACTTTGAGTCGGGATCTAATGGCAATGTGATGCGGAAAGGCGTTTAGAATTGAGTGAGGACCGAGCAAGAGATTGGCTGTATTATCAACAATAATGTAGAATGCTAACCCCAGTACTAATTTGACTGATTTCCTTGTAATTGTATCTAGTATATTGCATCATGATTTAAATGTTACAACATCTATTGCCATTGCCCATCTGTCAAACAGCACTCCTTCCATCAAGAGTATAAGCCCCCCTATTGCGCCATGATATCCCATTCAATTCGATACCGCATTTTAAGCTTCAAACGCCCCAGACCTTTGAGAGTCCGCCTTTCTCGAGCTGAACAAGCCATATTGTCAGAGCCCAAGGGGGCATTCTCATTTTACCTAGCCATGGTATTTTGGAACAATGGCCTTGAAACCTCACACCTAACTTCTACCAGACTCATCACTTCATGTCGGTCATGAATCCACCAACCTTTGTTTCCATGACCTTGAACATGTTCGCATTACCAAGACCCTTCTCAGCACGAGAATAAGCAGCATCGCTGCGATCACAAAGGATTTCAAGATCAGCGTCACTCAGGATCTCATCTTTGCCCCTTCCCTGGTAGACCTCGCCGTCTTTGAGGAGAAGAGAACGCAATTGCTCGTTGGTCATGTCTTCCTCGTTACCATCCATCTTTTGGCCCATTGATTTGAAGCCTCCTTTTTTGATAACGAGTTTCTCCAGTCGTCTCTTGGCATCTGCACTCAACAGGAGCTCTTCCTCAACTGTGTCTTTAGTTGCGAGACGGAAGACGACAACTGGCTTGGTCTGTCCGATCCTATGTGCGCGGTCTTGTGCCTGGAGATCTTGCTGTGGGTTCCAATCACTATCGAAGAGGATTACTGTATCGGCAGTAGCCAGATTAATACCTTGGCCACCTGCGCGAGTAGAGAGGAGGAATAATCTGGTCTCGGGATCCTCGTTGAAGTCTTTGATTTGCTGACGTCGAGAATCCTGCGCTACACCCCCATCAATACGACACATTTTCCATTTCCGAAGATCTCGTGCATAATCTTCGAGAATGTCTAATTGTATCTTGAATTGTGAGAAGATGAGAACTTTATGACCACGGTCAAAAAGATAAGGCAGCAAGCGGTCTAGAAGAAGCATTTTTCCTGATGAGGTTACCAGACTCTCGTCAACACTGAGTCCGGATCCTGCTGGCCAAGGATTGTAGAAGTGATGTGGCGAGTTGCACGCCAAACGGAGCTGCATCAACGTATTGCCAAGTTTCTTTGCTCCAATTTCCTTCCCTGTATTCTTTGTCAGCCATGGCGAATTGACTTGATTTGAATTGTGACTTACTGGCAAGGTCAAGGGTCTTGGCACGCTCTATCTCCTCTGGTGTACCCTGATCTGCTTCGTCAAACTCGACTTCAACATCAGCCAATTCGTCAGCGAGTTTCGCTTCAAAGTCGTCATCACTGAGCTGGTCTTCATCGCTAGCGTCCGCTTCTTTGTACACTCGGTTGCCTCTCAGTTTCCTGCCTCGAATGCTACTCCGGGGGGTGGACTGCCGGCTTGACTTGTTAGATTTACTTGGTGTTGAAGTACTATCCTGGGACTTTCTCTTTCCCAAAGTTGTCGCAGATGCAGTGCCCTTTCGTGCCATCATCTGCTCAAAAGCATTCTTGGGGGGGACTTTGCTTCTTAGTGCGACTTTCATTAGTGGAGTATCGTCGTCCTCGGAGTCGCTCGCATGCTTAACTCTAACCATGGAACTGGCTCGAGTTGCGGTCGAAGAACTGGTAGGAGTAGGTATCCTTGATGTCGCCGGAGTATTCATTGCATTGGTAAGGCGCTCCACAACTTTATTCTCGAGATACTTGCGTGGGTCTGCATTCTTGTCGGTAAATGTGTTGTATAAATCCGTCTGCTCTCTCGTCATCGGTGCAAAGAGAACGTATTCACGTTTCTTGGGTAGCATATGCTCAACATCCGCCTTAACTCGTCTGAGCAGCAGAGGTTGGAGAATCAAGTGAATCTTCTTCACAAGGTCTTGTTTCTTCTTATCAGCCAGAAACTCTTGAGTACCTTCTTCGTCGTGTAAATCACTGAAATCAAACCAAGACTCAAATGCATCCCAATCACTGAAAATGGTAGGTAACAAGAAATGGAGCAGAGACCACAGCTCTTTCAGATTGTTCTGGAGGGGAGTGCCAGTAATTAGGAGGCGAGTGGCAGATGTGAACGTCTGAAGATCGCGGAACAGTTTTGCCTCTGAGTTCTTCATACGATGTCCTTCATCCTAGTTTAACTATTAGTGGAACGATTGTGCATGTCTCTTTGCAATAAACTTACGATGATTATCAGCTCCCAGTTGACCTTGGCAAGATCGGCACGGTCTCTGAGAATAATTTCGGGGCTAGTTAAGACAACAGGAAACTTGATGCTCGGTCTTCCTGCAACAAGATGCTTCATCATGTTCTTCCTCAGTTGCACTCTCTCTTTTGGGTTTCCATGATAAAGCATTATAGGAATGCTTGGGGTCCATTTACTAAACTCCTCGTACCAGTTGGACAACGTGCTCAGTGGCGCAATGATAAGATGTGGTCCCAGGTAATTCTCTTTCTCTCTGAGCAACGCAATCAATGAAATCGTCTGGATGGTCTTTCCCAGCCCCATCTCGTCGGCGAGAACTCCAGACATGCCTTGCGACGTGAGTTCGTACATCCACGTCAAGCCCTCGAGTTGATAATCTCGCATGGTGCCACCCACCATGATTCCCGGTTGCTCCGCCATCTGAAGATCATGCTCGCCCAAAGCCTTGCCATCAAAACCACTTCCAACCCGGCCAAGCACTTCAGTCTTTTTCGTAAGTACATTCGAGAACGCAGCGCTTTTCGCCAAGAGGTCTTCCAGTTGCTTGGCCTTTATCTCCCGATCTGCCTTGCTCTCCTCGCCACGGTTCTTGCGCTTCTTCAATGCAATTTTTCGTCGGCGCTCTTCAGCCTTTTCATTTTCAATTCTGGCTTTTTTCTCTTCTTCAATCATCTCTTGCTCCTCCTCAGTAACCATCTCCATGTTGTCCTCCTCGGCTGGCGAAGAAGGCGCACTTGTTGGTAGCCGCGACATGTCGTCACCACTAGTCGATGCCATTGTGAGTGAGACGCTGAAATGGAACAAGTTGCCAAAATTCAGTCAAATTGGACAACTGAGATAAGATTCATTCGCCAAGATTAGTGATTTTGAGTCACTGAACTGAAGTCAAGCGTTGAGATGAAGTCAAGCGTTGAAATGGAGTCAGGCGTTGAGATGAAGTCAGACGTTGAAATGAAGTCAAGCGCTGAAACGAGGTGCGTACAAAGTAAGTACGTGAAGCTGAAATTGAATCACAGGAATGACGATAATTCTCCCGCCTCGTAGGTCAGCGCTCCAAGTGAAGCCAGGCGTAGCACCAATCCGGGAAAATTGGTAAATCGAACTGAGCGACCCAAACCAATCTAGGCGTTGCAATTCCAGCGCAGTTGAGTCGTGAAGATCAGGTCAGTTACGAGGACCAAGCCAGCTGTTGCGATGCAGATGAAGCCAGGCGTTGTAGGTTCTGGGGATCCGTAGATCGATCGCAGCGACACAGGTCAAATTCGGACGTGGACCTCGACGGAGAACGCGCCGCGCGACGCGTCGAGTCACGGGTGGCGAAATGACCTCATGACTTCGCGTTAATCACTTTGGGGTACAAGCGAGCAGAACGGACTTCCTACGTTCAGGTCTTGGGTAGTATGAATTATATATAGGCCAAATCCAACCAAACTTGACGACTAAAACAAACTACTTAGTACAATCCAATCCAGTCGTATATATCATCAAAAATACAATAGAGAATAGTAACCCTCCATGTTTATACAAAGTCGGCAAGAACCTGCTCCACTAAATAGCACTACTGTCCCTTATAATAATTCAGATAGACTCTGTATACCGAGTACCAGTACTATCTACACCATTACTAGTTGCCGCTGTTGGTCTCGCTGCGACTCCCACTCCCACTCCTACTCTGACTCCCACTACTACTCCTATCTGTCACTTCAGGCACAGAATCCATAATTCCCTCCGCCTTTGAAGCTGCGGCAGGAGTAGGATGAGCAGGCGCGGTATGAGCACGGGTGATCCTCGCCGCCTCAGGACCACGGGTAAGGACGATACTCTGTGAGGTAGGAGACAGATCCGGTTGAGGATGATAAGGATGGCGAGGCCCTGGGTGCGCTGGGTAGTGTTCGATCTTTGCGTCTCGATCTGACGAGCCGGTTCTTGCGTGTGAGAAATCTGGTGATTTGGGGTGCGGGCCGTTGGAATTTTGATCTGTGGAGGGCGGCTTTCTTGCGCTCTGTATGTTTGAAGAGGTGTTAGGAAAAGCACGTGAAGAGAACATTGAGTAAATGAGATATATATACCTTGCGGGCCTGCCTTCGAGTATAACGATTTAAGCTCTCGCAAAGGCGATCTAAGACCCATTCACTCTCGCTGACATCAGCCAACATAGGACTATCCTCACCAATCCAATCCCAGTCCACAAGTCCCTCCTCCTCCTCCTCATCTTCGACCTCCTGTGGTGACTTTCGACTAAAGCGAATCAGGCGCGTGAACTCGACCCATTCTTCATAGCTGTATTTCTTGGGGTGATCAGCTCGTAGGTCGTTTGCTGTCTTCTTGATGGCCAATGCAAGTTTGCGAGCAAGATCATGTTCAGTAACGTCCGGCTTCTCTTCTGCAAGCTTCTCGAGCGACGGTCCATCGTGATGTGATCTGATCGTGGTTCCTGATCCCATGCCCACATCAGCTTCTTCGTCATCGGCGTCGGGATTCTGCAGCTCGAAGCCCCGCTGAATACGCTTCTTCTCTATCCGCTCTCTCGTCTTTTCTTCGAGCCAGTCTTTCAGTCTTGGATGCTTGTTCAAAAAGTCCGCCCACACGCCAGCCTTTGGCATGATCGTCCAATCTGCCAAGGTGAATGTACCACGATTGATAGCTGACACCACCGTATCGCCCATGTCCGAGATCAAAATTGTCATCGTCGGAATAGCGACCAAGGACCAGACAATAAAAAATTGCTTTCCAGCATTCGACCTTGGACTGAAGTCGCCATAACCAATCGTTAGTAGCGACACATAACAAAAGTATAATGCTTCGAAATACGAGAGGCCTTGGATCCGCTTCTCGGCATAAAAGAAGACCAAAGAACCGATGCACCACAGTGTAGCAAAGGCTAGAACCGACATGCTCAGGGCAAAATACTGCTTGAATTTGCTCGTGTGCTGCTGGATTTCACGCATAGCTTCAAAGCGGTCTTTCTCCTCAGTCAAAAGAATCAACTTGTGTCGTCGACTCTCCCGTCGTGCTTCCTGAGCTCTGCCCGAGGCCCTCTCTTGCATTTTGGCATCGCGACTGAGTGGTTTCGTCGACTTGTGAGTCCGCCCCGCACCACCTCTTCCACCACCTACCCCAGGAGTGGTGCGTTCTTGAAAGGTGATGGTTCGTCCCCGTACATTGACCTGTCCGTACTGACTGAGTGATGTTCGTCGATTCGGGAGAGATCCCCTTCGCCCAATCGAAGATTCTCGTCGTGGTGGGAGTCCGAGACGCTCTCGTAACTCTTTCTCACTCGTGACAGAACGGCCAACTGTGCGATTTCGCTCTTTCAGCTGATGCGCACGAATCACCTTGTCTTTCGACATGCCAGCCGCGAACTTCCGAATGCTATTGATCATCAAACCCAAGAATATGATACCAATGACAGAATATGGAAAGACTAAGCCTCTAGCCAGGTCATTTGTGGCCACAACATCACCAAATCCTACGGTCAAGATTGTGACATCACAAAAGTACAGAGCGTCAGCATATGTGAAGCCGCAGACTTTGGCGAAAACGCCAGCTCCACCGGCCAGCCAGATGAAAAACATCATAGTCTGGAGAATTAGGGTTCGTTGATCATCATCCAATTCAAAATGCTGCGGATAATGACCCAGGAAATATCCAAGCATGTTGATCATAAGTATCATAGATCCGATCAGATAAAACACAGCGGCAAGGATAGCGGACCAGAAGCCTTGCGAATACGTCTCACCGGGCCGGACAGGAGGAACATAGGTGTCCATGGCGACGATGATGCCGATCAGCTATGTAGCATCAGCCTAGCTCATTAAAAACAAGAATGGGCACTGTACAATACCAGTGGCAAAATACCAAGTGATAATCGTTAATGGCAGCGCAATGATATACCTAACACGCTTGGTAAAATTCAGAAGCAAGCAAAAATTGCCAAAGAATCCGCATCCGAGGGAAATAGCGTTGAGAATAATTTCCCTAAGTAATCCAATCTTAGTATCCAGGACGAGTTCTGCCTTTTTGGAAGTCGGTGCCAACTCACCAACGTGGATCGGGCATACCAACACCATAGACATCCGAACCCTCCGGCAATTGACCATTATTCGGAAGACGATCTCGCCATTTCGATACCAGCGCCGTGATGGAGAGAACATTAGCCAAAGGCCCGATCGTGGCGGCGAGGAGGGGAATAGCCGTGGAGGCAAACCACCAGTCTCTACAAGTACGCGGCGCATTAGTCTGTGTTCAATCTCGCAGATGCTTGGGCGCGAAACACAACATACTGCGGCAGATCATCCGTCTTCCCTCGCAGCTTGAACCTGCCCATCGTGCGCTTTACATCCATCCCCTGTGGACTTTCTGTATTTCCCGAATCTTTCGCATTCCTTTGCGTCAGCGTCGAACCTGCTGAAGAAGCCATGAGATCCAGTGCAGCGCAAGGCCGTCCTTCCTGAGTAGAAAACTCCTTGTTATTGATCCCTCAGCGGCTCGGACATGGCGGAGGTCCTCTTCCCGTAGCACTCCAAAAAAGATCGCGATATTTCGGGTTTGAGTATGCGATAAACAAGGGATGTTCCCTTGTGTGCTGTTGAGTGTCGATGCTGATCGCTGGTGTCGGTCGTTGGCGCAGATGGTGTAGGATCCTTCGGGAGGTCGTCAAGATGAGGTTGTAATTGCGCTGTATGCGATGCGTATGAATAATCAGCTCAGCCCTCCACACATCCCGTCCCGCGTTTGTAACATCAAGAACTCATAACTCGTAGCTTCTCTTTAAGAGAGCTTGTAAGGCAACGGATGGGACCCTGAAGTGAAAGAGAAACAGCGAACGGTCACGCGTGAAAAAAAGGAGGGGTGGTAAGCACAGCACCCCACGGAGAAGGATAGCTTCAGATAAGGAAAAGGATACTTCGCATTGGAAAAAGAAAAGATGGCTTTTCGCGATGCAAGCCACCACGGCACGACATAGAGGAGTCCTCCCGCTCACAGACATGCTGCCAGATAAGAGCTATGGACTGCTCTGGCGATGGAGAGAAGAGGAGTTCTCTTCGCACAATCATCAGCTGATCTAGCATTGTTGCATTGTTCTATTCTCTGCAGTCGCGAACGAACGATGACATAACCCTGCATAGAATCCGTCTTGGCTTTCTGGGATATTTCCCCGGACTTTTTTGGCTCAAGAGCGGGCGATAAGGAAAAGAGCTTAGGAGCACTTTACGCTTTGCGTCCGCTCCCTCTTTCGCAAGGCTGCCAACACCCACCAACACCCACCACCCACCACCCACCAACACTCACCACCCACCAATCTTTCAGCTGCGTCTCGACCACGCCTCGCCAAGACGTGAGAGCTGCCACACGTACACCTTTCCAGTACGTGAAAATCCTAGAACCAGCCAGAATACAAGCTTTGTTGACATCGATGTGGCATCAATGCCGAGACTAGAGAAGGTGAGACGCTTATTTGGACAACATGACACAGGGTTCCGATGTTTTATTGTACCTATGTTTCCTCTGGTCATCGACAGGAGCGTTCGCTTGCGTGGGAATAAGGTTCCAAGATTTAGAATTGCTCTAGCTTTCTGCAGTTCATGGATTTTAAGGCTGCCAAGCTAGTACTAGCCGGGGCCTTTCAAAGGAGTGTGCTTGGTTTAGAACAGAAGCACGTCAATGAGCGCTCTAACAGTCTAGAGTGTGGAGGTTGAGGAGAAAGAGAACTCAAGATGCTGTGGAAAGAAATATTCCTGATCACACAATGAGAAGTAAGGTAGTTATCTCTCTCCATCCTATGTCCGTTTTCCACTGCCAACTCAAGCAGAAAAGAGTGATACATGGTATTTCGCTGATCCCAAGCCTGTCGTACTCACTACTGCCGCTATTCAAGCACCCTTCCCCGGTATATACATACTCTAAGCCTCCATTATACTGCCCCCCAAAATCTTTGAATCGAAAGAAAACGCCAAAGCTCCACGCTTATATGCCCTAAGCCAACAATCGAAATGATTGAAGGCAATCCAATTGCACCTAGTCTATCCAGATGCTAACAATCCAAAAGACGCCATTAGAAACAAAACCTGTACCCGTATAGCCTGAGTTCTCTAATAGCCCAACCATGATTACGTTATATCATTCTATCGTATAAGCAGAAGCGAGAACGTGGATGTTCCCAATGGCTATGCGTGTTATGTGCCAAGTTATTATAAGGTGTTCTTGTTATATCGAGGGTGTGGATTTCTGTATGTATAAGTGCAACAGCAAGGATGCCAGTACGAGTAGATCCGTTGTCGGAAAATAAGTTTCGAGCTTCTTCAGCAGCCGGTAAGAGTGTTCTTAGGCCAAGAATACCCAGTTTCGTTCCAAGCCTATACAGTAATTATTAGCAATCCCCCCCCGGAACTCTAGTTTGTGTCTGCAGAAGACTCACAGTAAGATTTGGATTTTTATAAGGCTCTGGATGAGCTGCAATGTAGTCTGTTGTCGGATACCCCGGTGGGTCACACGTAATACTCTCAAAACCCGGTCTCTGATAGATACGGACATAATCGATATTCATAACGGTCGGAAACTTGAGCCCATCGAGGAAGATCTGCGTCCACGAATTCGAGAACCCGAGGTTGAGGACCATGGACATGGGCTCTTCGGAGATCTGGCGCGCACCGACATTTCCATTAGGCCCGATCGCACGCCCATCAAGCATGAATGTCTGCTCCTCCCCCACAAACCACGCAATTTTTCCTGTGGATTCCCCTGGGATATACTCGAATGCGTATTTCTGATACGCGTTGCCATCGTACCATTCGTTGTTGAGGAGTGTCGTCCCGCTGACGGCTTGCTGATACGGCCCTCCACAGTATACATTCATCTGCGTGGTCTCGTAATTTGGAATCTGCATAAACTCGCTGTTCGGCCGATACCAGATGTCGAAAGGAGCAATCTGTGCACTTTGGGTGACCACACCAATGCGATTGGTAGGATCCACGGAGGCCTCTAAGACATCGAGTTCTGGTGCTCCTCTCCCAGTACCCGGACTTGGATGGTCTTCGTTTGAGCAACTACATGCACTCAGCTTTTGGCCTGGGAGGAATGATATTCCAGATGAATCAGACTGGTTAGGTGTAATCCCATAATCACAGCTGTTGTATGTGTACGGCCAGACTCCCTCAGTTGTCGCTTTATATCCCGGCCTTCCGAGGTTACCCATCGTCCAAATTCCAGGCCAAAGTCCAGGAACCCCAGATGGACCCGCGAGAGATACTGAAACCTCCATTACACCTCCCTTGAAACAAAGCTGATTCCAGCTGTTCAACATTCCAGACTGGTATTGAAGGTTGTGGTTGGGATAGTTTGATAAGGTCAATTGTAGGGTGCCATTGCCAGTGGTAGCAGCTGCTGGAGAATACCATTCCAAATCTTGTGTTGCTCCATACCAAATGTCTGGTGCTGTCCAGTACGGGTCGTCACCAGGGTAAAATGTTCTGCCATCGACGTTGAACTCGTCGCTAAAAACAAGGTTGAGGGTCGAACCATCAAAAGTGCTTGTCCTATTATATGCGCGTGCTGGCGTGTCTGGGTCGATAAGTCCCTTGCGCACGTTTTTCAGCAATGCATAACTCTCGTTATTGACGTGCGCCCACGCAGGCCCATAATCGATATAGTTTGGATCACTCTCAACATTTCCATAGATAGTCGTCGTAAAGGTCAGAACTGGTAAGATAATAAAGACGCAAATGAGTCCTAAGACAAGAAAAACACCTCCGACCGCAGACACCAAGGTTCGCCGGTCGTTGTAGTCGGAGAGTTTTGGTCGATCATTCGTATCATCGTCCGGTCCTGGTGTGTGAAGCTCGTCATCTGCTTCTATCTCGTCTGCATAGAGAATAAAGCCCTTCTCGCCTCCATAGTATGGATCGAAAACCCCGATACTATCATCTGGAAACCCCCACATATGAAGATCTGCCTGAGAGTCACTGAACGGGTTTTGAGTCGTGGTCCGGAGGAGCGGCGCAGTGGGTTTGCTAGAGACGGGTCGGCTTTGACTTGTTGGCTTTGAATTCGAGTTTAAGCTTGTAGACGACGGGTAGCGAGAATAATCTCGACCTAAATCTTTAATGTGCTTAGGGGTTTCTGACCGTCTTAAGTGGGCTGCGATCCTGGGATGCAGTCGATCCTGTAATGCGTTTCTTGCGCTTCTGTGTCGTTTCGGCGCAATACTTTCTTGCGTTTGAAGGCTGGCCGTGCTAGAATCTCCCGGGAGGTTTGTCGATGAGGAGGAATCAATAGGCGATGAGCTTCCAGTGGCAGCGAGTTCTGCCTCATTACTGCTAAGAGATGAATTGGTCTTGGAGGGATTGAGAGGTGATGGAACTGTCGGCGCATACGAAAGTCTCCTCAGACTTGCGTTGGAAACGGCCCTGCTCAGTGGCGGAGAGCTTGAACCGAGCAGTGGTAATAATGGTGGTGAGTTTGACGAAAATCCCAAATCTGGTGTTGTAGTTCCTGATTGTATCTCTGCAGCATTCCTTTCCGCTTCCAGACTCGACGACGAGCGGCCAGCTTGCATGCTACTATTCTTCTCCTCCATCTCTCGCCCGGTGTCAGCAGCCGGTAGTACTTCTTGAATCGCCATGGCTGATATCGAGCGAATAGATTCGCTACCGATGAGGAACAACTATTTCCATATCCTCGTTCAGGCCGACTGAGGAAAAAAAAGACAGGTTTGCGACCGCAACGAAAATGATGGCAAGAAATGAAGGTGTGTGAGCGAAGGACGTAATAAAGCGGCGTGGATGGCGTAGTTGGAAAAAGATGGCACTTTCCAAGGTCACGGTGAGTTTCCAGCAGTGGATCCACTAAATCACAAGCTCGTTAAGCTTGCTTGCTGGAGCTGGGGCAGGTCTCCCCTTGTCCCGGTCGGAGACTGGAGACTGGAGATCGGAGACTAGAGATGGGAAAGATAAGGGAGAACCTTCATCCAGAACGCGTGTGGAATGCAGAGCGGGGGAAGGGAAGGCAGTAGGGCGAGGCAAGGCCGGGAAAGTGTAATTGGGAGCAGTCAGAAGGGATGAACGAACGGACGATAAAATCGAGAGAAGATGTAGATGGAGGAGGAAAGACAAGAAACAGGAGCGCAGGAGCGACAAGAGCATCACCAGTCATATACACCTACCACACTCCTTGTCGTAGCGGTTGCTTGCGCAACATGGCACCACCAGGAAACAAAGCAGCGCAGCGCGCAGAGTGCATACCGAGTACAGCCCACTCGAGCCCAGAAAAGAAAAGGATGATATCCCAGCAGAGCGCGTTCCTGGTCTACTGCTCGGTCTTATGCTGGCAGCGCTTGCAGCCAAGACTCTGACAAGTCCATACCCGCGAATGGAAAGGCCGCATGGGAACGCTGCTGCACGGCAAGCCAAGACACGCGCATGTGGAATCGTGCACATCCTTGATCATTGGGGTGGTAGATGCGATACGAAAGGACAAGGGTCGTGATGCCGAACAAAGAAACAAACAGACATGGATCCTGCCCAGCACTCGGGCCATCGAGTGATCGATGACGACAGATGTCACGGGTATCCAGACCAAGGAAGCTGCTGAGCCGCGTTGACATCACCGCTCATCAAAAGTGAAGAGGCGATGGGGTGAAAGGGCCGAAGGAGACTCCGGTAGATGGGCCTGATACGGACGAGGCCAAGCAGCTGGGCAGGATTATTGTCTCCCTCGTGCTAGCACACCGCGAGCACACTGCTAGCCGTTCCCTGGGGCGCAGAATGAGTTCACCGAATACTGTACTATATGCCCACAACCCTTGCAAATCGAAGTCGAAGTCCATTTTCCTTTGAGGCAGCTTTAGCTTCCGTCTAGGGCCGGTATGGATCTTCTAGCGTCGTCAGCGGTACTCGACGGGCTGTCTGGTCGTCGCAAAGCGCCTGGCTTAGCGCAACACGTGCTACAAACTGCCATTCCTTTCGAGAAGTCTAAAATTGGCCCGGATGAACCTAGCCCACGGAGGGAGTAATGATGGAGTGAAGTGTGTGGTGAGCGAACTTTGCTCCGCTTTCCAGCTCTGCACGAGGAAAAGCTTAAATAATCGACTGGACAAATGCCGGCTTCTACCTGCTTACTGCTGTACCTATGCACTTCGGGCCACCCTGAAACCAAGTGCAAATGGACCGAAATAAAAGTCGGGACCGATGATATCTTCAAGGCTTGCCCATCCCATCCTGCCGCGCTCACCGAGCACAAGTGCAGCCGTCTAGCGTCCGGCGTGCTATTCCAGGAGAAGGCAACGCGGGTTCAGAATAGCAGCGGGAACATTCCTCGCTTGTGCTAGTTTTTCGTTCTTGGGCTCTTTGTCTCCGCCAGCAGAGAGCGTCTTGGGTGCGAAGTAAGGCAGCTTCCGTACAGCAAGGTGGCATGCACTGCATGTACTTTGCGACAGGATATTCACACCGCAAGAAGGATGCACCAGCACAACTTCGCAACTTCGCTATGAACGCGCGTACGCTATCCGATCTTACATCACTTACACACGACGACATCTGACTTCCTGACCAATGGGCCCGTGCTGCAGCTACACAGTTATATCTCACAACACAACCGTCGACGGGAAGCAGAGGCGATTTGGCTGCATCACCATCATTGATGTTTCCCGTCAAGATCTTACGCCTTCTTGCCAAATCCGTCTTAAGAAGCCACGCAACCTTCGCAAGCTACCCCTCATCCCTTCCGTGCCTTTCCAACCCTCCATTCATAGCAGACACCAAGACGTGTCAGCTCTCAAACTAACGCGGCAGCGCGATCATTTCGCGGTATGTGGTTTTGCAGTGACGGTCAAGTTAAGATGACCCTTACGTCGGCTCTATACGCCTTATATAAGATAATCATGACGATCGAGGCGTGCGAATGCTGGCTGCGTGTTGTGGTATTACATGTTAGATAGACGGCTGCCAGTAAGACTGCCTATATGTAATTGGTTAAGACCGCGACTCTGGTCTTGGCTACTTCAGACCCGTGCTCCCCTTCACTCATCTTCTGCATGATATCGATCATTTTCACTACGAAACGTTAAGGGCCGCAAACACAAAGGAGAATCAGTAGCTGCGCGAACTGGACAGCGACTTACCAATATCAGCTTTGGCCCTCGTAAATATCGGGTCTTTGGCCAATGCCTCCTGTCCCGCTTCATCCTTGGCCTGCTCGCACAGCATCTCGCCGATACACAAAGCTTCCAAGAACGCTCGATGATTGAATACCCACCAGATCTTGGCCTCCGACTCAAAAAGAGCGTAGAGGATGAAAAAGGCTTGGATGGCCTCATGTGCTGCCTCTAGAGCACCTCGGACATTGGCCGGTACTTCGGGCGATGAACTGGAATGCAGGAGCATCATATTGTGATGGTAATTAGACGTGAGGAAGAGGGTCTGACGGACAATTCTTTTGTTCGACTGTGCAAGTGTCGAAATGGACTCGGTGTCCCAGCTACGGAAAATATCTGGAAGAGAGCGATAGACAGCGCGGAAGTCGGCGACGAGCTTGTGTTTCTGTCTAACAGTGGAACAGATCGGTAGGTCGAGGGAGCGAGGAGAACAGATTGTTTCTTGCACGAGATTGGCTAGTGTCCAGCAGCCTCTGATATATGCGGTGTCCATTGGACTGGAGTGAGCTATGCTTGAGGAATCATCAATCAGATCTTCCACATTGACATCCGTATGGGTTGCACTAGGAGGTAGCGACAGGAGAACAGTGAGGAAGGTATCCTGTAAGAGCACTGCCTGCCATAATTTCCGCCGTATTTGCTTCTCAAATATACTTGCGTTCGGAGAGACAATATTCGGATCTCGGTGCAGTCCCATCGCATACGCTTGCCTGATCAAGATTCCAGCAAATGCCCAGCCATCGGAAGCGTGGTTGTCATTAATTAAAAAGTACGTGATCAATACCATGGCCTGTACTGACCGGACAGAGGCTTTATTGAGGTAAGAACTCATGCGTAGAGATTGATGGGATGCCGATACGTAAAACTCTGCTGTTTGCTGCCGTTCTTTGGGCAGAGTTGTCGTTACGAATTGAGTACCCATTGCCAGCATAGCAAATATAAGAGCCACCATAGCTCCATCAACTCGATCTTTCTCGGGCTGAGGTAACGACCAGAATTGCTCATAGTCGGCATAAAATGTCTGCCTATGGATCATAGGATAGACAGGATCTACACATTCAAAATATCTCTCTAGTAATATATCTGCTTGTACCTTCTCAGGCAGCACCGAAATGGTTTCCGGAAGTCCTCCCTGACATGTCCAGTAGTTCGCAAAAGGGTGTTCAGACCCAATGCCAAATACATTTGATGCTGTCGGATGCGAGTACGGGACATTTGAAAGTAGACCCTTAGATGACGAGCTAGACCCTCGTGAAGCACTCCGCGCATTTGGATCTGGCGCCTGTCTCGGAGGCTCAAATCCATTTGTTTGACCTGGGGTTACAGGGCCTTTTCTCTTTGGCGGTTTGGTCATTCTTCGGGCATTAGCCACAGATCGCGTTGTCTCTCTGAGAAGGAGGTTAGAGCTTGCAGGGCTCATCTCCTGCGGACCGAAACTCACTCCAGGATATTTGCTACTTGAGCATATACACATTCTGTCTGTCGCTTGATACCTGGCGAAAATCAGCTCTCAATACTGGGAATAGCATTAGGGCCGACTGACATGCCAAGCAATGGGGTCTACCACGATCACACTATTGCCGCAGGGTCAGCCATCTGATCAATTTGTTGCCCGATGTAAGCGAGTGTCCAACTTAAAAAACATGCAAGGCAAAGATGTCGGAAAGAAAAGACGTTGTGTAAACGCGAGGCTGAAGCAAACAAGGGAAAAGTTAGGAACTGCCTCCGTAATGGCAGGCAAACGTTCAGGAGATGCTGCAATCGCATGGCGATGATCAATTCCATGTTTGACAGAGCCTAGACACCAATCGAACTCACGTGAAGTAAGGCAACCACCCAATCCCGGTTGAAGCTTATCACCTCGAGATTGGGTCTGCTGTCTACATCGAGAGGAGCGAGTCGAGACTTAGGACGACACCACAATTGCTGCTACTGACTTTCGTTTTTCGCTCGACGCACTCTTCGCACGACAAGGTTGGCTTGTTGCGCCTCTGCTTCTTCTTCGGCGGCTCAGATGTGGACGGGGAATTATTGACGGTATTCACGTCGGGCGATGCAGCGAGGGTCGTATTGGTGACGCTGGGCGATGCAGCAGGAGGGATGACTGGCGACACTGGGTCCATAGCGACCTGCGACTAAATGATCGGCCGGCTATCTGCCAAGGAAACGCGCTGTGTCGTGCAGTCGGGCCTGGGGGAGAGAAATGGTTGATGGGAATAATGGATGCTCAAGGGAATAAAGGTCGGAAGATGGGATGAAGGGGAAGACGAAAGGGGACCGCAGTACAACAAAGTGCGAAAGGGCCATTACGGAATGCGTAGAGCGAGCGACGGCGTTTTGACTTCCGCGACTTAGCTTCCCCTGCTGCGAGTACCTTATATTCTCGCGTGCGCTGCGAATGCGGGGATGGTGATAAGCTGATTGGGGGAGCCGACTCGCGCCCGGAGTTCAACCAAAATTGCGGGTAGTGGACGAGATTGCGGCAAACAAGGAAGCCTCTTGCGGCTGTTGACGGTTGGTTCAGGATTACGTAAGAATCGAAGCCCACGCTCTCGGCCTTTCGACATCACGGGTTGGTCCTGGCCGCCGTACTGTCGCGTCCAAACCCATCTACGCGTCTTCCGCTCGACGCGACCAGCCCATGTCACAACCATTGTGAATTTGTTCAATGGACGCGCACCCATCCTCGTCGCCGTCACTGCCAGTAACCTCAGACCCAGCACTCTATGACGATTGGGAACCGGAGCAGCGCAGCCCCTTGATCCTCCCATCCACCACCAATTCCGACGACTTTGACGCGCTTCACCAGGTCCACGCGGAAGCGATCTTGAAGAGGAACAAGGAGGGCATCGTCATCCAGCATAGAGCTTGGAATTTAAGTGACGCCTTTCGGAGTGAGGCGGACCATATTCAAGGTTTGGAAAATCATACTCTGTGCCTCCGAGTCGCTACTGAGTTGTTCCAGACACCCCTTTAAAACCAAGACAAAGATACCACATACCACAATATTCGCCTGGAACATCCACAATGCCTTCTGCGTCTTCCCCGATCACTTATCCCCCCAGCTCCTCTCCACCAATGCTTAAGCGGTCTCTTCCAACGAAAGCTGCTGGTGCCCAAAAGCCCAAAGTGGCTGGCGGCTTCTTGTTGGACGATGAATCGGATGAGGAGGATGATCTTACTCGTGTGGAGCCTAAACCAAAGAGGAGGATGCTGGAAGTCGAAGCTGCTCAGTGCATAACCCAGAGACTAGACGTGGATGGAGCACAGAAAAATTCCCTGGCTCCACGCGAAAGAATAGTCATTGACGACGGAGATGTGCCCAGTCTTGAAGAGTTGTTGGAAGACGCTGAAGCAGAATTGCCAGCAATTCCGAAGCACAGGACTGTGGGAGGCTTCCTAATGGATGATGAAGATGACATTCTTGAGAATATGGAGGAGCTAATTGCGCAACAAGAAAATGCAGAGTTGGCGCAGGAGGCCGCGCAGCCACTGAAAGACACAACGGATGCTTCCCAGATTACGACGTCCGCATTCCCATCTTTTCTTGGAAGATCTATGCAGCGGAGCGAAATACTGACCTGTTCGGGAAAGTCGGTGCCTGTAAGGCAAAGGAGACATGGTGCCGCAATACCCTTCGAGCAGATGGTAGCAGCCAGATCGACTACAAAAGCAGGAAGGGCGAAGAGAAGCTACTACGGGGTAGATATCCAACAATTGGTGGACGATGCTTCGAAAGAATTGGAAAACGAAAAGGCTAAGAAGGCTGAGACTCCAGCTGAAGTCCTTCCATCTGTGGAACACACATCGACCAATTCCAAGTCAAGGAGAACCTTAATGTGGACTGAGAAATATAGAGCAAGAAACTTTTTGGAGTTATGTGGTGATGACCGTACACATCGGCAGGTCTTACGATGGCTCAAAGCGTGGGATCCCCTGGTTTTCCCAAAATCTGGCAAGACAAAATCATCTGGAGCCGCAAAACGGCCAGGATTGGATGTAGAGGAGGAGAAACAACATCGAAAAATCTTACTACTCACAGGACCACCGGGGCTGGGAAAGACAACCTTGGCTCACGTCTGTGCTCGACAAGCAGGTTATGAAGTTATGGAAATCAACGCGAGTGATGAGCGAAGTCGAGACGTCGTTAAAAATCGAATTCGAACCAGTGTTGGAACCGAAAGTGTGAAGAATGGATCAACAGTAACAAACAAGGCCGGCCAGGTTCAAAAAGTGGCACATCCCTTATGTGTCGTGGTTGATGAAGTCGATGGCGTAGTTGGTGGAGCTGGTGGTTCGGGAGAAGGTGGTTTCATCAAAGCTTTGATTGACCTCATTCTTTTGGACCAAAAGAACTCCTCAAGCACAGGGACGAGTTCTGGATATGCACGGAAAAAGAAAAAGGGAGATGACTTTCGACTTATGCGACCTTTGATCCTGATTTGCAATGACGTATATCATCCTTCGTTGAGACCACTTCGCCAATCGAGTTTCGCAGAAATCATCCATATTCGAAAACCTCCGATAGACGCGGTGGTGTCTCGAATGAAGGTGGTTTTCGAGAAGGAGGGTGTTTCATGTGACAGTGATGCTGTACGGAGGCTCTGTGAAGCCACTTGGGGCATTAATGGTATGGACGCCAAGAAAGGACAGGAAGGACAAGGCGAAGGAGATCTTCGAGGAGTCATGGTAGTTGGGGAATGGGCGGCAGGCAAGTTGAAGTCTGGGTTGAAGGGTACCAAACCTAGACTGACGAGGAAGTGGGTTGATAAAAACATGATGACTGACTTGTCTCATGGCGGTGGTGGTGCAAGAGGCATCGGAAGGGGTGGAGTGAAGGAGGTTGTCAACCGAGTCTTCCTCGAAGGTGCTGGCTTCCCCAAAGCTATGAATCCTCAGTCTCTTCCAAGCAATCCGGACAGCCAACCGAAAACCCAACTTGGCGTTGCAGAGCTTGTCAAGAAAGCTGGAATGGACAGACTTAGGGAGATGGTAGATACAAGTGGCGATACGGATCGCATTGTCACTGACATTTTCGGCGAATATCCAAACCAGCCCTTCAACGACGACTCAATACTCTCTAAACCAAACGCCGCATATGAATGGCTTCACTTTCATGACTCTTGTTCCTCAAGAGTATTTTCGGGACAGGAGTGGGAATTGGCACCTTATCTGAGCCAGCCTGTTCTTGCTTGCCATCACCTTTTCTCTTCGCCTGCACGGCACTACTTTCGAGGACAGAATGAACCGAAGAAATGGGGCGACGAGGAAGAGCCTGAACCGTTACCATTTTCGGGTCCACGAGCAGATTTTCAAGCCCATGAGGCGGAAAAGCTAAATCGTGCCACTGTTCTGACCTTGCAGTCTAGTCTGAATGCATTGCTTCTGAGGAGTTTCCGAAGCCCCGAGGATATTGCTACAGATCTGTTGCCATATCTTGTGAGGCTCCTCACGCCAGAAATCAAACCAATCATTGTAGGTGGCAGTGGGGACCAAAAAGGCATTGCTAGTGTAAGAAAAGACACCGAGAAGGCAATGGTTAAGAGAGCAGTTGAAGTCATGGGCGGTGTAGGTGTAATTTTCGAACGAGGAAAGCTCGATGGCGATTTTGGAAACAAGGCCACCCAGTGGGTTTATCGAATGGAGCCGTGAGTGACCTCCCGAACTACTTTTCATTGCTCAATACTAATCTGTCTCTAGCCCCTTGGATACATTGGTTCAATTCGATACCGCGCCAGTATCAGCATCAGCCCCAGCCCCTGTCCGCTATGCGGTTCGGCAAGTTCTGGATCAAGAATACCAGAAGAACATCATTGTCCGAGAGAATGCTGCACGACAAGCTCGGTACCGAGCCGGTAATCTCAATGATGAGGAGGATTTTGTCATCGCCAATAAAGAGACAGTCCTAGATATTCCAGTCGACGCGGTCTTAGAAGCCAAGCGGGATTTCTTTGGCAGATTAGTCACTGAGCAGCCTTTGCCTCTGCAGGAGATTGACGGCAACATGGCTGGCCAAAACGAGAAGAAGAAACGCAAGAAGGAGAGTAAGGATGATAATAAGGTCTGGGTTAGTTATCATGAAGGATTTTCAAATGCTGTCAGGAAGCCGGTTACGGTTGATGAATTAATGCGTGGGTTGTAGAGTTTATGGTGGAACTTTAGAAACTATTATGAATGGAAAGATATACATGGCGTTTTTATCTTGATAGACAGAGGTCCTCGTCCATTGTTCTGGAAAAGACCACTAAAACGTCTCTTGATCCCGTGTAAGTAGGCTGCCCCTGGACTTGGGTATCAACTATCAGAATTTGCAGGTAAATTGTCATCATCATGAAGAAAGAGAAGTGTATATACAAAAGAAGCCACCCAAGCATCATTCACATCACTTTACCAAAATAGCACCCAGCCAGCGTTCCCTTCTACAAACTGTTAAACCAACCAACATGTCTCAAGAGCCAAAAAGGAAGAGAGATTTCGTCAATGTAGCCAACCCCCCAGAAGCAACACGGCAGGCCTTGCCCGACACAGCCCTCAGCACGTCAGAACCTGCTGCTTCGCCATACAGCTCCACGAAACAATCTTGTTGCTCCAGTCCCCAGCCGTGGCCAAGGCGAGGTTTTCCCACTCATACTCCATCGTCGCCACGGACGAGTTCATCGCATTCCCCGCGCAGTTGGGCTGCGCGTAGAAACTGCAGTCGAACCCGTAGGTCTGCAGCGATTGGATCTGTGCTGAGTGCGTGCTGGGTAGTGTATCTGCTGGGCTTTAGAGGGAGTTTTGTCTTGGGTCGTGGGGAGAGCGCTTCTTGGAGAGGGGGGACGAGGGGTGGGGATGGGGACATACTGCATGCGTTGGATACTAGGTTGCGCTGCATGAGACATTCGCCGTAGCCTGGGTCTTTACATAGGTATGTCGTTATGCTCTGTGGTGGTGGCGCTCCGCAGCGTCGAATGCCGTCGGATCCGATGAGGGCTTGAGCGGTTGTGCAGGTGAAGAGGTTGAGGAGGGCGAGGAGGGTTATGAGGAAGGAGGAGAGCTTGGTTGATGGCATTTTCATTAAGGTGAGGGTTTCTTTTCTGGGTGCGGTAAGGTCCGAATGGAGTTTTGAGATGCGTTGGACGGTGAGGGTGCTGGGGTGTTGTAGTTGGCGGAGAGTAGAGTGGGAAGTATAGTAGGTAGTATTAGACGTTACGGAATTAAGCGATGGCTGGAGATTAGAGGTAGGAGATCGATGGCAATGGAGCTTTGAAAAGATATATGGAAGCAAGTGTGTCTAAGTGAGCAGGAAAGGCGGGCAAGATTCACATATGAACAGAGGGAGAAGCGAGCAGCAAGCCATCAACCACTGCATCCAAGAGAACTCTTCCTATGCAGCCCACGTGCATGCCATATCATGACTGGGTTCAAGGAGTATACCGGCCGGTGCTGCACAGAAGCCCAAGAAGAACAAGACAGGCATACCGACCAAGCTGCTGGTCAGTTCGTCCCATGTACACCCGCCGTCGTGCTCCTTATGCACAAGAAGGATTGTGGAATCCAGGAAGTCTACACCAAACCAGCCTCCGGACTTCCGATCCGGCACAGAGATCGACAGAGAGAGGAACACACATGAAAGAAAGATCGAAGGATGGTCCCTCGATGCAGGCGACTTACTCATTTGCAATCGTCAAGATCCCCGTGCCGCCACGAACAGGCTCCTCACGCCAGCATCATCCTTCAAGCGCGACCAAACCCACGGCGGGTCGTTGAAGAAGTCCCGCGTTAGATCCACGCTCTCTCTGCATCATCTAACATGCATATTGGCCGCCTTGAAATTTCTCTGCTTCGCCAGGATTGCGTAGGATCTGAGTTAATGCCGATCTTGGGTTTGGCGAGCCGTGTTATCGCATCCGCATCCTCCAGCACCTGTGGCTGTGCGGAAGGATGCTTGGGATCGCCTTGGACATGTGGATGGTGTAGATAAGGCCGGCAAGGCTTCTTTGTTGTTTCCGTGCTGTAATGGAGGTAATATGGTTAGTTATACTTGAGCCTGGAAAAGGAAATAGGGGTCTGGGTGTGCGTTCAGACTCCCACCGAGATTGTATACACGAACACCCACATTTTCGTCCCGCTTTGGTGGTGGTCCTTGAGACACTGCTACAGTAGCAATTCAATCCCTTCCCAGTCCACCCGCCATCAACTGCGTGCGCATCAATTACACACCGTGCTATGATCCTCAGAGCTTCACTCAGATCATCCCGACCATTCCTCCAGCGACGGTTCATGATGAGCTCGTCTACGGCTTCAACACCGACCTACTTTGGTCCTTATGAGGTCACCGATCAGGTAGGCAGCCCGTATTCTCTGAGCTGAGGGACATGATTGTGTTTGAGTTCAGTCTGAACTCGAAGATATCCCAGCGGTTAAGGTTTCATTTCGCCGGGAGTATGTATGTTGACCGTCTCTCCCAAGGTCTTCTACCGCACGCAATTCTCATTCGCGCTCGTCAATATCAAGGTGTGTCTCCATCACAAATTGCACCCCGTCACTCACTCACTCACTCACTCAACGTAAAGCCCCTTCTCCCGGGCCATGTCTTAATCGTCCCCCACCGACGCGCCCAAAGACTCACAGATCTCACCCCGCAAGAAACCAGTGATCTCTTCTCCACCGTGCAAAAGGTCCAGCGCATGCTCGCACACACCTACTTCCCCTCCCCATCCACCCCAGCGGAGGGAAGTTTCAACATCGCAATCCAGGATGGCCGCGATGCAGGCCAGACGGTCCCGCACGTGCACTGCCATATCATCCCACGCATGAAGGACTCGAATGTCGGGGATGAGATCTATGAGCGCTTGGAGAGCGAGGAGGGGAATGTGGGCGGCGGCCTGTGGGATGCCGAGATGGCGACGAGACCGGTTCAGCACGGCAAGTTCCCGCGGGTCGAGGACGCTGCCAGGACGCCCAGGAGTATGGAAGTAATGCAGGAGGAGGCGCGGTGGTTCTCGGAGAAGATGCAGGAGTTAAATCAGAGCCCGTCGTCATCATGATAATTCTATTGTTCGTCAATCGCTAAATCTATGCTTTTCTGAACGCCTTCCCTAATATCTACATTTAAATCAAAAAGCGGCCTCGAAGTTGGTGGGATCCTTCAGAAAAAGGGCCACCCTTTCGAATCTTTCAACTCCTCCCGTGACGTTATGACGGTCGTCGGATCCAAAGCCCCCGGTACAGCTACAGTCGTGCTTGCAGCGGAGTTGGAACACACGGTACTGCCCTTGACATCGCACTGGCCAGTAACGCCTCTGTACAAAACACGTCCACCCCCCGGGACGCGAGGATAAGCCAGCCCTGACATCAGTTCCTGAGCGCTGATTGCAACTTGGTTGACGATTTTCAACTCCATGAAGGTGGCTTCGGACAGAATATACGAAAGCCATCCCGTGGCATATGCGGCGGCTGATAGACTATGTCAGCATGATCTTCGCCTCGCAAGAATAGACTGGCCTACCATATGAGGTTCCCGAAACGATCTGGTCGCTGACCGAGTCAAAGGCACAAGTGGAATTCACCCCCGGCGCCATGACGTTGACTAAGGGACCGCCCTTGGAGAAGGTTGCATTGTTCCCATTAATGTCAACAGCACCGACAACGATGATGGGGTATTTCTCATTCAACAGTTGCGGGTAAGTGTTTACGTCGGCTGGCCCGCCTGGAGACTATACACCAAAGGATTAGCCAGGGATATATTTTGGGATGCGTTTATGGCAGCTTACATAGTCATCACCAGCAGGGACGATGAATGGCGTTCCTTGGTTTATTGTCTCTTCCGTGAAGCGCTCCAGGACTTTAACAACCAAGGGGTCAACTGGATTCTGGTCTACGGGAGATGTTAGTCATATTCAAAGCACAGTGCAGAAAGGGAAAACCAGCTTACAAATATCTGGGGTCGTTATCACCGACCATCTTCGACCATTCTGTCCGATATCATCATTGATAGCCCAGAACAACCCATCAAGAGAGTCACGCAAGGTTCTTTGTCTTTTGACAATGACCATCGTAGATCTCTGCGTGACACCGTGCCATTCTCCGTTGATCTTGGATATCATACATGTGCCGTGCTTGTTGGATGCATTGTCAGTATAGTCATGCGTGCCAGTCAGCCGCTCGGTGCCGGCATAAATCCACTGCGGCTGCAGGTTTTTGGCCGCAGCGAACATGGCGCCAGCTTCCTGATTCTTATATCAGCAATTATTGCAACCACGCGAGCAGCAAACTTACCGGTCCGGTGATATCATATCCCGAGTCGACAACGTAGACCATTCCCCACTTACCATCCGTCACCGAGACCGTGTAGTTCGGGTAATTTGAAAGGGGAGTTCCCGGAGCTTGGATGATGGTTTGTTGTTCCCATTCTGCGTTCGCTATGGATGTCGGGCTGGCGTCAGGAATGACTTGTGTTTTCGCTGGGATGAATGAGAGAGGTGTTTCAGCACCGGAGCTGCCATCCAACGGTTCATCCGCTACTACTCCCTGAACATCAGGTCTCTTCTTGATCTCGTCAATCTGTGCTGCAGTCACGGCAACAGAGATAAATTGGACTCCCATCCCGGACAAGTAGGTGGCGTAGTACTGATTGGCACCCAGTAGATTGTCCAAGTAAACGAAGAGGGCTTCACAGCTTGCGCCCTTCTGGATGGACTCGATGGGGAAGACCATTTGTGTAGATGCTTGCCCTGCTGGGACGGTCACAGTCCGCTTGGTGGGCGTCGTAGCGGTGGGTTTGGTGAATGATCTAGCCGTACTTGAAATTGTAGTCTTAGCAGTAGAGTCCATTGAGCTGGACGGGACCGAGCTAATTATGCTCATCGCCGAAGACGTCGAAGCCGGAATAGCTTCATCTTGAGCTTTAGAGAGACGAAGTGGTGCAGGTGAGGCCTGATTTAACGCATATAGACCAGCACCAACCAACAGCAAGTTGATCTTCATTTTGGCGGGAAACCGGAGTAGAGTACAGTAAATATTAAGAGATTAATGATGAGGAGAAACAATGGCAATAAAACAAGCAATGGATGGACTTGGTTACTCAGTCCGATCACAGTAAATAAAAACTGCTGCACGCGGATAGGCGAACTTGGACGTCAAGATGCAAGCAAAGTTTGTCTCCAACTTTGGATAACCTTCGTCTTTGTTATATCGCGCGCAATCATCCATGCATGGCTTCAGCCACAGCCGCTTAGGAAAGTCCCACCGCACGGTATCAGCGTTAATGCGACAAGCATCGAGGAAGAAATTGTAGACGCTCACGAAAGATGCAGTGGCTCTCTAATCTCGAATCCTACCAGAGGCGTGCATCCACACTGCAAAGTGCAAATCCACAAACTGGAGGGTATGTGCAGCAACACTGTGCTCCCAATCTTTGGCTCGCATCCTTCAGTCTTTCTCCATCGGCTTCAGTTCGCAGGCCAACGGGAGGAGTCCTCGAGATGGTGATGCGTTCGAGCCCGACTGAAGAGTTGGGTTTAGCCCCAGCGATCATTGTGATAATCCGCCGCCAACAGAGTTGTAACAATTCCTGCTCGCCCATTGGCAGGATATGGGGGGAAAACTCTGTCCAGCAGAGGAACAACAAGATCGAAGGGAGGATTGCAGACTGGAAGAGTGAAGGATTCTAGCGCTCCTTGGAATAGGTTGTAGGATTGAGTGTTCGTCGCTTAATCCAGGGATACGTCTGTATGCGAAACTGTTACTGTTCCCTTCAGCAGCAGGGGGGGAGGCTACGGATCCTTATGCCGACGTGTAAGCGACCCCTTAACTGAACGACAATCCACCACGATAGATACTCTATGCATGGGTGGAATTCGGTATGACGTATGAAAAGTCCTATTGCCTCGATCTACCGGGTTTGGCTGGATTGGAGATAGGGCTAGAAGCGATGACAGGGGTGACAAGCATTGTCATTCCTGACGGGTATCAACCAAGTCGTGAACCTTCACCTTCGGGAAACTACGAGGGCCGGTTGTCAATTCTGAAAGAAAGTTTCTGCCATGAACGATAGTATAAACCTGACTGATATGATCGGCCATTCTTTCAGCCGGTGTTGTGCAAGATAGATCCTATCACAGCTAATGAAAGCTTGCTCCCGGCAATCCACTTCTTCTAGGCTATGAATGTCATCTTTACCCTCCTAGCCCCAGCACCGCCTTTTTTTTCCCTGACATTTACACACGTGTTTGCCAGTTCTATTTTCATGAATTTAGAACCACTCTATATCGCTGTCATTCTTAGCTAAAATGACAACGGAAACTTATGGATACCGGTTGCTTATCAGTAAAACTACGCCCAGGAAGACAGGTGATAAGAATGACATTAGAGCAACTGCAACCAGTTCCAGCCTTCCGTCTTGTCTATTTTTGGGGGCTGGGGGAGGGGCAAGGGATTAGCATGTTGTTATAGCCTTTTGTTATTCTAGGAGAAAGATCTTCTGTGTGTCCAAGGTATTTCGCGATCGAGGTAGGCCAGTATAGAGAGGTTCAACCTTGAAAACGTTATAGAGGACAGAAGCAGGAGTTTGTGAGGGTGCTGCAGATTGTGATTTGGCTATCTGTTACATTAAGTCAAGAACCGTTTGAGGATTTGGCTGAGAAGCTCGAACATCTTTACCAAGGCGGGACCAGTAAATACAAAAACTCATAAATTTACACATCAACTGCCAACAGAGAGCCGGTTCTTAAAGAAAGTTAGAGCGGGAAGAGGCCATGGGCATATCCGCGAGTCTTTTATATTGAAGCCTTGAACTACCAGTTCAATTTGTTGCTATTTTTCTGTTTTGCGTTTGCAGATACTTGAGGACACTTTCTTTTGCAAAACTAATCGGCTTTGCTTTGAGTAAACGGCCGATGTTGCAAGACAAATATAAATGTGGAGACCTTGCCATAGCTGATGGCGACCATGTCTCTTAGACATCGCAGACATATGATGGGTGTCCTGCTATGTATGTATATATACCTAATATGCCGAAAGAAGTGCTGTGTCAAGGAAAACCAAATAGTGAGAGAAGAATGCAAAACTCAAAACTCGATAATGAATGTCATTTAAATCACCTCAAAAAAGACTAGGTTTTATCTCCTTTTCTCGTTACTTCTTAACAACAAGCACGTCTAGCTTATCACAGAACGCCTGGACCCCAAGAGCAGAGAAATAGAACGCTTCGCAAGCGACAAACAGCCATGAATATATTTCAAGGCCCTTATTAATAAAACCTTGGAAGATTTCCTGCTTCAAACGCACTTTGCAAGTTAACTACTCCCTAGTACATATTGTAATCTTGCATTGCGGAAGTCAAGCCTGTTTTCTTCCCATCAAAAGGACAGTGGTCATGCAAACTACCGTGCTATATCTGTGTTTGGCATAAATTGTGCGGTTTAGTTTCAATAATCAAGTAGGTCTTTTTGAAAGGGACTCGTCTTCTAGCACTAATGATCTTAGATTATCGAGCGTACGCCTAGTATGACAAGACACAGAACAATCATCACCGAGGATGGGCCTGCAATAAGTAAACCCATTGTCCTTACATATTTTTCTACCGTCCAGACAGCCATCCAGAATCCATAGGTATTCCGCCAATAACGCCTTCGCCATGAAATGCCAATCAAAGATGCTACGACAGAAAGTTTTCCATCACTCCTCTTCATCGACTGCCTCCTTTCTCTTTTTCTTCTTCTCCTTCTTCTCGTCACTCTTTCCATCTTCCTTGTCTCTCTTGCGCTTCTTCTTTTCCGACTTCTCTCCATCTTCCTTAGGTGCCGCATATTCCTTCTCTCGCTCCACCAGCTTTTCAGCCTTCTTTTCTTTTTGCTTCTCGATTCGCTCTTCTCTAGCCGCTCTCTCCTTAGCTTGCTTCCCCAAAAAGTATTCTCCAGACTCGATCTGCAAGTCGACCTTGCTCTTCTCCTGTGCTGGTGGGAAAGGCGTGTACGTCTTCTTGCTCTTGTCCGTGACCTTGTGGGGCACTCTTCTCTTGGTCAAGTTTCTCTTCTTGAAATGGGGCAGGAATCTATCCCAACTCTCGCCAGCCAGTTCTGGGTCCTTGGCAAGCTCGCGCTTGATCATCAACTCCTTGATATGATAAATAGGATGAATATTGGCCATGCAATCTTCCACAATGCGTCGCAACTCTTTCAAGCCCTTGTAAGGACCCATTGCCGACACAGTGTTGCCTTGCACGAGAATGTAGCATTCTGTAAGCAGTTCCAAAGCCTTTAAAGTCGTCCCGTTGGGTCCCAATATACGCTGTCGCCTCTTCACGAATCGCTCTTTATTTCGGACCAAGTTCCTGATCTTGATGATGTCCGCGGCGATTCCATCCTCCAAGATCTTGACTGCTTGAGGCGCTGGCACACTCCGGGCAAGCAGTTTGATCAGATCGCGTGCGTTGAGGATCGAGGCGGGGTCGTATGTCTTTCGGGTGGTCTTGACGGTCATAGAACCCTCCACGAGATCGAGAGTACAGGCAATGCCGTATTTTTCGAGCGATCGGGTGATCAATGGCCAGGCTTCCCGCAGATAGACTTCGCGATATTTAGGGAAGAGGGTTGCGAACGACGACTCCTCAGTGAAGGTACCACCAACATTGTCGGCGGGTGTGAAGGCTTCAATCTGGTCAAAGTAAGTAAATGGGCGTTGGCATGTTGTAGTTGGGAAATATTCACCTTCCACTTATCAATGTCATCCGTATCCCAAGGCTTATCCTTTTTATGTGTTGAAGGCATCTTGAAGATTTGCTTGTAGGTGTGAGATCCGATGCTACTCTTTCGAAAAAAGTTGCGGAAGTTCTCGAAGAATTTCGGAGGCGCGCACTTCTCAATTCGACCGCCGTAGTACATGTATGAATGCCTCAGGCACCAACAATATGAGCATGCGGATAATCGCAGCGGACATCATATCCGATCCCCAAAACCATATACATACACTATGAAGGTTAATAAACGCTGGTGGCTATCTGGAGACATGCCAAAAGGGATGGAGAGGGTTGTGCAGATTAACGCATTATGCTTGAAAAGGGCCTAGATTGACCCGTGTACCGCGCTGCCAAATTCTCAGCATGTCGCAGTAAGGCAAGGGTCTCACTATCCCACAACCAAAAACATGTCCCGAATGGTGAGCAATCGGGTTGGCTAAACAGAGCAGATAACTTTGAGATAATTAAAGAATTTCAGCCCGTTAATTAACTCTGCCGTCTTCAAGATACATTCCCGCGAAATGTCAGCTGTGCCAGTCAAGATGAAGCACGGGTAGTCCAGTCAAGGACGTCTTCGAGTACTTAACCGAGCAGAGAACGCCCGTCTGATCTTTCCTGGCCGGCACAGCTTTGAACGACTCCAGCAGGGACAATAAACTTTCCCTGGTGGGAAATCCATTCGTCCAGAAAGTGAACACCATTGAGACAATTTGTATGCTCCTGCTTGCCCGTCAATGCCAGGACATTAAACAGACCCTCCCTCCGCACTCATTGGAACCCCACGATAACCCGCCCTTGCTGTGGACCCAAGCTCCGATAAGCTCTTATCGCATCTCCCCTTCCTGCCAAATCGTTGGAGCTCCAATTTGAGTTTCTTAAGCGCAACTATCATACATCACTTCTCCTTCCAACCCATACTCACGATGCCTCCCACGCTCGAAGCCGAAGAGGATTTGCAGGTCAAGGGCGAGGAAGATTGGTCGGATTCTGCATCGCAAGAACTCGCGCCATCCGAACCACCTTTAGTCGCAAATCTCCTGTCGCATCTAAAAGCAAGCAACCCTCCTATGGCTCAACCTCCACCCCTCGAGTCGCCATCGACAATGACTGACAGCCAATCGAGCACGATCCAAATTGCAGTGGCGCCCGAAACCCCAAGTGGCGGTTCACCTTACTATACACCCAAGCGAAGACAGACTCATGGCACGATGGAGGAGAGATTGCAGAAGATGCCCGTGCTACGCGAGATGCCATGGCGCCCGGGAACAGCGGTACCAGAGGAGCTTGAGACCGGCGGAGAATCAAGACGGAAGCAGATACGATTCGGATGTTTGTTAGCAACCAGAGGGAACATTGTCGACGAACCTTGCAAAACGTGTGCCGGTGGCCGTGGAAAGTTCACGGTTTGTGTTGCTCTCGATGGATTCTTCAAAGGCGCATGTGCAAGCTGCCAGCTTAGCGGACGGCCAAATCGATGCAGCATAAAGCAACAAGATGGTAGGTCTAGAGTGATTACCACTGGCGAAGAAGCTAACAGTATATACAGATCCCAAGAAAGATGGTGAGGTGATGGAGGCTGCGGGCTTGACATCGCCAGAAACCAGTGAACCGTACCTCAATGGCCATCAGGAGACAGATTATCCACGGCAATATCAGCAATATGAGCAGCCGCAGCCTTACCTCGAACCGATAAGTGAGCCACAGAACAAGGAGCGTAGTCGAATGAGCACTTATAGGGAACACTCATTTGGCAATCAGCAAACAAAACGTCGACGAACAGACGGCCCGCAGTGGGATAGAGCACTGGGTGTTGCAAATGATGAGCGGGACTCGAGGCAAGATCCTGGAGGCGCACATTCTGTGCAACATGCAGAACCTCGACCTATGTGGGCAGCAGTCAATCGTACAGAACCGGTACCGGCCACACCTGAAAAGATGGTGAATGGCAATGGCACGAGTAGCATGCTTTCACATACTAACTCAGAGTATGAAAGAAGAGAAGAAACTGCTCCGAGTGAAGATACCACAAGACCCTTGATCGATGCAATGCCGAAAAATAAGCAGAGGCAGATATATGGTCTTGTGAGTGGATTGCAAGGGGGAATTGATCATCTTCAGAAGGAGTTAGATATGTTGAAAAAGGTCATGGGTATAGATGATGCAGACTGACCATTTAAGATATGTTTGTTGCGTTGGACTATGTAGCTAAATGGGTAGTAGCCTTATACCAGCCTCGTTAGGGGTGGCAGCAACAAAAGCAAATAATTTTGATTATCAAAACTTCAACTATTCGCTCACGCGTCGAGTTCATCGAAAAACTTCCGCCAATGATCGAGAAACAAGACGACTGCATCGTGGTGTATGATAATCACCGCTGGACCGAGGCGGTCGAGTTCGAGGATACTCATGTCGGACTTTGAGGAACCCCCAGAAAAGGATGCCAGATGGCATGACGCGCGGCATCAGCAAAAGTCTCGGAGCTCAACATATTTCCACGCGTTGGAGGCACTACCAACACAACGTGCCATACCATGGAAGAAAGGAAAGGAAATGCCACCAGAAAAATCCCTCATGAGTGCTCGAGTCCAGGTTCGAACGGGCTGTATCTTGTCCATCAAAGGCCAACCTGTTGAACCGAAATGCGACCATTGCGCCCTATCATCATCATCAAAGCTTACACAGTGTATCGCTCTGCCAAATTGGTTCCATGGAGCCTGCGCAGCTTGTGTCATGAGAGCCAGAGGAGCTCAGTGTACTTTGCGTACAGCTGCGGAAGGTGAGCCTTGCTCTCAATCATGAAAGATATGTATGTTAGCTAAACTGAATAGACACTAGGTCTAGGCTTCTCGAGATCATGAACGCGCAGTTATCAGACCAGGACATGACCGCCAATGCTCCAAGGGAATCCGGCAATACAATCGAGGACTCCCCTGATCGAATTGGCGTTGGAGGCGCGTCTCTAGTCGATCAAAATAATGCCCATGTTGATCCGGATGCAGTCAATACTGCCGCCTATGGGGCATTTCGGAATCGTCCCGATGGGGTTACAGAGTTCGAAAGGAAGGGCGGGTCATACTACATCTATGGAGGAGAGGTATATTGCCGTGTAGCTAGAGGCAAGGATCGTAACAACAGCACGCTACTCTGCCATACAGCTGTAAGCACGCCCAGAACAAAGATGGCTTCATCCTAACATAAACTAGACGCGCTTCTCATGCAAGCAAAAACTCATGCTCCATATCAGAAGCCAGCATCGGCACGAATGGGACCTAATGCAAGAGAATAGACTGATCAAGCCTGGGAAAAAGTCCTACGTATGTAGTCAGGCCTGTCTGTGCTAGGTAGCATTCAGTTATTGACAACAGCCAGGTTGAAATGAAGGCTGCCGAGAAGCACTTCAGCACTCAACTTGCGCTCATTAGACAAGCCCTACCAAGTCCTGGGGAAAATCGGAGTACGCGGCAGCCACGGTCCGTATGTCAAAGTAACGTCCAATCGTCCGCAAAAAGAAAAAGGCCGTCGCTTGAAATGCCTGAGGATTCTACACCGAGCCCTGGAGCAGTATACGATGATAGAGGCTCCTCCAGGTTTGAAGAAGTCCAAGATGAAGAGAGAAGACAAAGCAAGCGTCGCCCAGTTCTTACTCGGCAAAAGGGTGCCGTGACATGGTCCAGGCCCGTAACTGAGAAGGGCAGTACACAGGAAGCCTTGACTTCAAAGCTCCAGCCACAATACGATGAACAACACTATCGTTGCCACATATGCAACAGACTCTTAGGCAGCCGTGACATGTTGAAAAGGCATATTAGTGAGAAGGTTGTCTCTTGTGCTAAAACGAAACTAACAGTCACCCAGGGATCTCGCACCAACACTTCGGAAGGAAGGATTATGCCACTCGCTCCGACCAAGAGAATCGGATTCCAGAAAGCTCGGTACAGGCCCGAACCCCAGCGAGTCGTTTGGGAGCTGTGGCAGCTCAACCAGGAGCCATGACAGCTGGCCCAGATGCCATACCTTCAAACTTGGTGGAAGCACCTATGTCATTAATCGATACTTTACCGAAAAAGCATCAACGAAACATCTATGGCATTATGAGTGGTCTGCAAGCTGGGATTGGGCATTTACAGAAGGAGCTTGATAACCTTAAGAAGACATTGGGAATCGAGAGCGACGAATGACTTGGTGGCGAGAATAATGTGTGGAGATATGCACGGTACATCTGATAAACTATCACTAGTGGGAATCTTCCTTCAGTCCCTCAGCTAGCCCATAGCTAATGTCGGAAGTTGCCTGCGAACCATTCATAGCGCACCCGGGAACGCCGGTGACTCGTCACGTGAAACAAATCCCCTATTCATTCCGCGGGCATCCATGCTTTCGCCTCGCCTATTCGAGTCTGTCCAACGACAAAGCCGTATCTCCTGAGCGGGACAACGGCTTCATACACCCGGGAGTGCGACGGGAACGGCGATCTTGATTTGACTCGGCAAGGGGAGAAGGCTCAACGTTTGGGAGATTGCAGAAAATGGCGAGATGAAGTGGGTAAATTGGAGGTTTGATTGGTGAGCTTTATCTACACGTGTCCCGAGGGAATATTTCGAGCTGAAGCTTTATCGATAGGAGAGATCAGGTCGACAGGTGGGTACCCAGAAAAGGGAGCTCGGCTTGGGATAATGGGAAGTTTAATCTCCTTGAATGCCCGGGCTGGATCTGGGTTTGAATTTTTGTTAGGTATTCATATCGTCGTATCCATCATGGATGCGGCCAGCGATGTGGCTGGTTGCCCGTTCTGGGTATTTGGTTCTGTCAGCCCTGTCTTCTTAGACATTCAATCTATCTGCTGAACTCGAGATGGACCAGGCGCATGCCATGTCCCACCATCGCCCTGTTGTGTTGCTTTTTCCTCTTTGCCGGATAGGAGAGATCGCGTCACTCCACTTTTGCTGAGTTTCCGGTTGTCGAAACCCAACCTTTGATCAGACCAAATCGTGATCACACGGTCCTTTGCTGCCTACCCTGGCCCTGGCTGGCTCCTCTTAATCTTGATCTTACCAAATCGTAACCCTTATCCTCCTCTATCAGTCCATACAGTCGGTCGTGCCGTCCAGTCCTAGTTGCTGATCATAGCCATTTACATTGCAACTCCTTCCCTTCTACGGAGTATTTGCAAACCGATCAATCCTACGATTCAGTAAATATTGTGCGCATTGTGCTTATCTGCTCAACGGTGACGAAGCGGGTGAGAGCATCTTTTCTACAGGAGGAGTTGTGGTCGGCCAACCTTGTGGCTCTTTTGCTGGCATCGATTCCCCAGCGAGCGATCGCGCAAAGATAATGGACGGGTGATGCATCCGGGTAGAAATCTTGGCTTGGTCATGAGGAGCTTTGAAGATTTATCTCCCGCGCGATCTTATGTCTTTTTTCTTTTTTTCGTCTCGCACTCCTGCGCAGCTTTCCAAGAAGATCGGCGTGTGCTGTCCTCGGTATGCCATGCGACGTCTTTGTTATGACCGATAGGCGTTTGTTGGCTTGATAAGTGAGGAGTTGTTAACGCTCTCTCTTGTGTGACGGGGTTGCTGGCTAGTACGGGTACGGTACATGCTTGAGCTACTCACTCTCGTGTGGTGATTATTGTTTGCTCCAAACAACCGATTAATATGACTTCATCTCAACAACATTCTTCCCATGTAGCAATGATAACCCTAATAATTTGCGCGATGTGCAATCTTGTGCATTTTCGCAGCCCGAAAACCCTTGCATCAAGCTTTCTTTTAATAGCATCCTTGAATCTGGAGAGAGAGATACGATAGTAGCCTTCTAGCGCCCACCCCTTATCCTACCCGCCCCATGCCATGCCATGGCTGAGGACCTTGAACTCTACCAAATCGCACAGCTCTCACTTTCTCTCTACGAAATCTAACCCTCGAAATTTCATACCGTGGTTTTGTTCTATTCCATTGTAACAGCAACACTACCTGCAAACCCCATTCCCTCTCTTTGCGACCCATTCACTTTCGTCTAGCAAATCCAGTCACCCGCACGGAAAACGCGTTGAAAAGAAAAGTCTCTTATTTTGCAGAATCGTCACCTCGAACCACCTTCTACACCACACACTCCTTTTTAAGAGTCGACGAGAATAGTCCCTCGAGATCCCGTTTCCAAGATACAGCAGAGAATTTGTCAAAACGCTTCCAAAATCTATTTGCCTGCGCGTTCCTGTCCGGACGCGATAATATCAACCCTTCCCTACCATCACCGTGGCTTCTACACTTCCTCCATACCGGGCTTCGGCCATCGACCACCTAGCTCCTCACTCTCGAGATCAGACTCGCGACTTACCTTCGCTGAATGCTGCGACTTCAATAAAGGCAGAGGACGGGCGACCACAGTTGACAACTCTGGAGCCAATCTCGCGGCCATCCTCAACCTCGCTCACACATTCAACTTTGCACCACGACAATTCTCTGCCGCAGCTCCCCGGACTCTCGGCACTTGCTTCGATTGCTTCGACGGCAAATTCGCCACAACTGAGGTACGTGGGAGGATTTTCTTGAAAAGAGACGGTCAGAGGGATAGGATGTGCGAGCTTTGGGAAGCACCAGCGAACCATCGTGGTATCTGTCTAGGACGCTCTCTGCTCGGCCTTCCCGAGGCCAAGATAATCCCGGTTGAATAGGAGGTCACTCAAGCCACCTTGGTGCTTCCCGATCGTGTTGGTAGACAAAAGCGGGCAAGCTTCTTGTGAAGCTACATACATGACCTTGTCGTGGTGGTTGCTGCACGCGCAAAGTGGTTGTATTGTCTTGATGGCGATGGACTATGTACAGTATGGCTGGTTTCTGCCCACTTTGCGCTGCGTCACGTTGGGCTGTGTGCACCAGGGGGTGGCAGCTTTATCTTTATCTCTGGCCTCTTATCATTTTAACGCTCCCGTTTTGAGATAAAGAAGCTCAGCTAACACCCACTCAGGCCTTTCAATGTGGGACCAGCAAGTGCCTGTGGCATAGCTACCGGCCTTGGAGGATATGCAACATCATCTCCGTCCGCAACAACTAGCGGAGGTCAGAATAACTCTCCTGTAAGTGTCTCGTTTCGTCTCTGCCGCCGACTTTACTATACCGTACCTCCTTATCTGTATCTCTTATCCTTATCTCCTGGTCTCCAACATTCTCTCTCCTTCCACTTTCCATCCCATTGTTGTCCTCCCGTCCTATCTGCCCGACCTCTGCATCGGCGTCTTTGCGCTTTTGCATTTCTTGTCTCTAGATACAGACTTTCAGCCATTGTCTTGTCCTGTGGTTGCTTTTTCCAATCAGGACTTCTCACTCGCTGTACGGTCGCCAAGGTTGCGCAAGGTCGTCGTCTCGTTTGCCGTATTCCCTTAATCGCACCTGCCTCGCTCAACTCCCAAAGAATTTTACCTTATCGCACAATCAATCTCCCTATCAATTCTGATCTCCCAAAACACGACGGCCCATCATGGCGACCATGGCTAACAATGATCGCGATCAGCCGTCATGTATGAACTGCCAGACCTCGACCACTCCTCTCTGGCGACGCGATGAGGTCGGTTCGGTTCTCTGCAACGCCTGTGGCCTGTTCCTGAAATTGCATGGTCGACCTCGGCCGATAAGCCTGAAGACAGATGTTATCAAGAGTCGTAATCGCGTGAAGAGTTCAGGCTCAGCCCAAGGAACAAAAAAGAAGGTATGCGACGGCCTGGCAACGTTGGGAGTTGTTCAATCGGTCCACTAACGCGTTGTCGCAGAGTCTCTTCGATTCAAATGGCCTCGAGCAGACGCGATCGCAAGGAGGAACTCCACCTCCCGGATCCCTCGGTCATCGACGCACCTCTCAAAAGTCTGCCAACGGCCATTCCGACGGTTCGAACTCCCCAATTTCACGAACGGCGACTCCATCCATGTATGGCAACCACTTGCCGCCCTTCAACGGTCATCTCGATGAACACCACTACACTCACGGCTCTCCTTCACTCCCACCGATGCATCTGCGCCAACCTTCCCCCGGACGCTCTACCTCCCCTATGAATGGAGAACGCCATCTCGATGTCCCGCAAACATACGAACAGCTTATCGCCCAGAACTCGTCACTCAAGACACGGGTCAGCGAGCTGGAAGTTATCAACGAACTCTTCAGAGGTCGTGTTACACAACTCGAACAAGATGAGAGTAATGCAAGAAGAGGGGAGGAGATGCGTCGCGAATCGGAGCACAATCTCCATGTCCGTCTCGAGGAGTCTCAACGTCGGGAGAACCAGTTGAAGCGCCGCTTGGACGACCTCGAGCGTGAGATGTCAGAGTTGCGTGAAGCGTCTGCTCCTCGCGCAAAGAAGATGCGCGTTGCAGATATGGTTGGAGACAGCGAGTCTTCTACTCCTCAGTCTGTTGCGTAGGAAAACAGTTTACATCTCATCCTCGATGCTTCAAAGCGGATTTTGGGATAGGCGAATGTTCTCTTCTTTTGCTTCTCTGTCGATGATACCACAATAACGACGTCTTCTCTTTCCCCTCAACAATTTCCATGATGGATTTTGACATTCAATGAGGGATTCTTGCTGTTTTGAAACGCCTTGTAACAACATCCACATGGAGTACAGCATGCATTCTCCCATTTGTCAACTACAAAAAAGCGCAAACTGAGGGCGACGGATTGTTCCCTTTTATTTAATGTCAGGTTAATATGGGGATGTGATCACATTGGATCACATCAAGGCTGTTCTTTACTCCGACAGAGCATCTGAGCTTACCGCTGATTTGCCAAACATCTTGCACCTGAACCTCTTTCCTTGGTCCAGGGACGAAGGTCGGCAGTTCAAAGAGTAGCAACTCAGCTCAAACCCTCATCTTTTCTATTTGATCGGGCTGGAACGGGTTATGGAAGGCTCTGGAGTGCTGGGAGTAGATAAGGGCTGGCTAACGGGCATCTACTTTTCTTTGTGTCTTGCATGGCCGCGCTGTTAAAATCTGCGCGCAGCAGGCAGGTTTTTAAAAACAAAAATAAAAGTTTATGAATCTTTCACATTACACAAGCATACGTCTTTACCTCTGAATTTAGCCATGTGCATAACCCCCCTCTGTTCTATTTGAGCCACTCTCCAACAGACAGTACCTGCCCGCTAAATCTGATCTGATCTGATCTGATCTCATTTGATCGGATAAGATACGGCGGGAAGGTTAGATCTCTCTCTAAGAACGGGTAGATATCGACAACGACATCCAGTATTACATGCAGTCTCTAGCCTGTAGACTGCACCTTACTCATCTACTACCTCACATGCCCTACTTGATTCACAGTGGCTGTGCTTGTTACGGAAGGATGCTAGCTACCTATCTACAGGTGAAGGCCGCTGACTCCACGAAAAGCAACCAAGACAACAACGGTCTATAGACGAGTAGATTCATCGTCTTTGATTTATATTACCATTCACCCTACGTCGGTGGCTGCCATAGCAGGCTTGCTTGACACGACTCGGGAACCGAAATGGTTGTGTTTGGTGCTTTATGTGGCTAAATACTTATTACCTTACTAAAGAGGGTTGGCCACGCTAAGCGACTCGGGGCTCCGAATATCTTACACCGAACACCGATATAGTATTCCGATGATTTCGAAAGCCATCTGCACTTTCCAATTCTTCACACTTTCTTCGCAATCAGTATCAAGGTTAGATGGCTTCTCCCGGGGATACTTCTGCTCTTCCTCTGCGGCGAAATGGACAAAAACAGGCCTGTGAAAATTGTCGCAAATCCAAAGTTGCTTGCGACCACTCGCTGCCCGTATGCAGGCGGTGCCAGAAGAAGAAGATACCTTTGAAATGCGTGTATCTCACCGCGCCGATGTCAAAGGTCACCGCCTTGAAGAAAGCCAGGGCCGAAGCCTATCTGTCGCCAACTCCGACACCAGTTTTAAGTTCTCCCCCGGTCGAGGTTGCGAGAAGGAATTCTATTGGTGATTCCGGACCGTTCAAGAAGTCCGCTGGTTTTTTCGGCCCTACCAATTTCTCGGCTGTCTTCTTGGAGAACCATGAGGATCTTGGGGGAGATATTCCTATTTCTAGTCAGGAACTGGATCCCTCTGGTGCTTCTCATGAGATTCTCCAATCCCAGACGTTCCTCATGCTCGCTGGAACTGATGTTTGTGGGTCACCACGTGTTGCACTTGGTGCCAAGGTGATTCAGCATCTTCCAGACGAGCGAACCTTCAGCTTCTTATTGTGTCGCTACTCGGAGAAGGTGAATGAGTTCGTTCTGCACAAACAGAGTGTTCTGCGGTGTGCAGCCTCCATCTGGACTACCTTCGGGCAATATCTCGAGGAGCCACGACGATGTGAAGATTTCGAACGCATATCAGCAATACTGTGCAAGAACGGAGAGACAGGCCTAGAGGAAATCGATGACTACGAAGAGTGGGTGGCGTCCTTTAGCGGCATGAACATGAGGTGGGAAACGCTGGGCGCGGTGTTCACGATTTTGGGACATACCATCTTATCTCTTCCCGAACGAGATCCTTTCTTCAGTAGCCAGCGAGGACATCGGAGTAACCGCAAATCGTGGGCCTCTGAGTTGAAGGATTGTGTGCAGGCTTGTGTTACATTGTCGAATTATGGAGATCTCATCAACGTACACATGGTTGCTTTGTTGGCTACGAACCATCTCTTCCAGACCGTTATTTCGGGTGATGCTAGTAAGTCAAGATGCCATAATCGTAAACTCAAGTCTCTAATCTTTTCTAAGGTCTGGTTGTTTGGCGGCAACTTGGTGACCTTGCCAGTGCTTCAACAGCATTAGGCCTTCATCGTCAGGTTCACACGGCTCACTCGACGTCGGTTGTCTCGGAGTGGAAGAAACTATTATTTCTGGTAGTCTTTCATATGGACAAGTTCGCATCATTACTCACCGGAAGGTCAGAATTTTATATGCAAAACACATTCCATCTTTCTGATACTGACAGACTTCCTAGGCCGCCAGCCTTGAGTTCCCGATATACACATATAAGTATGCCTCTTGACCTGAGTAACGAAGTCAGAATTGCTGGGGGAGAGACATTAGCCCGTGAGATTGCTCGTCTAGATGAGAACGGATGGAATGTAGACGGCAAGCTCTATCCTGCCACAAGTTGCCGTGCACAGGGTCCGATGATCCTGGTTCTGGATGAGATTCTTGAACTTACTCTTGGGGATCCTGAAGCCGTAACATGTGAGCGTGTCAAGTAAGTTGTGGCCTCCTGTTTTACCATCAGTGCTAATCGCTATGAAGTCATCTACTACAAAAGCTGGATAAGACATATAAATCCATGCCACGTTTCCTGCAATGGTCTCCTGAGGACGATTCGTTGCCGAATGATCAGCTTGTGTGGCGCAAAATTAGTCTTCGTCTAAAGTTTCTACAGTCACAGCTTTTGTTGGAGAGACTGCTGTATAAAATCGGAGGCTCAGATGGCAGTTCCATGATAGAGTGTGCAAAAGAAATGTTGGAGCTTACAGTTCTTATATGGGTACAAAGAGATCGCTACATCGAGCATCATCTTGACTATGACTACTTCGTAAGTTTTTTCCCAATTCCGAATTTGACTATTTCTCTTGCTGACAATTGTCTAGCTCATGTGTTTTGGTGTACCAGCAGGCGGAGTTCTCTGCGTCGAACTCCTCAGGCGCATCAAACAGCCCAAAGAAACCGCCCACCTACCGCCAATTGCACGGTCTGAGATCGTGCAAAAGCTCAGCCTTCTCATTGGCTTTCTAGAATGGGTCCGGCCAGCCGCAGGGAACTATCAGCTTTGCAGCAGAATGAGACAGATCATCAAGCGAATCCTCGACCAGATTCTCAATCCAACTCCTACAGCTCTGCCTCAACCGGAAACTGAATCCCAGCCCGCCGTCGAGCCGTTCGATAACACCCCTTTTGTGTCTGCGCCATTCTCTTCTGATGATGGACTTGACAACCTGGATTGGCTAAATTCAGTGGATTGGTCTCGTGGTCCATGGGTTGACCTTACGGGTCCAGACAACTATTCCATGGATCCGAGATTGATATATCTGCCTCAAGGTTGAAATGAGGGCAAGAGGTGACCTGCGTTTCGGCTTCACCTTGAACTTAGAAGCTACTACACCAGCAACTAGATGCTAGCATTGTTGAAGACACACACCGCTAGCTACCTTTACTATACCTGATCCCGCAGCTACCTACACTATTAAGGATCAATTGACCGACAAGCCAGAGGTCAGGAGGCAATCATAATTGCACTACTTCTTGTCAAGCGTATACTCCGGTGTAGCTGATGCTAAGAAGGAGTCAAGTTGAGACAAAACATGGATTTATACTGCCATGAGTCTTGAGGCACCAATCCCACAGCATATAGTGCTGCTCTGTAGATATCAAGCCCCAAATCAAATGTATCTGCTCAACAAGTCATCCTCATACTAGAAACCAGAGCCTACTATGAGGAAAAGCTGGCGTTTCAAGTATCGGAGAATGACTTCATGTAAAGGTCTACACACTATATATATACTTTGTAAGTTTGTCTTTTTGAGCTCAAGGACATTGGCAGACTTAAACAAGACCATTTATTACCAAGGCCTTCTGTGGCTCAAGCTAGTTGAGTAGAATTCGAGTGGCATCTCCAGATGGTCCACCCTCAATATTGAGATTATTTGGTACAGAGGGGTCAGATTTATATGTACACTTCATATTTTGAGCTGAGTATGAACATGTCGAGCCACTTCTAAGACTTCGCCCTACTTTTCTTTCTTAGACTCCTCGTTAACGCCATCTAAATCCTTCTTCTCCCGCTTCAGCTCTGCCTCGGCGCTGATAGCCTTCTCGACCTGCCACACGGCCCTATCGAGCTCCATCTCGAGCTCAGGAACCTTCAGTACTTCTGCTATCTTCTTACCGGTGGACTTATGGATTAGCATCTTCTCGGCTTCAGAACCTGAGGTCGTGGTGGAACCTTGCTCTAAAGCCGGCGTTGGGATGAATGGGCTCTCTCCTGAGGCGTAAATATCATCAAGGATCTTCGACGGTTGTATCGTGAGCAGCTTGTTGTCTAACAAAAATTCGATGTGTTTTGAACCCGACAGTGCTCTCCAGTGCGACCATGCTCTGTAGACGAGGTAGAAGAAAGGGAGATTGGGTATGCTGCGGCAGTTTAGATTTGATGGAACGATCCTGTTGGATAGGAGTTACTTACACCGGGATTAATGCGATAGGAGCCGAAATGGGCATTCCAACAAATGACCACATCATACGCTTCTTGTGGAGACTTTGCCTCTCTGTCCCCAGCTTCCTCAACAAATCTGTAATGGTAGCCTCTGGTATCAAGCTCCCAGGGAAAGACACCTCAACCTTCTCCTTCCCAGACAGCTCCTCCTCCTTCCTGCGTGCCGACAGCGGTGGGATGGATTTCAGTCCCCATTCCTCATATGGTATCCTCTGCAACGCCTTGTTACCATAATCCACTACCTTCTTCTGCCATCCTGACTCTTTCTTCTCCCAGCTGGACCAGAGAGCGGCAGCCCTTGATGTGCCCTTGTCGAGGAGGGTCTGTTGTTCTGAGGTCGTGACATTGAGGCGCTGACAATATATGAGCGTTCGTCGCGTCGAGATGGGAAATAGGAAGAGGCGCATGGTCTTACGTCGCCAACCGCGTGGTTTATTCGAGGTTGCAGAGGTCAGACGATTGCCATGACTAGAATTCAGGAGTTAGGAGCAGAACAGACGAGACAATTGACGTTGGTATTAAGTTAACCGCAAAGCCGATAGCTTACGATGCGATTCTGGTCGACCTTAGAGCTTTCAGGGTTGAAACACGTTGGTAGAGGGATGACCTCACAGGGAATCCGCACCTTGAACAACCCTGCAACAACCTTAATCCCACGGCTGGTATTCGCAGATCATAAGACATTTCCCAGCCGCCGCCGTCCACCGTTCATCTTCAGTTTCTTCGGTCGCAGCGAAATCCTTCGCATTTTATTCCTAATTTTAATTCTTCGAGTTGGGCGCACCGGGCTGGTACGGAAAGATGCTGACCTAGCGGCACCATAGCACAACAATACACGGCCCGCATCGTTGCCCACAACGGACGGCCAGTGCTGCACTGCCTTGACGCTGCAGTCCCCAGCCTCAATGCCCGAGAGTGCAATGGAGGCTTCAGACGCTACAGCTCGGGCTACCGATGGCTTCCCACTGGAAGCTCACGCCATTCTCCAACATGAGAAGCCATTTCCAGTCCAGAGACCTTTCACCGATTCCTCAACGGCGTCGTCGGAACAACCCATCATGGCCAAGGAGAAGAGATGGGCTGACAGTCAGAGCAACCGACCGAAGGCTTATTCTGGCTCTTCGCACCTTTCCGAGAGCACAACCAGCACACAGGCTGAGAATCGGAATGCGCAAAGAGGAGTACGGACTCTACCTCGTAAGTCGTAAACTCATGAGAAGTCTTATAAGCGCTGACATTGAAGTAGCCTGGATAGCCTCTCTTGAAGAGGAGGATAACAGACCCTCCGAAGCGTTGAGGCCGACTGATACCCTTCTTGCATCTCCATCTCGAGCGCATTCAGCGCAGCATCACTACGATCTTGCGAACCCGGAGAGGAGAGTTTCCCAAGATGGTTTCGTTGATGAATGGGACGCTGTGTCTGGGGTACCAGAACGTAAACACGAAACTGGGTTTTTTGGGGGCCACCGCGATCCTGTTCCAGGTCGCAAATGGGACCATGCTAGGGACAAAGATCCGGTCATTATGAGATCTGGAATCCTTCCGAACTCCTCGCCTTGGCGCAATTTTATCAAGGCATCAATGTATGGCCCAGCAGAAGGCGAGGAACCAAAGCAGGTTGATGAAAGATTTTTGAGAGAGCTGACTCCTGGTTATGAAAAGCCATGGAGAGGAGATCTCGGAGATGCAGATGGAGACGAGACTGTGTATGGGTTACTACACAACAAAAAGCGCCGAAAGAATTTTATAACGCGAGCGCAGGTACGACATATCCTCATGGTGTTACTAAATCCAGCTAACCCTCTTAGAACACACTTCTTCTGCATCCATTCGTTCCGCTTTCTTTGCGTGTCACTGTATTTACCACGTCTATAATTTCCTTGGGCATTTCTGGGTCGGTCTTTCACCTTTCAGACACGCATAAATTCCGACAGAGCTCTTCTACGACCATGGCCGTTGTAGTCGACGCCGTTGCCATTCCTTACATTCTCTACATAACTTGGGACGAGTATACTGGCAAGCCACTGGGACTGCGTTCTCCGAGAGCCAAGATCCGACTCGTTCTTCTTGACTTGTTTTTCATTATTTTCGAAGCCGCGAATCTCGCTCTTGCCTTTGGCGCACTAACAGATAACGATGGGAGTTGCGTAGCTACTAAGAGTAGCGACTTTAATGCCGTCGTCTGCCACAGAGTGAGAGCTTTGTGCGCAATCTTGATGATAGCACTAGTCGCTTGGAGTTTGACATTCGCCGTTAGTATCTTCAGGTAGGAGACTTCTTTGCTGCGAATAATTGGATATACTGACTAACATGAAAAACAGGTTGGTTGAACGTGTCGGTGGTAGGGATGGAAGGGAAGAGGGCGATTAGATCAAAAAGGTTCTCTTAACCTTTGGGCTGGAAATGGAAGGAATTTCGGATCACATCTTTGGCGTTTGTTTCTAGGGGCATATACCAGCATTATGGAAAAGGGCGTTTATAGGGCATACACACCTCGATTGTGTGCTGAAGCAGCGACGTTTGTTCGATACAATAATGAAGTAATGTCTCATTTTGTCGGAACTGAATATCCTCAACGTTTGTCTTATGGTTCCAGATTGTGTTCTCTTAAGCTGTTAGATCCCAGAGTCTTGGTTTGTTGAAAGAAAACGAATATTGCAGGACACGAGCTATGCTCCGCGAGTAAGGGCTATCAGCCCGCCGATTCTGTCTTATTTCAATAAAGCTGGACCCTCGTCACCATACAGTGGGTCTCGATCAAACCAACCAAGCTCGCTGATCCCTTTCACCTTCTCCTCTTCCTCCTCCTTACCGTAGCACATATCCCAATTCTTACCTGTGGGATAACTACCCACCATCTCAAAGCTACCATCAATATCCTCCAGGAGTCTGTGGCCCACTCCAGCTGGGACAACGATGACGTCTCCCTTAGAGACCAACGCCTCCACCCTAGAAGGGTTATCCTCACCTCCAAAGCCTAGAAATATATGAGATAGATCCAAAAAATCCAGTCCAGAGAGGTTGGGTGAGCAGCAATGGGAATACTCTTAGACAATTGTAGATCAACTTACACAGCTTGGCTCTTCCCGACGAAATGCAGAGGACTTCGTGGGTTGTGCTGTGGAAATGAGTTGTGCTGTACATAGTGTATCTCCATTGAGGTACCACAACACCAACAGTTTTGAGATGGGATTCTATGGCTGATGACGTGGCTGAATCTGGGATGCACGCGTGGTATATCACGAGTGGATGGTTCTGCAACGAGGTATTGGGTATTAGACCAAGCCGTGGGATTTGATGGCGAGAAACTTGAAGTGCTGTTAATGGAGTCAAGTAAAGTCGGGCCATGATGGATGGGATGGTCCGGATGAAGTCCTCGGGCAATAAGGAGGCCTAGTGCTCAGGTTGTGAGGGCTCTGGATGTGACGAAGACATCTTCCATTGAAGGGGTCCAACTACTCTAGAAATCCATTTACGTCACTGCCGCCGTGGACACACTCTATGCATGAGACGGAGTTCGGTCATCTAACAACAACAAGACCCAAGGCTCCCATTTCGACGACAAGCGTCAGGATCATTTTGCTCATCCACCTCCAGATGACTGTATCGGATCCATCCATCGTCTATGCTTAAACGGCGCGTCTCCTGGAAATAAACGCGTCGGCGGCCGTCCTTAGTAACACACCGTCCAGTCCTTATCCGGGCACCCACTAGACTTGCCTAAGCTGATTATGCTCCTCATCAAGTTGACTCTCCGACAAATCCACCTCTGACCACGGCGTCTCCTCCTTCCAGCCAAGGCAACGCTGTGTCTTGTATGCTGGCACCCTTCGCACCGTTCTTTGACAGTTGCGGCAGATATCCACCAATTTCTGCGTCCAGTGCGGATCTTCTCGTCTTCGCGATCTAAGGTTCTGCGACGCAGCTCGTGTGCTTTCCAGAACCGTACTCTGCGAACGATCGTGTCTCAGAGAGCACAGCAGGCATCGCCATCTCCTCTATATTTGAAAAGCCCACCTATACAACCGGTCGACATCGCCCTCCCCTGATCTTGTCTCGCGAGAGGCCATCTCGATTTCGAAACACTCAACTTCAGCATCTGCCACGCCACCAACTTCAAGATGTCGGTGGCTACTCAGACTACGACGGCACCGCGTATGCCTCCGGTGCCCAACCGGGAGGATTTAGATGCAACGTGAGTTGTCTTCAGCCTCAAGGACTTTCCTATAGTTAGGGGCATACTGATGCGGGACGCAGATGGAAGTACCTTGAGACCGGTGTCTCACGTATTATGGTCAATCTCCAGGAGGGTATCGACATGACAACGGTGAGTAACTCAGCCATAATGAATCATACCCCTACTCATCACAGGTTTATTCGGTAGTATATGGGAGTTTACACGTAAGAAATCTTTAAGAGTCCCCATCAGGGTTGGGTACTAACGCCCCACGCAGAGCTGTACATAATTTCTGCACATCACAAAAGGCAGTGAGCAGCAATAACCAAGGTGTTATTGGAGGCGCACATCGGGGAGGTACGTCTTGAGCTTCTTTGGAATTCCTCATTATCTCGGCTTACCGTCATAACAGCACATCTTTTGGGTGAGGATCTATACCAAAACCTGATATCGTACCTCAACAACTACCTTAAGGACCTTGTCGTCGAGTCGAAGAAGCATTCAGACGAAGCCCTTCTAGCGTTCTACATCCGTGAATGGGATCGATACACCACTGCCGCCAAGTATGTCAACCATCTTTTCCGATATCTCAACCGACATTGGGTCAAGAGAGAGATGGAGGAGGGCAAGAAGAACATTTACGATGTCTACACCTTACACCTTGTACAGTGGCGCATCACTCTTTTCTCAGAAGTTCACGAGAAGGTCATGGGTGCGGTATTAAAGATGGTTGAAAAGCAGCGGCATGGAGAGACGATTGAGCACAATCAAATAAAGAGTATCGTGGACTCGTTCGTGTCTCTTGGTTTGGATGAGGCCGATCCTACTAAGTCAACTTTGGACGTTTACCGATTCAACTTCGAGCGCCCCTTTTTGGAAGCCACGAAGGCTTTTTATCAAGCAGAGTCAACACAGTTCGTTGCTGAAAACAGTATCGTTGAGTACATGAAGAAGGCCGAGGCTCGTCTCGAGGAGGAGGAGCAGCGTGTCACTATGTATCTGCACCCGGATATTATCTTGCCGCTTAGGAAAGCATGTAATGTTGCACTGATCGCTGATCACTCAACCCTTCTACGCGATGAATTCCAGGTTCTTCTGGATAATGATCGCGTTGAGGATATGCACCGCATGTATCTGCTGCTGGCTAGGATCGCAGATGGCCTGGATCCACTCCGCACTAAATTCGAAGCTCATGTGCGCAAAGCTGGACTGGCATCCGTTTCCAAGGTTGCAGCAGATGCAGACAAGTTGGAGCCAAAGGTGTATGTTGATGCGTTACTTGAAGTCCATGCACAGTATCAAAGTCTTGTCAAGAAGGCCTTCCGGGATGAACCAGAATTCACACGGTCCCTGGACAATGCCTGCAAGGAATTCGTCAACAGAAATGAAATTTGCAAAGACTCGACCAGCAGATCACCTGAACTGCTCGCTAAGTATAGTGATAGTTTGCTGAAAAAGAGTGCTGGAGGCGCGGAGGAGAGTGATGTGGAGAACACCCTGACACAACTCATGATCGTTTTCAAATATATTGAGGACAAGGATGTCTTCCAAAAGTTTTACGGGAAGTTCTTGGCCCGAAGACTGGTCAATACAAACTCGTCATCTGATGATGCCGAAACTAGCATGATCAGTAAATTGAAGGAGGCCTGTGGATTCGAGTACACCAACAAACTTCAGCGTATGTTCCAGGATATCCAGATCTCCAAGGATTTGAACACTGGCTACAAAGAATTCGAGGCCAAACTCGCAGATGGAGAGTACAAAGGTATCGATGCAACCTATTCAATCCTTGGTACTGGCATGTGGCCGCTTGCACCACCGAACACCGACTTCACGCCCCCTCCTGAGATCACCAAGGCCTACGAGCGCTTCCAGAACTTCTATAGCAAGAAGCACAACGGCCGAAAGCTTACATGGCTGTGGCAGCTCTGCAAAGGTGAAGTCAAAGCCAACTATTGCAAGAACTCCAAGGTTCCATATACATTTCAAGTCTCCACATACCAGATGGCCGTTCTCTTACTCTTCAACGAGAAAGATTCTAATAGCTACGATGATATCGCCAAGGCTACACAACTTACTTCCGATGTCCTTGACTCTACAATGGGTATTTTCTTGAAGGCTAAGGTTCTTACAATGTCTCCAGCTGAAGGAAAGCCTGCACCGGGCAAGACTTTCAACCTAAACTACGACTTCAAGAGCAAGAAAATTCGGGTCAATCTCAACATTGGTGTTAAGTCTGAACAGAAGCAAGAATCAGATGAGACCCACAAGACCATCGAGGAAGACCGAAAGTTGCTCATGCAGGTAAGTAAAATGCACAACGAGATGGATAAATGTACTAATGTGGCATCTAGTCTGCAATTGTGCGTATCATGAAGGCTCGCAAGAAGATGAAACACACCAACCTTGTCAGCGAATGCATCAGCCAGATCCGATCACGCTTCATCCCCAAAATCCCAGACATCAAGAAGTGTATCGATATCTTACTTGAAAAGGAGTACCTCGAACGTCTCGATGATGATGAACTCGGTTATTTGGCATGAAAGCATTTGGGTTTATGGTTTATGATTTACACTTTATTTTCTGAGAAGACAGGGATCGGCGTGGGGCATGGTCAACGGCGAGAATTTGGGCGGGGTTTTATGTCTTTGATGACAGAAGTCCTCTCGAGAGCGAGACGGCATTGATATTGTGCATGCACAAAGGGCGGGATGAGCGCTGGGCGGGCAGCGGTGATGTTACATTCGTAGGGCATACTTCGTCGTCCTTGCAAGGCAGGTAGATTACCATTTAGGGATCCAACACCTTTGGGGATAAATCCGGACAGCATTGCTGAGGTGTAGGAGGAGTTAATCAGACTACCTGCCTACCTACTTACCACTTTAACCAACCTACCTCGGCATGCAGTCAATAGAGACTGTAACCACTAGTGCGACAGACAGAAAGAAAAAAAAATGCAAAGAGAAAATCGAACCCTCTGACACTTTCTGCTTCCCAATCTTGGGTTTTCATGCTGCTACCGTGTAAAGCTGTTTGCATTGTGGGTCTACGTCAGAAGTTGATGCAATCCGTAGACGACTGCTTTTCTACCCACCGTTTGATTGCTGGATCTTTGTGCGAGCTCAAGGCCCATCGTTTTCAAGAACTAAAAATAACCTGTTTTTAGGATTGTAATATAATCGACTTGCTTGCGGAATGAATGGTCCTAGGACCCGCGACCCTGGGATTTGGATCTGCACGGCTCCCGGAATTTTATGCATATCACACTTACTTCACTCACTGACTGGTTGGGAACTTAATTCAACATCACGGACTGGTTCTCTCCTAAAACGGTCTGAGCCTTTCTGCTCTTCTTCTCCTTCGCTGGAGGAGGGGGAGGACAACTGAAGCCCTCTCGCCCTCTTTCGACATGGCATATCTTGTTTCTTTCCTTGTTTGGATGATCTTCCGCGACGCCCTCCCCCCAACCCTAATCCTTCTCCCTCGACTCGGTGAGGATCTTGACCTTTACCGAGGAGGTATGATGCTCTCGCAGCTCGACTACTTTGGTTATTAGTTTGCTCATGACTCGAGGGCCCTTACCTGGGCATGTCGGAGTGGACCTTGGGGGGGGGGGGTTCTTTNGAGGTGAGGTTCTGGGTATGCATTGCTAGTGCTGGCGTTGGGGTTCTGATACATATATTCGTGGACGAGTTCTTGTCGAGGCACCATGTATATATATAGACCAGACGGGACCTCGAGAAGCAGAGCACTTATCCCAAGAATCCACGAGCAAGTGGTGCGTGCGGAGAGCTTCGTCGTGTAGACTTTTCAGCCTTGCAACATCGAGGTACGTACCTGACCTGCATATTTCTCTCTCTTTTTCCTTCCAGAGGCGACAGGACGAGGAACCTGCCCTCCACTGGGCCCATGTGGTGTTCTCAGCCTCACTCTTGGACGCTTCTCGAAGTTCCTCCCATGCTGATCCCATCCTCTCTTCTTCCATCCTTCTTCCATGATCCATGCTTTCCGCACGCACCTCTCACTCCTCTTCCCCCTTCTGTGGAATTTGAGACAGGTACCGTCGCCGTTGCAGACAGTTCCACGTGGCAGGTTTGCCCGAATCAGCCCTCTACGGGCTCGCATCTCGCTTTTCATCTCGCTTTTCATCTCACTTGTCTTGTTGCCTTTCGTCTGGAAGTATGTTTTGGGCGCGCATAAGGAGAGGTCACCGACGTACACGAAAAGAAAATGCAGTTTGTTATCTTAGGAAAAGCCGAGGCGAGGTTCTTTTCATTCGCTCATTACCTTGGGGGTCACGCAAATGACGAACATGAGCGTCGTTGGAACGAGGAGAGCGAGGGGGATGGAAGGATTGTAAGTCGATCGGGTAGGAAGAGGCGGGACGAACAACAGAGTTTTCGATGATCTCAAGGGTATGAGGCATGTTAGGATGGAGATACAGACAAGAGACACAGCCAGAGACACGACAAGGTCTAAGCAACGAGCAATACAGGTTTGGAAAAATAAGAAGCCGGGGTTCGTAGTGCTTGCGAGTTCTGAGCGCTATGGCTCTCCGCCCCTACCCTTGCACAAACCCCATCCATCTCATGCAAACGCACGGTCTGGGAATGCCACGAGGGCTCCCGGCGCCTGTCTCTTTCCTTCGAACGCGCCTTGGGGGATCTTAAAGTTGAGAGGAAGGCTGGAGAGAGATGAAGGGCGAGAGGGAGGAGGGGAGGCGCGGAGGCGGAGGGAGCAGAACCGGAGGGAGAACCGCAGGATGGGCAGGACGAGGAGGAAGAGGTAAAGGCATCTCGAGCGGAAGGCTGGATTTTTGCATATGCGGGGTGGGCTGGGCTGGAGCAGTGTTTGCAGGATCAAGGGGATTGGAAGGGTTTTGGAATGGTTGATGAAAGAACTTGGGAGTCCTCGAGCGTTGGCGAGACTCCGCGGGGCATCCCCCATGGCAGGCGAGAGGGCGGTGCGATTGGTTGCGCGGTGGGACTAGAAGGGCCCGAATTGCCTTTTGCAGTCAATTGGCATCTTCGAGTGCGTTGAGCAGCGAAGAGAAGAGACTGATTTGGCGCGGGTGTAGCATGCGTCGCAGCCAGCGCCAGGATTGATCCTCCTCACTGTACCCGGCTCAGCCACGAGGACGAGGGATCCACCGGGCTGGCTGTGTGCAGGTGCAGGCGCTGGAGCTGGAGTTGGAGTTGGAGTTGGAGCTGGAGCTGGAGTTGGCCATTCCGTCCCAGCGAAGCGAGGTGAGGCGGGAAGGGCTGGGCTGGTATTTGGCTCGACGGTGCTCCCCTCGGCCCTCCTTCTGCCCGATCTTTGCGGTGATGTGATGCATGGGCCGTGGCTGGCTGGCTGGCTGGCTGGCTGGCTTGCTTGCTTGCGACCAGCCGGCGCCGAGCTTCCCAGGCTGGATCCGTCGGCAGTCGTCCGCATTCAGCCGTTGTTTTCATCGTACGGCGAGGTGACGAGATTGCGAATTCTGCTCGGTCCCAGATGCCCTCGTTGAACATGGTGCCTGGATCTGCATCTGGCCCTTTCTTGGGATTTGCAGGGCTGGGTTTGCCTACGAGCGAGGCATGGCATGGTATGGCATGGCATGGCATAGCATGGGGCGGAAGGGAAGGGCCACAAGCGACCAGAGTCTGTGCTGAAGAAGCCTCCACTCGTACCTGTGGCTGGCCGTCGTCGTCGAGGATTGTATGAAGGAGACGTCGGAATATATCCCCCGCCGCCCTTCGCCACACTCGTTGCTCATCCACGCACCGAAGCGATCTCTGCTGCCCCCTCGCGCTCTTGCGCTGCGTGGTGTCTGCAGGTGGCTGATGGGTGCTCCTCGAGCGCTTGCGCCGTCGGTAGTCTCCCTCGGTGCATGCCTGCTGGCTGGGCGAGGTGAGGTGAGGTGAGGCGGAAGGGCCTGTACCTCGACGGCAGGGCTGATGTTTCTGATACTGCTTCGTCCCTATGCGCGGCCCGCAGGACGACGCAGATGATGGCATGCGACGTTACAGCCGGTGGTCGATCGTAGCAGAGCTAGAATCAATCATGGCAGCATGCAATCATGGTGATGTGCTGGTTGATGTTCAATTCAGCCGGCCCCCACCACTCACCTACACCCACACCCATCACCGGTCAAGACTTTATTGGATCTGTCGCTCTCCCAACGGGGAGCGGTGGCTGGATGGAGATGCAGTGGTTCGTCTTATGGCTCCCCGCACATCGATCAGCATGGCTGGGTGATCTTGATTTGATGTGAAGACGGCTGAACTTATATGGATACTGTACCGGAAGTCCTCGCTCGCTGCGCTGCGCTCCACCCCGCCGGACCACCAGCGGACGTGAGGTGCGATGGGGGAGAACCAGCAGCCCAAGGCAGCGCCGGACAGCAGAGCCAGCGCCAGTGCCAGTGCCAGCGCGACACCCCCATCCCCATCCACATCCTCCCCCATCCACACCCACATCCATCCACTCTGGGTCTCCGCCGGCTGGGTGCTGGCTCGATGGCAGGTCTACACACATACATACACACATACATACATATATATATATATATATATACACACGGGGACGACGTTCTGAGCTGAGCTGAGCTGAGCGGAGCGGCGACGGGGGTAGGCGACTCCAGACCGGTCAAGTGCAAGGCAAGCTAAGCTAGGCACTCCGCAAACCAATGCATCCTTAGTGCTTCTACTTACCTTCCCTTTGCCTTTCGCTGCCTCTTGACAGACCAGCCAACCGACCGACGACCAATCCCCTCCCAGCCCGGCCGAATCCTAGCTCATGCAAGCTCACCATCATCGGAGCATTGCATTCAATCAGCCCGTCAAGCAGCACCCATTCATCCAATTCATTCATGTCACTTTTGCACAGCTTCCTCCTCAACCCTCGCCATCCCATCCGTCACCCCAACTCTGCATAACCCTCTGCTGTTCGGCAGTCGAGTCGGTCCCTTGTCTCAGCCTTCCTCGTCCCCTTCGCGAGTCGTTCAACAATTCCGCATTCGAGCCGCTGCGCTGCCCTCGGTCGGGAAGATCCTCGAGAGCCTTGACCTGACCTGCCCTGCCCTGCCCTGCCTGACCTGACGTCCATCCTTCAAAGGAACCACGTCCACCGCAAGCTCCCACGACCATCATCCTTCATTGCGACCACAACCTTTGGCATTCATTATCCCCACCGTCTTCACCCTCCCAGCCCTCATCGTCACCGCATCGCGGCCGGTCTCTCGTAATTGCCCTCGCCGACCGATCGACGCCGTCCTCCTCGCATCGTTCGTCAATCCCTCTGGCCAACGACCGCCGATCCGCCCCCTCGATCCCAGCCACCGCTGCAGCATTGAACGAACCCTTTGGTAGAACCGTGTCCGCTGTTGGAGGGACTTGCGCGGGAAGCAAACGTGCTGGTAATAAGGACAATCAAGGCGGGGCTGCGCTTGCAGCCAAAGTGGCAGGACGATGGGTGCTTGCATGAGCTCCAACGATGACGAGATGGAGCAGAAGAAGCGGAGTCAGATGATTGACAAGAAACTCGAGGAAGACTCAAGGCGGTTGCGACGAGAATGCAAGATCTTGCTCTTAGGTGGGTGCTCGGTGCAGTCTCTCGTCTCCGTTCCCATGACGGCTAACCATCCCTCCATCCATCAGGTTCCGGCGAGAGTGGCAAATCAACCATCGTCAAACAGATGAAGATTATACATCAGAATGGATACACCGTGGACGAGTTGGCGCTGTACCGTCTGACGATTTATAAGAATCTGATTGATTGCTCGAAAGCACTAATCGGGGCGATGCGACAGTTTGGTATTGACATGCAAACCCCTTCGAACAACGACTACTGCAACTACTTGATCGACTACCAGGTCGATCCCGATCCGCATACTCCACTGAATCCGAAAGTAGGCGTGGCGGTGGCATCGATATGGAAGGACGGTAGCATAGAAGCTCTAATGGAGAGGCAGAGCGAGTTTTATCTGATGGATTCTGCACCATAGTATGTCCATGACCTGTCCCCGCCGATGGGACCGTACTGACCGGCTACAGTTTCTTCGACGAGGTTGCTAGGATAGCAGCTCCTGAGTACATACCCATTGAAGCAGATGTATTAAGAGCACGAACGAAAACGACCGGTATTTACGAAACGAGATTTACGATGGGGTCCTTGAGTATACAGTAAGCAACCTGCCGGTGTCAGGCCCGGGGCTGCAGTGCTAACTCTGTCGGCAGCATGTTTGATGTGGGAGGCCAAAGAAGTGAAAGAAAGAAGTGGATTCATTGCTTTGAGAACGTCACATCGATCATTTTCTGCGTAGCATTAAGTGAGTATGATCAAGTATTGCTGGAAGAAAGCAACCAGGTATATCAACCCCAGCCAATCAGGAAGACCTTTCTAACCTGCATAGAACCGTATGATGGAAAGTTTGGTCCTGTTCGACTCTGTCGTCAACTCTCGCTGGTTCATGCGGACCAGTATTATCCTCTTCCTCAACAAAGTCGATCTCTTCAAGCAGAAATTGGGACGATCACCGTTAGGAAATTATTTCCCGGACTATTCGGGGGGTAACGATCTCAACCGAGCAGCCAAATACCTGCTATGGAGATTCAATCAAGTCAACCGTGCTCACCTGAACCTCTACCCACAGTAAGATAGTTCTGGAAACCATTGACCACCGAACCGCAACTAATTCTACATAGTCTCACGCAAGCAACCGACACGTCGAATATCCGCCTCGTCTTTGCTGCCGTCAAAGAGACGATATTGCAGAACGCACTTAAAGACTCAGGAATCCTATAATCTTGGCCCTCTCCGATAACGCGAACCTTTCGGTCCCAGCGCCTTACGTCACGTCTAATGTCAGCTTTTTTTTATCTATCGTCTTTTTTATTCTGGGGCTTATTCCACCTTTGATTGGGAGCAAATGGTGGGCTTTGGTGGTCTGATAACGGAGTTTTTGGGAGTTGATATCTAGTGTGTTTTCTTGTGGTATTGCCGGAGCGGGAAGGATGTCTCACCATGACAGAAGACACCTTATATACTCCATATTGTCGGACTTGACAAAGCAAGAGAATCACTTCTTCCGCTGTTGCTACCTCCTTTGACTTGGCCTTACTTGCCTTTGCATGAGATATGGGGACTTTCCGGGGAAGGAAAGGGACGGATGGGAGGGGAGGGGAGGGGGCGCGGTTATGGGAATATAATCTGAATGGGATGAAGAGAAAGCAGAGATAGAGAAAGTCGGGGATATCATGAGAGGTGGCCCTTTGCGGGTGTATATGTACACAGCGTGTCTGTCACTGCTTGCCGCACTCTTTTCTGTCTACCTTAGCCAGCTCTCTCGCTACCATCTCTGTGATGGGCTCGGTTTCTTCTTTCGACTACCCAGATCATCCTTTGCATGCTTCTTGTAGATGCCTAAATCTAAAAAGTACCTTGGTTTTTTTTTACCCGTCCACTCGTTTTCATGGCCCTCTTTGGTTCCCTTCTAGAGAGCGGTATCGTACTGCTATGAGATACCTTGGGGTTTTTTGCCCCCTCCTTTGATAGAGGGGGGTCTTTCATTTTCCGACTTCCGTAGCTTTCTGGAGTGAAGATCGGCAATCTGCATTCTGATAAGGTGCGCAAGGTAGGGTAGGTAGGGGTTTTGCTTGGATACATACACCTACCCTCTTGTGTAAGGGGAGTCTGGCTAGCTTGGCGGTGACCTGGCCCCGACGTCAGGAATGGACTATTTGATATTGTAGGGCCTTGGGAGGAATTGCTATAGGAACGATGGGCTAGAGAAATGCAAAGTGAGCCTCGCGTGAGGCCGAGGGAGCGGTGTGTCTGTATTGCAGCGAGGATTTGGACGTGGACCGTGATGTTCCTCTCCCCTCGCTCTTGGGAATATGGGGGCTAGACTATGTCGTGACGTTGGTGTGGAGTGGAAGTCCCCCTCCCCCCTCTAGCCTCGGCGGTGGTTTGTGGATGAGGCGATTCGTTGGCGTCTGGAGATGAAAGGTGTTGTCTGTGAGGTGCTTACTACGTGGTGTCTTAGTAAGAGAGGTACCAGTTATTGTGTATGACAGGCGGTTTAGTCAGAGAGAAATGTAGGAGTGAGTCCGTCCGCTCCGTACTGTGTCTGGAAGGTGGATGAACAACCCAGGCAGGACCCATCCAACTGCTGGGGCATCTGACCCATTCATCAATATACCTACGTTGATAAAGCTGCAGTTCTGGACGAGATAGGACGTGATGCTGGTTTAGCTGTGGCCCAGGCGTTTCTTCAGCCTGCTCCACTCTCACTCACTCTCTCTCTCTTTGTCTCCATCGGCGTCTCCAAGCGCTGAAGCTTCATCCCTGTCCCTGCCAATTCCCCATCCACAGCCAGGGTCGCACTGGCCAAGCGCCGTGGAGTGATGGGTGTAGACGTCGTTGTGAGCTGACTTCCAGCCTTCCGAGCCTCTCTGCTGGCCAACTTTCCTTCGTATCCCACCTGCCTGCCCTCCTCGTCGGGCATCCTTCATGTTCGCTGGTGTTCGGTCATTGACATCACTCAGTGTCACGCATTATTGCCCTTACGTAGTTGCTATAATATATTCTATCAAACATCCCCTATTCTTCCTCTCCTCAATTGGAATCCTCGAACTGCCCGTCCAATTCCAACCACGGTGCTGCAGGTAAGGTCACTTTGGCGAATCATTAGCATTGAAGCTTGCTCTACTACAGCAGCCCGCATCCTTGAACACCACAACCCCGCATTTCCATCTGGAGCTTTCTCTCCAGCTGGTCCGCTCACTTACCGTACTTTACCATTGCCTCTTCTCCCTCTCTTCACCCTTTGCCTTGCTCAATCCGATTCCCATTTTATCTCATTGCCGTCACAGGAACCTACCTTGGACAGGCTGCTCTGAAGTGTGGTGAGCTACCGGTTCTTCGGCGTCTTCTCCCCTGTCCCTTCTCTCGGCTCTCAATTGTCTAACTCTCGTGCTTGTAGATAATCGATTGCTGATCTACCTCTATCCGGTTGCTCCACCTCGACATTGATCCTTTCTCGTTCTCACGGAGCAATGTCGAATACTACTACCTCCAGAGAACGCAGGCTCTCGGGCGGAGCTGGTCTCTCTGACTTTCCCGGACCCGTCGGACCCGTGGGCATCTCGAGACCAAAGCACAAGCGTACCTTTACTGGCTTTGGAGCCACTGAGATCAAGAGTGTTGAGGGTACGTGCAAGAGGTGAATTCCGGCAGGAGTTCACGGTGCCAGTTTCCCATCCAGATACTGATTCCGGTTGTTCCAGCCTCGATCCCCGAAAACCAACGCGAAGCATGGAAGAAATACCAGACAAAAGGGTTTTCTACCAAGGAGGAGTTTGAGAAAGATGTCGTCCGTCATGTCGAGACCACGCTTGCTCGTAGCATGTTCAATTGCGACGAAACCGCTGCCTATGCTGCGGCCAGTCTTGCCTTCAGAGATCGCTTAATCACCGAGTGGAACCGCACGCAACAGAGACAGACCTTTACTGATTCCAAGAGGGTGTACTACTTGAGTTTGGAGTTCTTGATGGGTCGTGCCCTGGACAATGCTATGCTGAACGTTGGGTTGAAAAATGTTGCCAAAGGTATGTTTTTGGCGGGAGGGATTGCTTATTACCAAAATACTAATCTTACCCCATAGAGGGAATGTCTGAACTCGGATTCCGTATTGAAGATATCATTGAACAGGAACATGATGCAGCTCTCGGGAACGGTGGACTGGGTAGACTCGCTGCTTGTTTCCTAGACTCAATGGCGTCTCTGAACTACCCAGCATGGGGTTATGGACTTAGATATAGATATGGTATCTTCAAGCAAGAGATTGTAGATGGTTATCAGGTGGAGGTTCCTGATTACTGGCTTGATTTCAATCCCTGGGAATTTCCCAGACATGATATTACCGTCGATGTATGTTTTTTGCATCTGGGCGGGAGAACTCGCTAATAAGTGCTAGATCCAATTCTATGGCAATGTCAGAAAATATCAGGACGACAAGGGAGTTCAGACGGCTGTCTGGGAGGGCGGGGAAATTGTGAAAGCAACCGCTTTCGATGTTCCAATTCCCGGGTACAGCACCCCTACAACGAACAACTTGCGTCTGTGGTCCAGTAAGGCGGCCAGTGGAGAGTTTGATTTCCAGAAGTTCAACAGCGGTGACTACGAGAGCTCCGTGGCAGATCAGCAACGTGCCGAGACGATTAGCGCTGTCTTGTATCCCAATGACAACCTGGAACGTGGCAAGGAGCTGCGTCTGAAGCAACAGTACTTTTGGGTAGCAGCCTCGCTCTATGATATCGTGCGTCGCTTCAAGAAATCCAAGCGCGCCTGGAGAGAGTTTCCAGATCAGGTTGCCATCCAACTTAACGATACCCATCCAACTCTTGCCATTGTTGAGCTTCAACGAATACTGATCGATCTGGAAGGTCTAGAGTGGGATGAGGCATGGAGTATTGTTTCACAGACTGTAAGATATTGATACTCATCTAACTATTTAATACTGACCAAAACACAGTTCGGCTACACAAACCACACTGTCTTGCCCGAAGCATTGGAGAAATGGTCGGTTCCGCTCTTCCAAAATCTGTTGCCAAGACATCTCCAGATCATCTACGAGATCAACCTGTTCTTCCTGCAAAGTGTTGAAAGGAAATTTCCAAAGGAGCGTGAATTACTCGCGAGAGTTTCCATCATTGAAGAGTCGCAGCCTAAGATGGTCCGCATGGCTTACTTGGCCATTGTTGGATCTCACAAGGTCAACGGCGTGGCCGAGCTGCATTCAGACTTGATCAAGACTACTATTTTTAAAGACTTTGTTCGCATTTTCGGACCTGATAAGTTCACCAACGTTACCAATGGAATTACCCCAAGACGTTGGTTACATCAGGCCAACCCAAGGTTGTCGGAACTGATTGCCAGTAAAACTGGAGGATACGATTTCTTAAAGGATCTCACCATGCTCAACAAGCTTGAACAGTTTGCCGATGATAAAGAATTCAAGAAGGAATGGCAAGAAATCAAGTACGCGAACAAGGTCAGACTAGCCAAACATATCAAGGCTACAACGGGTGTTACTGTCAACCCGTCAGCTCTATTTGACATCCAAGTCAAGCGTATACATGAGTACAAGCGCCAACAGATGAACATTTTTGGTGTCATTCATCGATACTTGACCATTAAGGCAATGAGTCCAGAAGAGAGAAAGAAGCTGGCTCCTCGAGTATCTATCTTTGGTGGTAAAGCCGCACCTGGTTATTGGATGGCCAAGACAATCATCCATCTCGTCAACAGTGTTGGAGCAGTCATCAACAAAGATGCCGACGTTGGTGACCTTCTGAAAGTCATATTCCTAGAAGACTACAACGTATCCAAGGCAGAAACTATCATCCCAGCCAGTGATATCAGTGAGCACATCTCAACCGCTGGAACTGAAGCCAGTGGAACGTCCAACATGAAGTTCGTTCTGAATGGAGGTTTGATCATCGGTACTTGCGATGGAGCCAACGTAAGTGGCATACCAATTTCCAACTAAAGTACAGGACTGACCGCATTACAGATTGAAATCACCCGTGAAGTCGGAGAAAACAATATCTTCCTCTTTGGAAATCTCTCGGAGGACGTCGATGAGCTACGTCACGCTCATACGTATGGCCGCCATGAACTTGATCCAAATCTTACCAAAGTCTTCGATTCCATTAAGAGCGGGACCTTTGGCGATGTCAATTCTTTCAGCGCCCTGATCGGTGCTATTGAGGATCATGGAGATTACTACCTCGTATCCGATGACTTTCTCAGCTATATCCAGACACAAGACCTCGTGGATCAGGCCTACAAGAACCAGGACGAGTGGGTTAGCAAGTGTATTATCTCGGTGGCACGTATGGGCTTCTTCAGCTCCGACCGCTGTATCAATGAGTATGCCGAGAGTATTTGGAATATTGAGCCGCTAACACCCGAGGATGGCAATACATCGGGACTGGGGAAGGGTGAGTTGTAGGTGCTATCGTCGCCGACGAGGGACGGGGCATGGGAAGGATGGGAATGTCCGGAGAGAAAGCACAAGATTGGACTAGATTAGGTTTTCTGGCTGAAACTTGGTGGCTGGATTGATGGTTAAGGTAGATCGGCAACGAGAGTGTAACTTGGATGAGTAGTGTATTACTTCTATCACAATTTCGAGCCCTCGCCCCAACCTGATGGATCGAGTAATTAATCGAAAGCCCTTACAAAACACATGCATGTTTTTTATCCGCGTAGCTTTCAATTAGTACAACTAGTCACACCCGGTAGTGTTTGGTGCCGCACTTTACTCTGAACTCCTAAAAAAAAAGCCTGAGAATTACAAGGGGGAAGGGGGGGAATTCTAGGTTGCTTCTATGTCGTAGGGGCAGCGGACACCCGCAACTCCCCTTTCGTAAATAAACCTAGCCCCGCCATGTCAAAAGTCGATAGATCTCATCAATTTCCTGACAGGCGTCCATTGGTCATTAGGGTTGACGGGACGTTTAGGTGGAATGGAGCTCGAATTGGGAATTGCAGTGATTAGGACGGATGGGGGGGAGGTTCAGAGAGGTAGGGAGGATAGGTAGGTAGGTAGGTAGGTAGCAGATGTTTATCCTGCTAGGTTTTAGGGAGTTGAATAATGCCTCCTGCTTGTATGGAGAAACTTTGGCACTGGAGTTTGGGTTGAGGGATAGGAATAGATGGTGAGAGGCCGTGGGCGGAGATGGTCGTCTTGATCTTGCAAGGTTGGGTCGATCGCTTTTGCTTCAGATCTTTGGCGTGCGGGAGCTTTCTTGCCTGAAGCTGGGAGGATAGGTCACTCTGGGTGGTGGGTCTCGAGTCTTGCTTGCTTTCGTAGGTACAGTATCGCTTTTCTTTACGGTGGAGGTTGTATTGTAGCTCGGTAGAAATAGCAGGCGGGTTGGTAAGTTTCTGTTTTTGATCAATCCAACCTTCCCGCGCTTGATTCGCCATTCGATCTAGGTGTCGGTGGTTGAATTGATCTACTATACTACTTGATCAGGGTGGTACTGGGTCTACCCGCTATTCACCAAAAGCATCACGCCGTGTTCTTCGTGGTCTCTTGGTCGCAAGAATGAATAATGTCGGAAGAGAACACTAGCTGCTCCTCTCTACCGGTGCTTAATCACGCAACCTGTGGAGAGATTGGAGCGCTGTCGCTCACAATCACCGAAAATACTTCAGGAACTCAAAAGCGGCCCACGTTACAGCTTGGCTTCTTCTGCGTAATCGTGGAGTTGCTGCCATGGATACTCCCGTATGCGACTGACCCAGGAACTGTGACCGCCACTGACGGTCGGCGCATTCCCGCCCCATGGCTTGCATCGGACATCGTGAGGTGGCTTGGAGATATCACTTGATGCTCCGTATTCCTTCATTTGTCCAGATTCTTCAACGAGGAATCAAGTGGTGATCGAAATCGGTGCGTTCTTGAGCGGGGACCGGTTACGATGTACCCATTGGGTATAACGCCCTTGCATCACGGCTGTATCGGCAGGTTGGTTGAGATCAAATGAGTGAGGAGTATCACTCGACACGATGTATCTCCCTCGCCCGACGGATTCGCTGGAAGACCGTGAGATATGCAATGTGGCGGGACGAACGTCGCTGGAATGCCCCATGGCTCAGATCCAAAGGACAGACGAAGTGACAGTTGTTGCATATGCTGAAATGAGAGAGAAATATGTAGGATAATCATGAGAAAACCAGCGGTCATTGCTTTTGCGGCTTCCCCAGATCGGAGGGAGCTCGCACGTGCCTTTGGGTATGTATGGACCTGTCGAAGAAGTCCTCGATCACGGAGTCGAGGTTTGCGATCTCCCAAACATCTTCACCTATTTACCTATGCGATCGGAGCCATGTCCGGCATGATGTGCCTCCACAGCTCTCGACTTTTGCCCACATGGAACGTCGTCATTGGGGCCACCAAGTTCCTGGTTTCTTCTTCCTCGACGTACCGTAGGTTTGGCCGAAGGATCATTCTCTTGCGCCTCGTCGGGAGTCATTTGGCCATTGTCATGCTTCTCGCGGGATGGTTGGTCGCTTTCCGGTCAGCTCAAACCTTCTCTTCTCCTTCGGGGGATTATTCTTCGGCGAAGGACCCTGCTCCCCTGGGTGGCTGCCGGGCAAATGCGAAGGGCCGCAGGCATCGGAAGGGAGCTCGCACTCATCACGATCAAATAGGCTTTATATAGTTACGACGAACCAGCTGGCCGTCTGGAAGAGGCTAGTCACGCAAACCGAAGGGTTCGGGTCACCCGCGTCATGGAGGCCGGTGACGGTGCCAAAGTCAATTTGCCAGCAGCGGTTCGCGGGCCCGATGCGATGCTCTGCTCCAGCGATGAGTATCAAGTAAGTGCTGGCCTTTAGCGCACAAGGCTGCACTGCAAAGGAGTACGAGTGGATCAGCAGTGACGAAAGGCCCCAGCAGCGACGAAGAGTGGGCAGAGGCCAGGCCATAGGCGAGGCCACTACGTCATCGCCCGAGTTTGCTGCGACGGTCACTTTCGCATGCAAAATCCACGCAAAACTGGATTCCCATCCACGCTGCCCTAAGCTGCGTCAAAGGCTCCGTCCCCCTCCATGCACCCGCTGGGAGGGAGAGGAGACCAGCCCCGGAAGCTGCAAAACACCCTCTGGCTCATGCCTGCACCAGCACCAGCACCACGTCAATCTCCCAGGCACCGCATGACGGCTACCCCTCCGAGCATGCCCCTCTTTGGGGCTGCCATCTTCCGAATCCAGCTGTCCAGGTCGCTCGCAACCATGCACCACGACTGAGCCCGGAGCAAGAAGAGGCATGGCCTGCCCAGCTGCGAGCATGAAAAGGGAAGGCAACAAGGTGCCAGTCTGACCCGGTGCGGTACCGTAGTGTACGATCGAGGTTCTGCTTGTTAAGGTTGGCCTGAGATGTTTGCGACTTGCGAATCGACGCGCCGGACAGACCGTCCGACGTCCAGGAAGCGTAAGAAAGACCGCCGGGCACCCCAGCGTACACCCAATCCCTTGCCCACTAAGTAAAGATCGCCCATTGTATTTGTGTGCTTTATGCTGCCCGGCACTCAACTACAGCAGTCGCCGGGCAGGGCGCGGCTTGCCTCATGGCTCTGGCCCGGCCGGGTCGCTATATAAAAGAAAGCCCTGGAGTTCTTGCTCGTGAAGGAGTGCCTCCTGTCTGTGAATTTGAACTGAATTTGAACCCTCGCCGTCACTAGTGCCCAGCAAAAGACTGCCCCCTCGCCGAACCCTCCATCTGCCCCATCCAGCACCTCCAAACAGCGTGTGCCCTCGGTTTCATCCAATCCTCAATCCAGCCCTCGCCGTGCTTGCGGCACCAGAGTCGGAATTGGAGTCCGCCAGGAGTCCCTTCGGTGCACTTATCTTTGGTCAGCTCTGCCGCAACGTAGCTCAATCCAACGCCATTGTATTCTGCCCCCATTGTGCTCACGAGCAGAGAAGCCGCGAACCCCAACCCCACCGTGCAAGCACGGCATCGACACGCAGAGCCTTCGGACGAAGACTCGACTCGACGCAACCTAAGCGGCTGCTCTTCGCACCCGGACGGACCAGCAGCATACGGCAGCACGAAGAAGTGCCGATTTGAGTCGACTGGCACGAATCCCCGAAGCGCAAAGCCCAAAAGCCCATTACCAGGCCAGCCTTGACCCTAGCACCTCTCCCTCTTCTAGCTTAGGTTGGCGAGGCGAGACGACCCAGCACAGCGAGAGCCCATCGAGACTTTGCAACAGTAACCACCACTCAACTACATTACACGACTTTGCTGCCACAACACCCCGGCCATCCCTCTCCCACGCTCTTCTCCATCAATTTCTCATCGCGCGCTGATTCCTCCGCATCCGTCGCCATCTCTTCTTGACCTTCCCCATCCCCGACCGACTGATTGTGGTCCTCACTGCCCACTTGACGCTCATCATGGCCGAATTCGTGCGAGCCCAGATCTTTGGCACGACCTTCGAAATCACTTCGAGGTACGCGGGGTGCTGGCCGCTGCCACTCATCCCATGAGAGAGCGGAGCCGCCACCATCACCCACGATCCCATCCTGCCTCTTCAGCGTGCTAATTCCTCTCTCTGCAGATACTCCGATCTCCAACCCGTTGGCATGGGCGCTTTTGGTCTCGTCTGGTATATATACTCCCCTCCCGCGCCGGTTTTCTGGCCGGCCCCATGTCCTGCGCCGTGCTGATGTTGACCGGATTGCGCAGTTCCGCTAAAGATCAACTCACCGGCCAAAATGTTGCTGTCAAGAAGATCATGAAGCCGTTCAGCACCCCGGTGCTTTCCAAGAGAACATATCGAGAATTAAAGCTGCTGAAGCATCTCAAGCATGAGAACGTGGGTGTCATCTGCAAATTTCCGAGACGTCGAGGACGATAGCACTGAAAGATCCTAGGTCATCTCTCTTAGTGATATCTTCATCTCGCCCCTCGAGGACATGTACGTTCACGCTCAGCCCTTTGTGTCTGCCTGCTGCTAACGGGTCACAGCTATTTCGTTACCGAACTCCTGGGCACTGATTTGCACCGACTCCTCACGTCAAGACCGCTGGAGAAGCAATTCATTCAATACTTCCTCTACCAAATTCTGGTAAACAATACACCGCGCGAGCAGCAATGTGTCTGGAACGCTGACCAGAGATTTAGCGTGGCTTAAAATATGTCCACTCAGCTGGCGTGGTCCACCGTGACCTCAAGCCTAGCAATATTCTCGTCAATGAGAACTGCGATCTGAAGATTTGCGATTTTGGTCTTGCCCGTATCCAAGACCCCCAAATGACCGGTTATGTCTCAACTAGATACTACAGAGCGCCGGAAATTATGCTTACGTGGCAAAAGTACGATGTTGAGGTCGACATCTGGAGCGCAGGTTGTATCTTCGCCGAGATGTTGGAAGGCAAGCCACTGTTCCCCGGAAAGGACCATGTCAACCAATTCTCCATCATCACCGAACTGCTCGGTACACCACCTGATGATGTTATCCACACAATCGCGAGTGAGAACGTAAGAATGAGTGTAGGAGTCAACCGTATCTTTGTGCTGACTAAAGTGATATAGACCTTAAGATTCGTCCAATCCCTCCCTAAGCGCGAGAGACAACCATTGAAGGACAAGTTCAGAAATGCCGATCCCTTAGGTAGCCTCCCCCACCCAACCTCTTCTCTGTTTTAATTAACACTCTGCAGCAATCGACCTTCTGGAAGACATGCTTGTCTTCGATCCCCGAAAGCGTGTCAAGGCGGCAGATGCTCTCGCGCACGAATATCTCTCCCCATACCACGACCCTACCGACGAGCCCGTTGCGGAGGAGAAATTTGATTGGTCATTCAATGATGCAGACTTGCCAGTGGACACTTGGAAAATCATGATGTACGAGCAACTTTACGATTACCAGCAGGAAAATTCCGACCCTTGAAGGAGTGGCAGTTGGTCACACCCTTCAAGCATCGAATATATAATGTTGGAGGAGAAAGAGTTGTGACTGACTGGTTGGCTCTGCAGGTATTCCGAGATCCTTGACTATCACAACGTCGATGATGGCAGTATGATGGCTGACCAGGCCAACGGTAACTGATTACGATTTCACTAAACCCAAAAAAAACATTCTTATGTAGTTGGCCTTTGACGGGAGGGGGAGCTTGGGGCTTTTGCATGGAATGGATGCTTCGACTTGTCAGAGCCATTGATCCTTCTTGTCTACAACCTGTTGAGGTTTAAGGAGACTGGCTCGTCTCTGGTCTTGGCTTGTCCCTAACTGGCGCAGGTATACATGCATGGGATCACATGGCTGTTTCCTATATTCGACCTGAATTTTTTCCCTTGTGGAGTTTGCGAGAATACTCCATTAGTAGACAGATCGATTTTTGCAAATAACGAATTGGCGGTGGTACCTACCAACAATAACAACAAGAACAACAACAAGAACCAAGGGCCATCGAGAAGAACTCTTGCAACCAATGGCCCGGGTTACACTTTCTGACCAGCTCGTTTGATGGTTCTCAGGCGCTTTGGATGATAACAATGGCGGAATAAGGGCACTTTGACACCTACCTACCTAAACCTTGTATGCGTAGCATAGCCTCTGGCTGTGTTGATAGAACGAATGATTCCATGATTTCTAATATCCTCCACCGCGTCGGGCTTTCTTCTTGCTTGCTCTCCACCCTCTTCGCCTTCCCATCCGCGTGGCCCTGGCTGCCTTCAGCCGTGCAAGGAGAGTTTCGCCTTGGACCGTGACATGACATACTTCGGCCGCCTGCGTCTTCGGACGGGCCGTTTGCACGTGATAGCCAGCCCATCCGAGCCAAGGGAGACGGTGATGCCAGCCCGACAGGGATCCCATAGGCTGTCTGCACGCCTCGGGCGATAGAAGCGACAATTGGCGACCAGACGAGAGGAACTACGACAGATGCTCTGCTGGCTTTGCATTGCAGCAAGCAGTCTGCTGCAAAGCGAATCGACCGAACAGGAAGCGGTCGAGATTTGAGACGAGACGTTTGCCAACAGCGAACGAACTTCCCAACTTCCTCTCTCTTCGATTTGATACCATTCCACCTGGACGCCTTCTCCACACGACCCCTTCTAGCTTTCGTCGTCACAGCCTCGAGCTGGGTTATTGTCCAATTGTCACGACCCCACTTGCCATTGTTGTCTACCTCCCAAGTTTCAGCATTCGACCATCTGCGCTGCCCTCCTTTTCTCCTTTGCCCTCCCACCCAACGAGCCAGCCGAAGTGATTAGTTTGGTGCTACGTCTGCCGCTGCATTTGTTGAGGAAGACATAGCTCGCTCGGTTTTGGATCCCAGAAGAGCAGGAACGGTTCAGCACAGGGAAAAGGGGCAAGATGAATTGAGGTTATCCTTGCGCGAGGACGGATAAGGCTGTAAAACTGATCAGGAAATTTGGAAGGAATCTGCCGGCAGGATTGGGAACGGGTCTCATAATACCTGCCAACTGCATACCTTTGTCCGTTGGTCCTTTGCCATCTCTGCGCTAGGAAAATATACACGATGGCTGCGTCGGAAGCATCTGCTGCTGGAGCAAATACCTTCATACCACTGGTAACGGTCGTGGGCTTTCACCATGCGAGGTATGTTATCCGGCGCTCTGTGTGAAGCTGTCTGCCGGCGGTTGCGACAGACAAGGCTCTGGGAATTGTACACTGACGTGCGTGTCTCACAGAGGGCCTGAGGTCGAGACGTGGTTTGGTGCGGACGAGGGAACAGATCCTGCGCTGGATAATGAATGGCCACTTCTGCCATTCATGGCCTTGAGTGACGGCGCACATGCGTGAGTCTAGCCTCTGCTCCCGCTCTCCCATGCTTGGTAGCATCCGGAAATTGATTTGTACGTGGCGGATAGCTCGACGGAAGATTTCTCCTACTTCACGCTCCTCAAACCCGCGCGCGATAACAAGCCGGCTACGTCGCTCTTCGGGATCTCGTGTACGCGCCAAATGGATGCTTCGCTGCTCATTAATCGCCCGGCCGACGTGACGAGGTCTACGGTCCAGAAAGCCGTCGTGGTTATTGCTGATAGCCCACAGTACTTTGGCATGTTGAGGGAACGGCTGGGGGTGGTGACTAGCGCCTGGTTTGCCCAGAAGGAGTTTACTGACACGGAGATTTTGAAGCGTTTTCAGGAGTCGCTAAAGGAGGAGAAGGAGAGGGGCGATCAGGAGGAGGATCGCGAAGAGTATTTGGGTATGAGTCTCAGGGAGCTGGTCCATGAGTTTAAGTGGCAGACTCTGGTGCTCTTCAAATGTTGTCTTTTGCAACCCAAGGTGGGTCATGCTGACTTGACTTTTAACGCTACCCTCACTAACTGTGTAACTTTTAGATGCTGTTCTTTGGTTCGAGGTGTGAGCGGCTATGCATGATGCAATTCTCTCTGATTTCCCTGATACCCGGTCTCATAAGGAATCTCCAAGATTGTGCAGACCCTGAACTGGACGGCTACGAGCGAAATTTGGTCAAGCCAACGAGTTTGAAGACTAGCGACCGCAGTTCATTACTATCTTATATGGGCTTACCTTTACAGATCTTTGGCAAGGTAAGATGATCATCTATAGGTTTTCTGTTGTTGTACTGACTCCTCTCCAGGGAAGTCTTTTCGGTCCTTACACACCCTTACAGCAACTTGATATTTTGGCGGACTATGGCACCAAGTCGTATATTGTGGGGTCGACCAATTCATTATTATTACAACAACGAGATCGATACAGTGATATATTGATTAACCTAGACGAAAGTACCATCAACATTACCTCAGCTTCTTTGCGATCATCTTTAGCGTTATCGGTTGCAGACAGAAGATGGATTGATTTTATCACGCAGTCTGTTAACGAGACTTGGGACGATGCAAACCCTGGACGACCAAAAACGATGGGATATGTAGGTAGTGAGGAATTCATACGGCTGCAATTCGAGGAATACTTGCTTTCACTTATATCTTCGGTAAAATGCCACAACTACCTGGTTCGCCACGCCAACAATCCTTCTGTTATGCTACCCCACGTCGAAGGCGATCCCGCGCATGATTTTGGAATTGAGTGGATTGATGCTTGGACACGCTCAGAAAACCACAGGATTTGGGATGGGCACACCGATAGTCATCTCTTTGACATTGTGGAGCCAAAACATCCTTGTGCGGGTGGGCTGACAATAGACGATGTGCAAAGAAGAATAGCAGCCCAAGTCCAAGAATTCCATCTCGACGAAAGATTTGCCGTGGGGAAGGAAGTTCTAGGTCGGAATCTGGCTGCTGGAAAGGAGAAGGCTTCAACTGTGTTCAACAAGCTGTATGCCGATATGGAGGCATTACGAGAGAGTCAGAGGAGGAAGAACGAAGAAGCCAAAGCAGCCAATGGAGGTGTCACACCCACCGCCCCAGGATTTGCGCCCGATCTTGCCAAGGCTCAGCAAACGGTGCAAACTGTAGGCAGTAAAGCTGGAGCCTACATGAGCAGTTGGGCAACATGGGCAGGCGAGAAGAGGAAAAGCGGTTGGGGGCGTTCTGTTTCAGCAACAGTACCGGCTAAAAACAAACCTATGCCCGCTCTACCAGTTCAGAAAGAAAAGGCGCTGCCAGTAACGCCAAACCGATCTCTAGAGAGTGAGAGACCTAGGACGCAAGAGAGTTACCAGGAGAGCCTCTTTGATGCCGATAGTATGCATCACGCAGGAAATAATGACGAGGACATCAAGAAGCAAGAAGTTGTTACAGGCACGCCTGCGACTGAGTTCAATCTCTCGCCTACGGTCGCTCCACCAGCACCAACCAGCCCTCCTGCTACTCATGAGAAGGCTATTGAGGAGGCCTCCTCTGTAGCTAATGAATGGGCTGAAGCTGATGCATTGAAGGAGAATGGTGCTCCGGCTGATCATGATAAGGTCAAGGAGGAGGTTCAGGCTGCGGCTGCTACACCCATCTCTCCTTGAGCGGTTGTGAGATTGAATTATTGGGAAAGGACAAAGCGAGGAATATGAAATACCAAATACTGTGGCGCAGATTGAGGTTTCTCGAATGGAAGTAGCTCTACCTCGAATTGGCGGGGAGATCTTTGGAAACAAGCACGGGATTAGAGCAACAAGAAGGAGGACGGCAACGAATCCACTTGCACATATCTTTCCATCCAGCCAGCGAAGTAAAAGAAGGGAATGGGCGAACCGGAACGGCTCAGAAATTTGCATCGGTGACATCCGTTTAGGACCAGCACGGGCGAGCGCGCTCTCCTTTCATCTCTCCTGTCCTGTCTGAACCGTCCCGATCTGACTTTCTTCTTCTCTTCGCTCCGCTTCTCGTTTCTCTTTCATCACTGACACATCCTTTTTTTCGTATTTCTTCCCAGCTCCTATGCTTGCGTGGCATTTTGGCATGGCATCTTGTTTGGGGGGATCTTGCTAGATATCGGCTGCTTGCTAGGGACGGGGGGGGTTAGGGCTGAAAGCGGGAAAGGGAAAGCGAGGGGGAAAGGGTCAGGAGGAGGAGGAGGAGTCTGGAAGGGGATGGTTTGTGTGTGTTTTTAAGATTTTATGACTGAAATGATGGGAATAATTTAAAACGTTTGAAACCGACGCAGGCTTTCGAGTGACGGGTATGTGCAACGCAACGGACACGCTGGAGAAGCTTTTGCGAAGCCCAAACTGTCAGGTTGTAATGGCCTCGAGGCTCTTGCTCGCTTAGGTGCAAGATACTGAAGCGCGAGGGGAGGATGGATTCATTTCTCGCTGGAAGTCTTGCAGCGTACAACCATGGTAGGACAGACGGCTCCAAAATGCCAGCATGCTCCGATCGACATCTCTCCCACAGTTGCGGTGGTGTTATCCAGCTGACCCTCTCGATTTATCCGGGGCCAACCCCACCGACGATCTTCTCTCCAGCTCTTGACGTAGCCCGCACATGAGCGAGCACGAGCCCGCAGCTGAGAGGATGTTGTTCTACTGCTGTCTCGTTCTAGCTCCATGCCGAGCCCATAACCGCCTCGTCACACGCCACGAAAACCTCCCCCCGTCCCGCCGCCCCCAATCTCTCCCATATCTCTATGGGCCGTAGATGCGGGCTTTTAAGCTTAGTCCCTTTAAGCTTTCCGGCGCGATCGATCGGCGGTACGTGTGTGTTCTCTGGGAGTGTCTCTTCGTCGTCGCTCCGGGGCCAATTCTCCGAGTCTGATCGCCCCGCCCCACTCGCACTCGTCACTATTTCTCCGCCCTCGGTCGGGTTTCTCGTGGGGCGGGGCCGCGGGGCCCCGCCTGTGATGATGGAAGGCTGAGGGTTGCAGGGCGGCTTTGTGCTGCGAGGAATCAGGTGCTGGAGGATGGGATTCCGGGTTGAGTTCGGGCTGGAATGTCTTTGGAGGGAGGCGGGGGATGATCCCTCCCTTACTTTACCGCTATTTGCTCTCGCTCTCGCTCGACTCTGGATTTCGGGAGGGGAGGGAGCAGGGAGGAGGGGGGAGGTTCTTTCATATATAGGTTCTTTCCGATCTTCTTCTTTGCCTTAGTCTGATTCCACCAGCACAGCACACCCGTCCCGTAGTCCAGTTTGCTACGAGTTCAAAATATCCCAGTGCTGGTACCGTGCTAGGACGAAGGACCCTCTGACGCGTCTCACCAGAGCAAGCAGCAAACAAGCAGCGCAGACGCTAGATCTTCAAGAATCCCTACCACACTTCCTTCCCACTCCCTCCCCCCGCGCGCCCCATCACTTGCTCATTGCCGCAACGGTGACTTCAGCCGGCCAGCCAAGTCCGGGAGAAATAATCCTCCTGGATCATCGCTCGCCCGCTAACATCGACCGAGCTACAAGTTACCATGCGTCGACTCCCACTTTTCGTGCAGGCAAAATGCAGGTATCCCTCGAATCATCAGCAGGAGGAGGAGCCGCGGAGGAGCAGCTGGTGCCGGAGCGTGTGTATAAATGTGCCCGCAGGTCCCTGTTCGCCGCTGCCCCTCCGTGTGAGGAAATACTCGCACGTCTTGAAAATGCTGATCGTGCTCATCAGTGCTGTCTTGATCGTTTTGCAATTGGTGGCAGGGCTGCCGTGGTTGGAATCTCGTCGAGGCGGGCTGGGAGGTATGGTTCCGCAGACGGATGATGCGGTTGTGGATTTGGGCTACTCTACCTACCAGGGCACCGTGCTGGGTGGTGGTGTTAGCCAGTACCTTGGCATGAGATATGCTGCGCCGCCGGTCGGGGATTTGAGGTGGAGGGAGCCTCAGGAGCCAGTGGTGACGAGTGAAGTGCAAAATGCGACTGCTGTACGTACGTTTCTTGCTGCTTGGCTCGTGCATTTGGCGCTTCGTGCTTGGTGTATGCATGGATGGATTGATGGAGAATGCATGCTGATAGGCATATGCAGTTTGGCGATACCTGTTTTGGGCTGGGCATTGCTGCTACCAGTTCTTCAGAGTCCGAGGATTGTCTCTTTATCAATGGTATGTGCATCGTTTCCTTCGAACCCAGTTCAAAGAACTTCTTCGTTCCACACACCTCCCCCGGACATTTAAATCCCTTCATTTCCATGCCCCTAATAGAGACTCCCTGCAGTATGGGCTCCCAGTACTACAACACCATCGTCCAAACTCCCGGTCTGGTTCTTCATCCAAGGTGGAGGCTACAACACCAACTACGACGGCAGTTACAACGGCACCGGGGTTGTTGAGGCATCTGAGAATAACATCGTTTTTGTGAGTATGAATTACCGTGTCAGTGCATGGGGGTTTCTGGCTAGCGAGAAGGTTAGAGAGGACGGTGCTTTGAATGCGGGCCTCTTGGATCAGAGGTTGGCTATGGAGTGGGCGCAGAAGTATATTCATCTGGTGAGTGAGTGCGCTGTTCTCCATTTGGATTCCATTTCTTATTGGATTGGGACGGGCTAACATGGCCTAGTTTGGTGGTGATCCGGATCATGTGGTTATCCATGGTAAGTGATCGATATTAGTTTGGGAAAGATGAAGTCTCGACTAAGCAGAATAGGTGTTTCTGCCGGAGCTGGCTCGGTTGCTCTTCACCTCACAGCATACGGAGGTAGAGATGACAAGCTCTTTGTTGGAGCTATCGGCGAGTCTGTCTTCTTTCCCACGCAACCCAAGGTCTCGGAGTTGGAATTCCAGTTCGACAGCTATGCCACTCTTGCCGGTTGTGGAGGAGCAACCGACGAACTTACTTGTCTTCGAGCACAGAATGTTTCTGTGCTCCAGACTGCCAATGTGGCTATGGCCTTTCCTGGAGCGACAGGCGCAACCATCTTTTACTTCACGCCCTGCATCGACGGAGATCTCATTCGACAATACCCGTACCTCTCTTTCGAGAGTGGTGAATTCATCGACGTGCCTCTCATGTTCGGCAACGCCAACGATGAGGGTTCTTTATTTGTCAACAACGCAACAAGTCCAGCCGATGTAGCAACTTGGATGGTGGACTACTATCCGCACCTCGCCCCCACGGATACCGATAGCATCAACACTCAATATCCTCTGATGGCCGCCGTAGCAAAGCACGCCGCTTATTTTCCATCGTTGGCTGCGGCCTATGGCGAGAGTACGTTTACATGTCCCGCCATCACCATCCTGCAGTCGTACGTGCAGTATTTCTCGGCCAGCAAGGCATGGTCGTACCGTGTGAACATCCAGGATCAGAAGGACATCGCTGCGGGGCTCGGGGTGTCGCACACGATGGAAATACCGGCGATCTTTGGTGTCGGCTTCGTACCGGGTGCAGCGTCGTTTGCGACGTACAATGCACCGGTCGTCCCAGTTGTGATGCACTATTTTATATCCTTCATCCGGAGCTTGACTCCGAATGAATTCAAGTACAGTGAGGCGCCGTATTGGGAGCCATATACCACTGCGCAGAGGAGGATGAAGCTGCAGACCAATGCCACGGCCATGGAGGATGTACCGGTGGATCAGCTTGGGAGGTGTGCTTTTTGGAAGGGCCTGGCTGTGACGATGGAGGTTTAGGAAGAGGGAGCTGGTTTTAAGCGAGTAGAAATCAAACAGTAAAGAAGTCGTCTTGTCTGCGCTGATGTGTGGTGAGTCTGGCTCTTAAACGTCAATAGCTTCGACTGAACGTCTCATGATTTCGTATCTAGCAATGGACGGGGCTGCCAATTGACCGAAAAGATAGGTAGCTTGACCAGAACGAGGTCGACTCACCTACCCTTCCTTCCTTATATGCATCGCTAAAAGTCTTGGCATCAACTTCGGAGCTTCAATCATGGACGGAATGATAATCAAAAGTCTACCATGAACTCCCACTATAGCGAGCAGCACGATGAATGGGGGCAAACATTTCAAACAGCCAGGGCACCAACCCAAAAAAAAAAAAAAGACATTGTCCCTACTGAGGCTCGAACTCAGGACCTCGAGATTACTTTGGAGTTGACTCCAAATTCATATGTGAAATATGAGACTCGCGCTCTAGCCAACTGAGCCATAGAGACACATGTTGTGGGGTTTTTTTAGGCCGGGGTTTCTTAAACGAGCATATAAAGGTCCGCCAAAGCTGAGATGGGAGGTTCTATAAGATTGGAATATGCTGGGTGAGCTCAGTGGATCTTTGGTCAACGACAATTTGGCATTTCTCACTAGTCATTCTGGAAATGGAGAGTTTATCAGCATATAACCTGTGCCTGTTGGTGCTGGCTTGTACACGTGGTGATTGTTAGGCATGTGTACACGGCAATCACGCCAGAACGTCTCTGGTCTCTCTTTCCATTTCTATACGATGGCCCTCCGGGCTGTACCTGGTACTCAAAGAGCTCTTTGACCGTTTCCAATCATATCTATTATTCTCCATCAGTATCATACTCTTTCTCTCAACCTCTCTATTCTTAGGCTATCCAGTATTGCCTTGTCCACTATTCGTCCGTCTTAGCCTTGCATCTGCCAGTCAATCGATACCCAACTTGGTGGGTGATCGCGTTCGACCCCACATTTGTCAAAACCTTGCTCATGATTCCTATTGATAGTACACTGGGATACTTTACTGGCACCCCGCTACCTTCCATCATATTCCTTGAACACAAAACTTTGCTGCGAGGTCACATTGACATTTCGCTATGGCTACTGCGGCTTTAGGGACCGGGACTCCGCCATTGACAGTCCTCACGCAAATCAAATCTGTCCGCGAGATGGGGGGGCTTGGATGTGGAGGGGCACAAAAGCGAGAGTCCTTCGCAGCTATTGCTGCCATGAACCAACTAGAACGCCCGTGGGCTGGTTCACTGCTTGCCCTTGCCACTGATGGTCTTAACACTGCTGATATCAACTTGATCATGCTACGAGTCCAGAACGCCTTTAGTTTCGACCTTCATGCGCACGAAAAGTTATGGAATGTTTGGGACAAGTGGGATATGAAATCTGCCAAGTTTTCCTGGACCACGAGAATTACTGAGGGTAGAGCTACGGTTCGAGGATTTCTTTTGGCACTTCTAAGGCCTGAACTGGTGTCCTTATATCAGGTCGGTTATCAGGATGCTGATGGCGGCAATCATGGACCCCAGACTCTGAACGAGCTAATTGGGGTTGTCCAAAGGATGACCGGAATCCATCTGAGGTAGGCTCGACAATCTTGTCACCTTTCTATCGTTGCCCCTCATATCAAATATTCGTCTCTCCGCGACCTTGTCGGGCCCTAGAAGTGAACCCCAAACTAACCTTTTCTAGCTACAAGCACGTTCGCGAGGCATTCCATCAGAGCGGTGTTTTCACGAGAAGACATCCTTGGTGTTCTCGTTCTGAGGCTATTGCCGATATTAGGGACCATCGTTCAGATTGGCCTTCTGTTACTCAGGACCAGCCCGTACGGCACGGCGGTGGAGAACTCCCGCCCGACCCCCCGTCTACTCATCCAATTGCATCCGCCAATGCATCTTCTGGTTCATCTGGTACGACTGGTCAGTCTTGCATATTATTTCCTGGGGATTTTTAGATGTACCGAAAATCCGAAGCTGACGATGGCAGTTGTTGCAACCACTAGCACCGTTGATATTCCTGCGATACCTCAAGTAATGTGCACCAAAACCCAGGTACTGGAGGGAGAGATTGCGCGCCTCAGCGTCCAAATAAAAGAACTCAAGACGCAGATGGAGTCTTTGGCAAAATATAACCTTGAGAGTTACAGGACGTTAAGTAATTACTTTAACGAGCAGATGGACTTAAATCGTACTTTACGACAAGAGCAAAGGGAATTTCAATCTCGCGTGGAATATTTGTCGTCGCAGCTTGAGCGAGGGCGAGAGGTGGTTCAAATTCTATCCACGGAGATTTTTGCGGTGAAGCCGGAGAATAACAGTCAGATCCCCGAGGGTTCTAATTCTCGAGGCAACGAAAGTGTCGGGCGCTCAGGTGTCGGGAGCTCAAGTGTGGCAGACTGGAACCCTACTGTCTTTACTCCAAGGGCGACCATTCAAGATGTGCAGCCGAGCACCAGTGGACTTACCAATCAGGCTCAAGAGCTGGAAAATAAAATGACCAGGCCAGAGAGGATAGTTGCAGCTCAAGATGCTCAGTCTAATGACCTGGAGATGGATAAGTCTAAGCCTTCTTATGCCGAAAAGACGAAGAGAACAACGATGGAGCAGCCTTTTCGTGAAAGTCAAGCCTCGTTAGATTCGGATTACTTCAGTGAAACTTCAAGCACATCTTTTCATGTTCAGAATAGCAGTCCCGCTCCTAAGGGCCAGTGTGAATTGTGGGATGGCAATATGGACCTGTCTGGCGATGAGCCCCGTCCAGGCTTTGCCAACAATAGCTTTGAAAATCCTATTCTTTATCAAGCTGAGGACTTGTTGTCCCCTCCCCTTTCGGACAGTCTCCTAGACCCACAATCTGCTATCAAGAGCTAGAGGCGTCTGTTTACCGTCATGGCCGTGTTATTAGCAGCTTCTACTCACTGACCTCTTCGTCTGTTATTCCTTTGCGTTATTATGTTAGTACCCCCCCCAAGCGTATTTGATACACAGCCTGTTCTCAATACAATTTCAAATCACTACTTCTTCCCGTTGTGAATTTGATATAGCACTGCAGAACAAAAGAAATACCCGAATCTTGGAGGGGCTGCTGATTCGGCGATGGCCAATGCTCGACATAATTCGGTAGTTGTATAATATGCCGGGGCCCTGGGACATAAGCATCATTGAAAACGCGCATTGCATCGCCCCTAGACCAATGACGGCAAGGAGAGACCTTGAATTCATAGCAGCCAACAAGATCATAGCCTTGCCTGAGGTCGGCCACTGAACTGCGACGATGGTTTTCGGGACGTTGTTACATCCGTAACTGGTCGTTTAGAATAATGGAGACTGTCCTGTTGGATGTGATATGGATCCTCATCAAGTTTCTCATTATGCTACGTTTTCTTTTTCCTACATGCCAGGGCAAGCTGCAGCCGATATCTCTTTATCTTCTGCTAAGCAAATGCTCAGCAAGTGCTCGTATGTTCTGTTTTTCCCCCTCGCCCTCTGCGTTTTCTTCCCCTCTCGGAAAACTACAGATCCTGGTATCAAAGCCTCTCCCGGGAGGACTATCTAGTCAATGAATGCAAAGAACTACGCCAAATCAAATTATACCGCATATATATAGAACTTGCCAATTATCTACAACAACAATACGCCCACCACCGCAACAAAGGCCACCAGCGCCGACTTGGAAACTTGTGGGGAAGTTGATCCCGAGATGCTGCTGCCACCCTTCTGAGTGCCCGTCGGTGAGGATGCCTTAGCTGTGGTATTTCCCGTCACTTGATTGACCACGAACTGCGCCGCCGCCGAGCCGAAGACTTGGATGTATGACAAATGCACGGGGATGCTGTCTCCACTGTCACAGAATCGGTCGCCGCTGTTGCAGTACGACTGCGTGATGTCTGTCAGAGAGCCGCACGCAGCCAGGTCTTTGCGGGGGAAGATGCCGGTCTTGGTGGAGTTGCCTACGTCCTGTGCGAGGTTGGGCATGTGGGTGGGATCGCCCATTTGAATTACGGCTACGACTGTTTTTGTAAAGATAGTTAGAAATGCTTCGGAGAGAAAAAGCGCGACGAGTGGGTATGGGAGACCAAAGGATTACGAACTGTTCTTTCTCAATTCTGTAGACAGAGGAGCAGTGGTGTCAAAGCCCTGCTCGCTCGTTCCGCACATCACATCCCCGGCTACCTGCGCGCCTTGAGAGTATCCCAACAGGGCCATCTTCGAGTCAGGACACCGCGTTGCATAATCCTCAATCAGTTTCTGCATCCCTGCTACGCCGGAGGGCTCTGAGGTTGTGTAGTTTGTGAGGGTGGCTGGGTAATCGACCGCTTCCGAGTCGGAACCAGGTACCATGGACTTCACAGTCGTGGCTACGGCGCCGATGATTCCTTCACCTGGTCCTTCGGTTGAGGCGCGTGCTACGATCATGTGCACGGCACCTGAAGGCACGCATGCTGCATTGCTAGTGCTGTTGCCGCTGGTGAGCCCGGTTGGGCTGGTGGAGTTGGTTGTGCCAGTCGTGTCAGCTGGGCTGGTGGAGTTGGTTGTGCCGGTCGTGTCGGCTGGGCTGGTGGAGTTGGTTGTGCCAGTCGTGTCGGCTGGGCTGGTAGAGTTGGCTGAGCTGACTGAGCTCGTCGTCTCGTTGCTGGATGTGGAGTTTGCTCGCTTGAGGAGGAGGTGGTGGTAGGGCTGTGGGGTTTGGGCGGCGAGGGAGAGGGTGCTGAGGCTCAAGGCCATGAGGACTATTGAGTATTTCATGACGGTAGTCTTTCCGCAAGAACCACGGAGAGCAAAGACCTAACACGGACGGAGAGGAGAGGACTGGACGAATGCACAGAAATTAGAGATTGGGCAAAGAGGAAAAATGATGCGATGAGAACCACCACTGAGTGGGTTTGGGCTGCTATAACTACTTCGCATACAACCACGAAGACCTTATCCCAGGCACGAACCCAGGCCTAGGAACGCGTCAAGGAAGAGCTCTGTATGACATGGACCACGGTTTGGTACTGTATGCAACATAAGTGAGTTCGCCTTAGTCGAGGTCATATCAAGGCAGAACTGTAGGGAGTAGAGACATGCGTTCCAAACCAGGAGCATTTCAGGACTCGCGAGTATTCCCCTTTGAGAACTTCGGCATCGAAGGGCTCCACGATGGGTCTCGTCCCATCTTTCATCTCCCGTGCTTCTTCAGCAGATGCCAGCATGTCTGCTGATCTGTTGAGCCAAATCCTCTCGGTAAAGCTTCCGAGAATGAGAATGGTCGTGTCATCTATTTTGAACATCTTCGCGCTCTTCACTGGAAGGAGCAATTGACAGCCCAAAGAGACCGGCTCGGGAGCAGCAGATCTGCATTGCGTCCGCCCCAGATCGCCTCAAGGTCGATCCCCCGAAGTAGCAGATCAGGCCAAACGGCAGAGGAAACGCACAAGGCGGGAAAAGAAGGGAAAAAGAGCTCGGGAGGGAGGAAACTGGCCTGGAACCAGTCTGGCCAGTGCCTGTTTTCGCGGTGCTGCCCCCTTTCGGAAACCGCAGCGGGACGAAACCGAGCTCTTTTTCTCACGCAGCTCAGCCGGTGAAACAAATCCAGCGAGGGAACCAAATCCGATAATGGGTCGTTGGTCGTGAAGCCGTCGGATGTGCTTGGACGTGTTGTGAAGCTTCTTCGAAACAACCACAGAGCACTGCTCGCTTGTCTCTTGCTGGCGCCCTCGCCCTCCAATCCGATGCTGTTCGCCGGTACTCCAACATTATTCCCAGCCGTATGGGCGTGGGTTGACGATCTAACTTTCGCCGCCCGACCCTAGCACCTTGACGGGGGCGTGCAAGTAACTACCACGGGATCGGCACTCCTGAGCATGCTCCATAGTTGTCGCCAGAGTCCAGAAACTAAGGATCAGAGCCAAGGTGAGGGCCAGCCAGAATACCCTGACACTGATAACCCATATAAGGACGAGAACCACACCAGCGGAGCCCGAGCCCATCGTGCTCAGAAACGGTGGATGATAGAGGATGGTGACAACAGAAGCAATCATGGACGAGAGGCGCAGCCAACCCGGAACGGAAGGAAGTCGGTCGGGTCTCATTTAAGTACCGGTATCGTATGGTATGGAGGGGGGAAGTCCTGGCGGCTTGGCACATAGGTAGTAGTGACTTGGTCGATATAAGAACAATCAACGTCACAAGTCCTGTCCTTCGAGCCTTTCTATATCCGCATTACCTAGCGGATGGCATTCCATCAGGTGCATGCTTTCGTGCCTTGGGCTGTGAATGGAGCCCAGTCTCGGCATGGCTGTGTTGGTATCACGCTCATGTATCCACCACTTCCGGGCATGGCAATGCTCATTGCATGCTACACGTCAAGCAACACCGCATCTTAGATAACAAAAAGCTTTTCATTCTCTCGAACCCATGTTTTAGCTGCTGGAGGGTATCAATAACATCGACGCCTACATAAGCACACCTTCCATCCGCCCCGCTCCATCAGCGCGACCACGTCCGCCGTCGAAGGAGAGAGGCGTCTCGGCCGGCGTATCCCAACCTCCATCCATGATCCATTTCCTTTTCCTGCAGCTCCAGCACAAGCACCTTCCAACAACCCAACCCACCGACCGACCTTTTCATTTCAAGAGTGAAGAGTTCCACTAGACGCGGGATAGACCTTCTTTTCATTGGCAAACCAGACAGGCATCCGAACCTAAACAAATAGGTATTTTCCTCCACGCTCTATGATAAACTCTCCTATGGCGCTGTATGCCTTTTCTCGCAGAACCAACCAAAGCATACAGAGAGATAGAATAACACGAAAGAAAACGGCAAAAGAATATTCCAAAATCAATCAAGCAAGCTCGAAAAAAAACACAGCAAATAAAAGCAAGAGATGGTATTGGGTATTGGGTATTGGGTATTTCGCGCCAGGGTATATCCAGCCAGTATACTAACGTGAAAGACGATAGGAAACAAGTGAAAGGGGATATCTTAATAACGAGGTGGCCCAATTGGGCCGGGGTATCCTGAGTTGCTGGAATGAGAAGTTGAAGGACGACCGCTATCGAGAGCGTGTCGTGGAGTAGCATCACCTGGATGCGAGAACTGAGAATTGGGCTTGAGTTCGTTGCCCGTGCCAAAGGGACGAGTTGGCCATGGGGTGGTATCGTCGTCGGGTAGGTTGACTCCGCTGTCGTTCCATGGGTTGCGATCAGCGTTGAAACTGCGGGTGGACTCAATGGAGATCAATGAAGACTTAGAAACGTTGCTGGACCCGTTCTTGAAAAAAGACCCGGCAGGCGAATGGGAGCTGTTCTTGCGGCGGTCTAGGAACGAGGAGATGGAAGACATGCTGCCAGGCTTCCGAAGTTTGTCGAAGATGGTGCTTCGCTCCCGTGCTACGTCGTCACCAAAAGAAGACTTTGTAGGCGAGTCGGTGGAAACTGGAGCAGGTGCATGCTGCAAGAGCTTCGAGTCAAAGTACTGCAAAGACTCTTCAAAGGAGTCGGATTTTGGTCGAGGAATAGCACCTTTAACGGTGGTAGTCTCGATGCCAGCTGTTGCGAGGTTCGAGTGCAAGAAGTCAATAGCATCTCGAACCCCACCAGCGTTGTTTCTGGTGAAACCCCAAAGTAGAGTGACTGTCGGTCCGTCGTCCTCGGTGCGCTCGTTGGCATCTTCCTTGACCTGAACATCGACCACGTATTGTGACTTCAACTTGGATACAAGATCTGTTTTGAAGTCAGGCGATTCAAAATATTTCATAAGCTCAGGTGTACGAGCCAGCACAAGCTCGTGATTGTCTGGAACCATGCCCAAGAACTCATCCACACAATGAGGCACCTGCCACTCGGGTCCAGAGACTGTGACATCATCGCTTGCTTGCTCCGTGCTAGGAAAGATGATCTTGCAGTTCCACTTCCTCTCGAGCTCTTCGAGTTGGCTCAAGCGAGCAATGAGCTGCCTGTGGTAGAGACGGTCGACATTCACAGTCTGAGAGGTGAATTCGGAATCCACGCGATCAACCATGTCCAATATTTCGGATTTGACGAGCTCAAGATTTTGTGCATTACGTGCAGGAGTACGGCAAATGACGTTATCGACCTTGATATCATCGTCTTCTCGTCCAACACCGCCTTTACAATGTTAGCAATGATATATCAGAATCGAACTGAGTACACTCACCTCTGTCCATAGCATTGGAGAATTTGACGAAGACGGAGTGTTTCTTCATGATTCGCTGAATATGTTGACCACCAATGCCAATAATACGCTTATGGTACTGGTCGGGAACATGGAAGGAGATAGATGCTGGCATCTCCTGCTCAACAAGCATGAGCCCAGACTTCATCGCTTCATAGTTCCCACCGCAGACATCAATATTGAAATTATACTCATTAAAGCCATCGAAGATAATTTGAACAGAGCCTGCATAGTTGTTAGTATAAGCGCAAGACAGAAAGGATTGGCGCTTCCTGCTCACTTTGACCCATGATTTTGTTAATCTTGCCGTTCTTCTTGCCACTGACGAATTCTTTGTGCTCGTTTGCAAGCTCGATCTTCACCCTGATCTGATATTGGGATCGCGTAACGAAGCGGATTTCCGAGATCACCATCAGAGCAGCCTTAACCGCATCGTCAGACCCAGTAATGGTGAAAGTCAATTTGTCAAAGGAGACATCTGCATCGGAGTTGGCACAGATATCTGACAACATTGTCCGAATATCGGATGGTGAAGGGGTGCGTGTGATATCAGTGTTTTGAATCCACCACGAAGCGCTGTAGAACTGTCCAGTCTAGACAGTGTTAGTAGTCGCCTTAGACACAAGCATAAGAGACTTACCAGAGACATAATATCTCGGACTGTCCGTTCAACGTGCAGACCCTCCACGCCTTGAATGCGAATCATGTTGCGTTGAGACGCCAATTGAGGAAACTGGATGAAGGTGCCATTGGTTTCCATGATCTTGCGCACCTTGTCTAGTCTAGTCAGGAGAATGCTGTCAATCTTGGCCGCTGAGACCACGGCATCTTTCATGAAGAGTCTAACACGCGTGACAAGCTCATGAATTTTCTGCTTTGCCATGGCAATATTTTGTGGCCCATCTCCAGTAATGAAAACCTCTTCGGGGTTCCGCTGCTCTGCACCTGCTGGTACATATCTATAAATCCGAGAAGAAGGCGGAGGGAAATAGATAGCCGTGTTTGTAGCAGATTCAATGAGCTTGATATTTTTCCGGGATCGACCACAAAGGACTGTGTGCAGCGACAATTCAAGCTTCATGGCATCCACAACGCGACCAAGCTGGAGCAGAAAATTAGCCCACAAACACAAGAAACCTACGGAGCTAACTGTACTAACCAGTCTATCAATGAGAATGAGAACTCTGGTCTTGGCATGCTCTGCACTCTCCATGTCACCGTAGATTGCTACTCTCCATCTCTGGTCGCGTCCAGCATCACCGTTGGCGTTCAATCCCTCGGTGAGAGAAGCAATCTTAGGACCAAGAAGAAAGACATCGACTCCACAGAAAATTGAAATGTCGTCGAGGTGCGCAAGCACTTGTTGCTTTATAGCTGACTCGCTGTCGTCCAAGAGAAGATCACCGTTGATGTCCACAACCGCACAGCGCTGTCAATATGTCAGTAAGAATTCCGGCTCCAGTAGCAGATGTTCTCTCTTCCTTACCAAGGCCAGTGGTGTCTCGTTCAAGATCCGATCCCGGGTCTGATGCACTAAATCCGGGGTTCCGGAGAGACAAACATTGGTGACCTGGCCCTTGATTCTCTTGGGCTGGAAAGACTTGACGTGGGCCTCTATCAGGGTGGGAGCACTCGTGATATCTTTGCAGAGTCGCTTGAGGTTGGCCAGATTGTTGGCATGCACGGGGAGCTCGTGGACAGGAACGTCATCAGGCGCGTCTTCGGGGTGTGTCCAGCGTTGGATGGCGTCGGTGGTGGCATATATTATATCCTCGGTGTTGGGGCCGGTGAGTTCTGAAGCGAAAGGTACGTTGAAGGAATAGTGGATGGGGGTATCTTGGGGTTGGGGAGACATGATCGGCGAGTTCGCATGTGTCTTCTGTTGCTGCGGCGGCATGGCGTTCATGTTCATATTAGGCCTCGACATGCCGAAGCCAGGGCCCATCCTCTCTGACCAATGCCTCATATTTGCCAGCTTGTTCATGGTGGATGGGGGGGGGACTCTCGTCGTGGAGAGCGGTGCGTGTTGTGGTGAGAGAGACAGACAGTCGTGTGCCTTGCTCGATTTCGAGAGGTCGAAGAGAGTCGAGTGTTGCTGGATCTGGGCTATGATGCCTGCTGAGCTAAGCCCACTTAAGTGAGGCAGGGTTGGGGGGTGTGGTGGAAGCGGAAGCGAAGCCTGGCCTGGTGTGGTGAGTGATGAGGGCGTGAGGTGAGCGGCGCCTGAGGTTTGCACGCAGGCGCTGGTGCTGGTGCAGGTGCAGGCGCAGGTAGGTGCAGGCGCAGAGGCAGACCGCAGAGCCGTGATTGATGGGAGCAGCAGTTTGTTTTGCTCTCGCTTCACTGCCCCTTCCCCTTCAGTCGTAGTGATACGCTTCGATTGGCTTCGACTCCCAGCAGGGTCAAAACAGACTCGCGCTGTTGCACCACTGGAAACAGGGCACATGTAGGCCGGCTTACGCTGGGATCATTGGGGCGGCACTCAAGAATGGGCAGTGTTAGGGCGCCCGGGAATAGTCATCATGGTGAATGACCAAGCACAACACGAGAGGCAACTTAACTTACGACGCGGAGGGAGGGAGGGAGCACGCACAAAGTGGCCCGTCTCCATCTGGAGGGCAGGGCAGGGCAGGGCAGGGTCGGGGAGGCCCACGCTGGACGAGCCATGAAAATTGCATCCGTCACAACACCGTGACCGTGAGATCCTCCCAAGTGCTGAGGCTACGCTTGCACGGGTGGGGAGCGCCAGGAGGTGCCAGAGCTTGGGTGGGCCGTGGTGCTCCATCGTGATAGGGCCCCTCCGGCCGACCATTCCGGTCCGGACTCCATCGTCCAGGTTGCCTGCACTGCACTCTCAGGCCAGCCGTGGAATGCACCATAAAAAGAAGCCGCCATGGGGAAGGAGGACGGCCCAGAAGGGCGATGACGATTCGATCTCGTGTTAAGGGAGATCGTTGCAAGGACGCAGCCGAGGGCGGCCTTGCGAAGTAGGTTCACGATCGTTGAATGACTTCCTTCGGCTGCTTCATCTCCTCGCGCTCTCTGTGGTTCATGTTAGCCTCGCGCGAGTTTTGTTGGGTGCGCTGCCTGTTTACATCAGCTAGCACCACACAACTTCGAAACGGAAGGCCGAAAGCCCTCGTTGCCTCGACTTGGCCGGATCCAGAGCTCGTGATTCATTGGAGCACCGGTGGCTGTGGGCGGAGGAGAGCGCGCACCACTGCTTCTGGCATGGTGCGAATTCCACCGCCCCCGACCGGACACGCCATCCTTCAGACAAGACGCTTTTAGTCGGACTGGAGAGCTTGGAAAGTCTGGAGAAAGAAGCGCGGTGAGGCATTTCCTCCGAGGCCAACCACAGCCAGGAGCACAACAGACCGTCGATTCGACGTGCTGGGAAGTTGGCTGTAGCGGACAGCCGTGTCTTCCTTGACTCGAGAGCAGATCAGTTAGGGATCTGTGCCTGTCTCAATTTCGAGGCGGCGGATCGCTACGACAAACGTTTGCTGACACGAAGAAGCTCAGAGCAGCTCAGAGCAGATCAGCTCAGTCTGAGACACGCTCGGAAACCTTCGACCGCTGTAGATCGTCATTGTATATGCTACTCCTCTAAAACACAGACAAGGAAGATCACGAGATTCAGAACTTATTTGACAAAGCTGTGACGCAAATTTGCATGCTACACATATGCTTGAATTGCCCATTTTCATGCAAATGTTAATACTCTCATTGTACATATTATCTAAGAGGACGTGCTGGAATTTCCCCAGGGAAAGTCCTGTCCAAAGAGGGACTTCCGTATGACATCGTCGCCACACTGTGCCAGGAAGTCCACCTATAATGCCATGCCCATGCAATGCTATTCCAACATGCTTTATTATTGTACAAGAATCATTTCGCCGCCATTCTTACGCTGATGAAATTCAACTTCTGTACACTTCTCTTCTGATACCGTCACCTGCATAGACAACATCTCCTGCCTCAGGAGCAGGTCTCTCCATGTAGGTTACTCTTTCGGCTTCCCTGCCTCCTTCATAGTACCTGTCCCCAGCATCCATAATGTATTCTCTTCGGGGCCTTTCCACTGGTCGGACACTATACTCCCGCTGTGGAGGAATGGCCACCTCTCTCAAAGCTTCTGGTCGTACACTGCCAGTGTATTCTCTCCCGGGCACTTCGGGGCGAACACTCTGCAGCCTTCCCACATACTCTCTTGGCAGCTCATATCTGACAGTCTCTGGTCGAACACTTGGGGCTCTGATGTATTCACGCGGTGGTACTTCTTCGAGATAGGTAGCTTCACGTCGTATAGGTGCTCGTATTGGAATGTACTCTTCTCCTGGTGGCGCCATCGGCCGGACAGAGTACTCTCTTTGCCGTAAGTAATCATCTGCTGGCGGTGCCATGCTGGGACGAACAGAATATTCGCGCTGGCGAACAAATTCTTCGCTTGGTGGACCCATGGGACGGACTGAATATTCTCGCTGCCGGTATTGTCGGTACTCAGGATCACTATACTCTGGCTGAGTTACAACTCGTCGAGGGGCCATAGCGATGGGGGAGGCTCTTCGGTAGAGGACTCCGTTTTCCTCAAAAGTCTCTACAGGTGCTCGACTTGACACTGCTCTCGTGGGAGCGCGCTCGTAGTAGATCTCCCGCCTCGCTGGTGGCGCCATAGCTGGCCTAACAGGTGTTGGGTCAATATATTCCCGTCCGTATTCATCGACTATAATTCGTACAGGATGGCGCGGAGGGCCCATAGGGATTGGTGATGCTCGTTCGCGCATGATCGGGGAGCGTGAGCGATCACGGTCAACGTCAGGACGTACACTAGCTCTTGGAGGTAAATCTCTGTAATAGCGGGGGGGTTCATCTATTCGGCGATCAACCACAGCGTGAGAGACAGCCCGGGCTGAAGTAGCCTCGGGCTGCCCGTAGAGATCATGGCCTTGAGGAGCTTGAGGCGAAAGCCGTCTTATATACTGCCCTTCACTTACACGACGGCGATAGTTGTCCTCGTCTCTACCTACACGCTCATAAGTTGGAGGGGGTACACGTCTGGACTCTCCATAAGACTCATAAGGTACAATCTCTCGCCGTGCAACAGTACGTTCTCCATGGCTTGCCGATGGTTCATCGTGTCTTGGTTCATCATAATTGAGCTCCGTGCCATATGCGGAGACTCGTGGTCGTTTGTTAGGTCGAGGCAGTGGGGTGACCCCATAAGGTGAAGGCGAGCGTGGTTCTGGCTTTATGTAGGGGGAATCCGGTGTATTAACAACAGCTGACTTGCGTTTTTGCTTCTTTTCCTTTCTCTTCTTTCTCTCTGACCTGCTCCCTTTGGGTGAGCTATCAGTGCTAGAGTTCTCTGAGATCTTTTCGCGTAGTGCAGCTACTTGTGCAGGAGGTGCTTCGTCGGGATGAAGTTGATGGGCGATAGGCGGCTCCCTTGCTAAGGCCAACGGAGACACACGTGCAGGCTGGGGCGCAACTGGTGAGAGATCGTGTCCACGTACCAAGGGCGAGGTGGAGTCAATAGCGAAGGCTTCCTTCAGGAGAGCATTGGTGCTTTTCTGTGTATCTCTTAGCTCGAGGACGTGACTTGATTCGTCAGGGATAGTGTATACATCAGCTATGTTATTCCTTGCATTAACCATAGAACTGTTATCTGTTGTGTGTATGTTGTGGGTGAGTTGGTGTGAGGATGAAAAGTGCTGCGCTGTTTCAACATTATCATTGGAACGCGAGTTACCAGTTGCAACCGTTTCTCGATTGTTCGCACGACTCTGAGAAGCACTACCTGTGCCCGATGATTCATCTGCTGATAGTACAGCGTGCGATTGAACTTCACCAGATTCTTTTTGGTCTTTCCCATGCGGCGAGCTTGAGAGGTTCGGTGTATCATGTTGGCTTGAGTAGAATGTGTTGTCATCAAATGAATCACTTGCAGCACCCACAGATGGCGCAGCTTCTACGATAGCAGAAGGATGCACTATAGCAAGGGCTTTGGTTAGAACTTCAGTGAGATCGAAATTTGGTAAAGATTCAGAGGACTGGTATGCGGCCTTTTGCGCAAGCCGCTGTTGCTCAATCTGTTCCCTCAGTGCACGCTCTAACCTCTGTCTTTGCAGCTGTATTTCTGCCTTGATCAGATCTTCTGACTTCTCTAGCAGTATAGGATTGATCTCGGACTTGGTAGGCTTGATGGGCAACGTCGAATTCTGTTGTGCCGTAGCATTCTTCGTTCTAGAAAAGAGCGATGGGGTTTCGGTATTGGAACTAGAAGCCACATGTGTATGCGCTGCTGGCGTGGTTGCGCCTGAAATATGGCCTGCGCTGCTGAGCTTGCTGACATTCACCGGATGAGAAGGCACCTTGATACGGGGATGAGTTCCAGCAAGGACTGCATCTCGAAATGCGCAGATCTTCTGGCACTCCCTGATCTCGTGCAACTCGTCCGGTGTCAGTGTAGCTGCATTTGCAGAAAGGAAGGCGACAGCCCCTTGGGCCATCGCACAGCAAGCAGGATTGCGAAAGGTAAAGCAGATAGCAAAATGGAAAACGCAACGCTCTGGGAGAGACGCGGTACTGTTAAGAATAGCAGATATACGTTAGCTCCGATTGCTGCTGTCGAACTGCACTGTCTTCTTCTTGCTGGCTGCGATGCGATGTGATTGTAGTTCGATGAGAGGGAACAAACTGTTCTTGCAGGATGAAGTTTGAGGTTCGCCCCAGCGCCCCGGCGGCGGCCGGTGGCTCGCCTAACTTGCCCCTTTCGTCAATGGCAATTGTCTCCCAGCAAGAGTCACCATTACATGTCCCCTCGCTGTGCTTTGGGTATATGTTGTGGTCCGCGGGATATCTTGCTAGAAGAAGTAGAAAAGCCTCCCTGGGCTTCAACCTTCAAACTTTATTCTGCCACTCCCCAAAGAAAAGACGCATTTCAATCATGTCAGAGAAACCCGTCTTCTTCTTCGATATTGACAACTGGTAAGTTAAGCCAACGAGCATTATTCCGGGCTAACAGGTAGGGAACATCAGTCTCTATCCCAAGAGTAAACTTCAGTTTCTGCTTTCCCTCGTCCTTTAGCTCACTAACATATACTAGGCAAGAATGTTCACGATTACATGACTGTTCTGATTGACCAGTACTTCATGGAACATCTAGAATTAACCAAGGAAGACGCGTACAAGCTTCACATGGACTACTACAAGACCTACGGACTTGCTATCGAAGGTCTCGTTCGCCATCACAAGATTGATCCGCTGGAGTACAACGCCAAGGTTGATGATGCTCTACCTATGGATCAAATCTTGAGTACTGATCTCAAACTACGAAAACTACTCGAGGACATGGACACGAGCAAAGTCAAACTATGGTTACTTACCAATGCATATGTCAACCATGGTAAGCGTGTTGTTCGCTTGCTAGGTGTTGATGATCTCTTCGAAGGCATTACGTATTGTGACTATGGTAAGTCTAGAAAGCAGACACAGGCGTTCCGTCATCCTCCGCTCTGGGAAGTCATTCGGAGCTGACTGCATATCCAGCCGCGACGCCAATGCTTTGCAAGCCTCATGTTGATATGTTCAAGAAAGCAATGGCAGAAGCTGGAGTAGAGGATTATAAGAACTGCTACTTCGTTGGTAACTAGGCCTCGATGAGATCTAAGATTATCACTAATCCTTGCCAGATGACTCTAGCTTGAATTGCAAGGCTGCAGAAGAGCTTGGATGGAACACAACGCATATTGTTGAGGAGGGCGAGCCCCTGCCACCTAAGCCTTGCAAGAACCAGATCCGGAGCTTGGAAGAGCTTAGATCCCTCTTCCCGCAATTCTTCAAGACCACATAGAGTGCGGTTAGCCGGTGGCAATAGAAGCCTTATTCTTTTTGGCGATAATACGTATATATGAGACATATGAAGGAAGGTAGACTCGCATATACCACATGCTTGAGCGAGAGACGGGCTGGGGTTTTCTTGGTTTTAGATAGACAAACTTGTATCAATGATTACTGGTCTCTTGGCATTCTTTGTACCAACCCTCAAAGCTGCAAACTCGTCACAAGGAGAGCGCTCTGCTACTGGTTGGACTATCTGATAGCAGTGATATATTGCTGTGAGCGGCCTCTGCTTTCATTCATCATTTAACAAATCACAGGCCTATAAACTCCCCCATCTAGAGATCTCCAATCCGCTTGGGTATTCCTCAACGCCAGTTAAATGCAACTTGAAATCGAATCTCGCCGAACCTTCTCATTATCAAGGCCTCTTGACGCTCCGGATAACACTTTCCAGCTTGGCCAAGACGACCTCTTTTTCCTTCACGGCCTGTTGTCTCCGCACTTCGGCTTCCTTGAGTTCCTCTTCAAGTTGGCGAATCAACTGTTCCTGGTCCTTCTCACTGTTTTCGAGCCCCGGCAGGACAGATATAAGATATTCGATCTGCTGTTCCTTGACTATAAGGTCGCGCGCAAGTTCAAGCTGGCCAGCCTTGAAATCTGCTTCGGGGTATGGTTCGACTGGTATATGATTAGCCACTACTTGACTTTCTAGCCTCGGGTTGCCGCGTACGCTTATCAACATCGGGGATCTCATTCTCTTTCTTGTCCTCGAGAATCTTGTCTGCCTCGTTCAACTTCTTGAGGTCGTGGTGTTTGTGGACATACCACAGCGATGCGACGAACTGATGGGCCAGCTATATACGTGTAAGCGTGTCTGTTAGTCCCATGGAGGTAGATTAGTATGTTACCTGATCAACCGCATCTTGTAGCTGGGTCAATTTATCTGCCATGGTTGTTATGCTCAGTATGAGGTCGAGATGAAGTTGCTGTCGCTACAAGGCTGAGATTCTGTGGATGTGGAGCTGAGCACGGTTGGCCAATCAGTAACGCGCGTGAACAGACCGTGCAGGCCAGGCCGGCTGGATAACTCCACCGACTTGCTCCTTCGAGCTTGCACCTTACACATGCTATTGAATTGATATCAGCAGTCACTGCAACAAGCAGGTTTCTCTCACGGCTCATGACCGATATGAGAATACCAAGCAGCTGAGATAAATTTTGCGAAAACCAACCATGCTCTTGACACGCTTCTCGAGATTCAAACGCTGTCAAGAGCATTCATTTCGGACGTATTCTACATTCACGGATTCGGAAGTACTGATCTATCCCGAGTCACGATCTCCAAGTCATCACGACCTACCAAGCTTTCTGGAATATGCAAAACGCAGCGAACTTGACACCAGTAGTGCCGTCTATGTTGGTACCCATTATGAATATACTGTTCAGGTAGCTCTTCAAAGGCTAGGTCTGTCGTTGAAACGCGTTGGAGGAAAATCCGACCATGGAACTGATCTTCTGGGGACATGGGATCTGCCCTCTGTAGATCAGCCTTTGAAAGTGCTCGTGCAATGCAAGGCTCTTGCACGCAAGGCTGAGCCGGGACAAGTCAGGGCACTTGAGGGAGCATTTGTTGGCGCTCCTCCCGGCTGGAGAGGGTCAGGAGTACTGGGTCTGCTGGTAACCCAAAAGTCTGCTACTAAAGGTGTCCGAGAGGCCTTGGGGAGAAGTCGTCTGCCAATGGGCTACGTGCTTTGTGGACCTGATGGCAAAATTCTTCAGATGCTTTGGAATCGACGAGCTGAGCAAGAGGGCATGGAGGGCATTGGTGTTGGCCTAAAGTACAGCTCGGATCAAGATGACAAAGAGGTCGTCCTGACCTGGAAAGGTGACACGCTCTAGAAATGAAATGTTCTGCGCGTATCCGAAATCAATCATGACAAACAGTACCATAATAAACCTTATCGACGATGTAATGAAGTACGGTTTCAAGAGAAGCTTTAACAGGAAATGTGGTATGGTGACTTTGTGGCTGCAAAATGCTGTGGTAACCACATTCTTGTCTTCGGGACAAATAGACCTAGGACATAAGAGAACGTGTGGTTTGGTTGAGATATTGGAGCTACAAGAAATCCAAATTCCAATCTGCTGGGCTGACTAGAGGTTCCAAAAGCATTGCTTTGGTTAGGCTTCAGACTAGGAGTTCCAACGGGATTGGTGAGATTAACAGAATCAGCCAGATAGACGAGGGCGGCCCTGATGTATCCCCGAAATGGCAACGAACCAGGAAAACGCCCCACCGCTGGACTCTGTTCAAGGCCCGGTGTGCTTTTCGCCATGAGGAACCAAGCACAGCGATTTCGCACTAGGGTGGGTGAACAGAGCTTGATTGCAGGGAATCAAGGGCGTGCCGCAACCAAACGAATCTTCTAATGGCCGTTCTCTCTGCCCGCGCACCTCAACGCCATTATGGATCTAACCCCCCGGCATGTTTCTTCATCCAGGGTCCAGAGCACAATGGGTGTTGGCTGCTGATATGCAGCTGTCCTCCAGAAGATCTATAGCGTAGTCCCAGTGCAGGCATCGGGCTTGGGCAAGACGAGCTCCAACTCTAAGTGGGTGATAGGGAGCTAGGCTGCATGGTCTGGCAAAGGTCATGGCCCAATGATGACAAATGCGGTCGACTGGGGAAGCGTGCAAGGTGAAAGGCAGCTTGGATTTCTAAGCATGGAATGGAAGTGCCGGCCGAGAGAGCCAAAAGAGCAGGTGGCACGGGTGGTAGAATCCAGTACTCCGCAGCCTCGCAAGGAACCGGCCTGTCATTGGCCCACTGTGACGTCCACAGCCGCATCTGTGGGCGGGAATGGACAGCCGCGTCGTCGCTTGGCTCATCCACCTCGAGCTACAGCCTCTCCTAGGCTAGGCTCGCAAGGGCCGGAGGAGCTATAGAGGAGCTCATGTTTCGAGACTTGCCTTTATATAGGCGTAGATTCCAACTCTCTTCAACCCCAAGTCTCTGTCTCATCATCCCCTCCATTTTCTGCATAACCAAGTCCCTTCTTCCTGCCCAGCTACATCATCATGACGAAACCAATTGTCCTCTACGGCCATACTAGTGGTATATACCTGCCTTTGATGATATGTAAACATGAACAGAGCTAACTTACACTAAAGGTCCCAACCCATGGTACATCCAAATCCCCATCTGTACTTTTGCACGCTTCTCATTTACGCGATTATAGGAAGGTGGCTATCATCCTCGAGGAGCTCAAGATTCCTTATGAGATCAAAATCGTCGGTATGGTTACTTTCGAAAGCAGTTCGACCCATGCTGACAGCTCCTCTGACAGACTTCGCCGAGATCAAGAAGGAGCCCTACACCAACATCAATGTCAACGGCCGTGTCCCTGCAATCGAGGACCCAAACACTGACATTACCCTGTGGGAATCGGGCGCCATCATCGAATACCTCGTCGAGACATATGACAAGGAGAACACCTTGACGTACACCTCCTTCCCTGAGAAGTACCTAGTCAAGCAATGGCTCCATTTCCAGGTGTCAGGACAAGGACCATACTTCGGCCAAGCCGCCTGGTTCACCAAGTTTCACCATGAGAGACTTGAGAGTCCAACCAAAAGATACCAGGACGAGATCGTTCGTGTTGTCTCTGTCCTTGATAAGGCTTTGACTGGCAAGAAGTATCTGGTTGGCAACAAGTGGTAAGTCTAGCTAAAACATCTGCACGCCTCCTACGTTAAAGCTGACCTTCTGGATAGCACTTATGCCGACCTTGCCTTCGTTACCTGGGATTCAATGCTTCCGTTCATCTTCGGGGACAAATTTGCAACTCTGAACTTCGAGAAGAACTACCCAGCCTACTTTGCTTGGAATAAAAGCCTGACCGAGCGTCCTGCCGTTCAGAAGATCACCAAGGACAAGCAAGCTGCTATGGCTAAAGGCCACTAAGTCTTTTCAAGATATCAAGTTTAAGTGCGCAAAACATAGGAGAGCATGGACTTAGAGGACCCAATCAATCCTACAATTGCTATCCTTTCAAGAAATCCTGTCTCATGGCAAGACCACCTTTGAAGCTGATTTGAACGCCTCTCCCCCACCCCTCAAAACACCCACCCTTCTATTGGCCTTTGCTCGCCTCTCATTCCCACTCAACCCAATCTTCTACTCCCCATCTCCTCCTACTTGAGACCTCCCCATACAGCAAGTCCGTGTTTATCAATGCCTTACCTCTTCCTGGTTGTCGTTTTCATATCTACGGGAGATTCAATCACATCATTAAGTCGTAGGTGGGTTATAGCTTGTAGTACTGCACCAGGGGTGATTCTTGAGGTGCCCCAGATGTCATGGGGCTCGATGGGCTTATGAATAGACGAAAACAAAAATCTCAACAAGCATCTTCAGGAATGTAATTGCAAGAACTAGCACCACGACTGTATCCTATCCTGTTGACATGGCGCATATGCACTTGTCAGAATGTTCCCCATGATGAGATTCTCAACCAGAACAGAGCACGTAAGAGGCAGCATGGGGATTTTGAAGGCTCAAAGCTTTGCCGATGAGGGACCGTAGAGCTTCTTCAGCTGTGCCAGTGGTGTTACCGAATCCATAGAGTACGATGCTAGCTACATGAATCATAAGGGACCCCCCCCCCCAGTCAATTTCAGCAAATTTTGAAAATCCAAGAATTTGCATCACTCTTAGTAGAACAGGTTGCAACTCCAATGGTTCTTTGAAAGTTGATCGAGAATCAAGTCTCAAGGGAGCGCACCTACAGAATAGAACCAAGAAGCTCAACTCGAGGACACACAGCATTGCAAAAGTTGCGTGTCAAAACACTCGTATCGGTGCTCGGGGCGCGACCTTCGTCGCAGTAATGAAGTGAGCTAGATTAAATGGATGCCAAAGCATGCTTTGGGTGAAGAAACCCCGCTATGATGTCCTTAGAACAGCATCCCGTGAAATGGTGCCATAGTCTCAGGTGGGGGGTAGACCGCGATTCCATTAACCACCACTATTTCTACCCGCGACTCTCGCGCGCATCGTAATCACCATCGGAAGCTTGGCCCACTACATAATAGAGCAGGCAAAAGCCAAATGTCTCACGAATTCACTCCCTTAATGCCCATACCATACCATATCTTCCCTTGAGCAATCGCGACAGGTTGTTTGCAGCTCGCTTAACTTCCACGATTGATGATTCGATGCCGGCCACGGTGCGGCGCAGGGCCTCATCATTTGAAAGATGTCTTATTAAGCATGTCAGCAGTTGGACTTGGCACCCCCCCTCTTTGGGTTGGATTAGAACCATCTACCGATAGAGTCTCCAGACGCTCCAGAGTCCCCAATCCTATATATTCTA
>PDLM01000004.1:815067-1073071 GCA_003369665.1 Coleophoma cylindrospora
CCCCCCAACCCCCACCCCCGGTTTTCACATACCCATGCCATGATTAACAAAGCCTCTGCGCGAAGTTAGCCTTTCACAAAGGAATGCCATTCACGGCTGAAGTAGTGCTGCATCGATTATAGAGTCAAAGTAGTGGGAGTTCTGGTGGAGTAGATTTCTTTGTTAGTAACTACGTTATGGAAGAATCACATTTTTCTCATCGGGCTGGCTAAAGGCGCTTCCATGGATTAAAGTAGAATGGGATTTTCAGACAGTCGAGACGAGCTTGAATTATTTTGGAACTCGGGACTCTCTGCACAGCCATTAAGCAATTTCTTTCATTTCATGTCTCGCCTTTCAACGATATACATAGGTCTTCACTGAACACCATAGCTAGGATGAAGATTCTAGGGCCTGCCCAAATGCAATTGAAGCACTGTGATAAGGAGCACCCCTAAAACCATAACTGTGCCCGGCTGTCTCAGTCCTCCCAAGCCAACGGACTACCTTCAGCACGTATCCGGGCAAGCGCCTTGGCTTTGTTGACAACACCGACTGCAGCAACCTTTTGATTGACAAATTCTTCAAGTCTCTTCAGTTCCTGCCCAACAACAGACAAGAATTCCTCTTCATTCTTGGGCCCGACTTTCTCTGTGTCTAGCTTATGACACAGATTACAAAGACGTTCATATAACGGTGCATTTTGGTCGCTTCGACACTTCCACCAGCCGCCTCGACGACGCATCCCCTTCCAGTGCATAGAAGGGTCGTGATACTGATAGTTAAACTTTGGTCTCGCTGGGTGGTTATGGGGTATACCCTCAAGGATCTGCTGAAGCTCCACAATTCTGTTGATGAGTGCTAGATAACTAGCCCAGGGCTTAGCCACTTCTTCTTTGGGAAACCATTCAGGAATATATGCACCACAGGTGTCTCTGTCCGGGAGTGTGCCTGGTGGTCCGGGTGGAATGTGACGGTGACCGCAGACCTTGCAGTACTCAAGCATCTCGTTTTGCACGGCTCTGATAAAGTCTGACTTCTGCTCATCGACCCCATAGAACTCGCCACTTGCTCCAACGATGGGGTTCAAATTTTGGTTTCGTGGGGAGATGCAGCATTCGGCCCATCTCTTTGCCATTTCCATACCAATAATACGATTTTGGGCGGAACTCTTGCGTTGCCGACAGATGTTAGACTCGTTGGCCATATAATTGCTCTGATATCCGCAACTTGCTGGAATAGATTCTCCGCCATCCTCACTATGAGTCTCAATGGCTGATAAAGCACCCAGTCCCATAGGAGGCAGTCCAGCATTATTGTTAGCGCGAATCTCCTTGAGCAGTCCCGCTACTTCTGCATCGAAGTAAGCATCGTTGCCTGGAGGTGGAAAATCTCTGACTCTTGTAATGTTGGGTTTAGGAGGCATCACGAAACCTCCGCGATGGACTTGAGGTCCTCTGTACCCCAGTGTTGTCTTGATAGGTGGGAGAAGAGGAGACTCGCGAAGCTTTGAGGGAGAATCGAGAGAATCATCGGTATCGTAGAAGGTAGGTGCTGCATAATGTGTGCTTATGACGGGTGCAGAGTGAGTCTGTTGCGGCCCAGCAGAGGCACGGCAATTGTTGGTCATTAAGGAGAGATTCGCATTATGTGCCAGGTTTGTAAATTGGTAGCCCATCTGCGCCAAGTGAACATGCTCCTGTGGGTTGTTCTCGAGAGTCTTTTCGTTTGCGAAATGATACTTTCTCTCCATGTCCAGAGTGAACAATCCTTCGGAAGCCATGTTCCCAAGTGTGTGGTAAGAGTCAACGTAGTATCCCAGGCTATGGCACACTTCAGAAAGGGAATCAGATCGACACTAAGGTGTCGATATCAAGATATTGTCGGATCTGTAGTGTTGATTGACAGACAAAGAAGTGTCATTTGGCTTCTCAGTGGAAGTGAATTTGATGTGTCCTGTAGAAGGGGTAGTGGTTGGACAAATGGAAGCGACAACGCTGACGACAAGGCAGGCCTTGCGTGTAAGGAAAGCTAGGCCAGTATCACGAGTTTTACGGCTATGGCAACCTGCCACCTCCGCAGCTTAAGGATACTGATACTTAAGAAGAAGACTTTTGTAGATCTCCTAGGACGAAAAACGAAACCAGTCCTTAATGTTTACTACCATCTAAAATTGATCAATACTTTAAACTTGGCTTAAGTGTACAGGAATAAAGTTGCAGGTGCAGGAAATCCGAGACTAAGCAAACGACAAAGCTGTAATACTTTGATGGAAAGCAAAACTGAAGTTTAACATCAAAGAAAGCCCACTGAGACAGACGGGTTTGGTTGTACCTGATTATCCACAAGTGGAAGGTTTGGCACATTTGTTATAGAAAGCTCTAGGGTATATTTGGATTGCAGAAGCAAATAGGAAATTCCATACCAATACAAATTTCTAGCCTGTCAATCCTATAATGGCCCAACCATAACCTTTTCCCGATCTCTTAGAGCCTGTTCTAATTCGACCTTCAGCTTTGCTCTCCCAAGACGTCTCTTATCAGCTTCCAAGCTGGAGAAATGACCGCGGGCACCATGTTTGAGCTTTGTGATCATATCACCTGCCTGGCCCCTGTTCAGGCTGTCTGGGCCTAGCTGTTCATCCTTGCTCCGTAACTTGTTGAGGAAATTAACCTGCCCTTCAGTTGCAGGCCGTTTACGTCTAGCAGAGGTCCGTGCAATAAAGATCCATGGATATTTCTCGGAGGCAAAAGTGTCTGCTCCGTGAACAGCATCTGGAAATGTAACCGCACGAGCAATCAGCCGCGGTCTGGCAAACGGGGCTTTCGACATGACCCGACTTAGGGCCACAACCTCCGACACCATCCATTCACCTTTATCGGATTCATCTTCAAGTCTTTCTATTCTTACATATGAGCCGTCAGTGTTGGTGAGGATGTATTTATCAGAGCCAACATTCACCCAGGCATGAGGCGATATAGATCTAATGTGCTTCTCGCGAGACGTATCCTGGATCAGATCAAATACAGAATCATAATCTGTGAACGTTACAACATCTGATATGCCCTTGGATGGCTTTGTCTCTCCGTTCAAGGAAAGTGTCTTTACACGTTCTGCCTCTGCTTCTTTGGCTTTGAGCATAGTTTGCATGTCCTCATGTGTTACTTCATTGACCACCTCCGAAGGATCGAGGCCAAACAGTGTTGGGGTGGTCACAATGCCCGTTTCCAGACTTGCCACCATATCAATGATGTGGCAGTTTTCTTTCCCTGGGTGAAGTCTCATGCCGCGACCGATCATCTGCACAAGCAAATTTCGAGACTTCGTCGGCCTTGCCAAGAGTACACAGTCGATGTTGGGAACATCCGTGCCCTCTGTGTACACACCACAATTCACAAGGACTGGAAAGTCGCCATTTCTGAACGAATCGAGTCGTGCACTTCTCTCGGCCTTGGCTGTGGCCCCTGTGACAAAACGGGCATCAATTCCATTCTTTCGGAAAGTGGCAGTCAACCCAGCTACATGTGCAAGGTCTACACAAAATACCAATGTTGATTTCCGGTGACTGGCCTTCGTGTACCAGCTTCGAAAAGTGATGTCATTGACAGCATCTGTGTTGACAGCCCGGGAAAGCTCACTGGCTGCAAAGTCACCATTAACTCCTCGCCGAACTCTGGATATGTCCGCCTTCGTTTGGACAGTAGTGAATATCACATCCGATAAGAAGCCTTCTCCGATCATGTCGATGTAATCTTTGTGGTAGACAATCGTGTCAATCGCGGTCCCAAGTCTCAGACCATCTAATCTTGACAAAGTCGCTGATACCCCGACCAGAGTTGGCGAGTCTCCGTTTCTCTGGTTCAGTCCAAAGTGGCTCAATGCTTTCAAATATCCTGGGGCAACGATGTGGTGTGCCTCGTCCACAAGCACAAGTTTGAAACGTTTCGAGTCGAATTTCGATATGCGATCGCCAGAAATAATGCTCTGTATACTCGCAACCGTGATATCTGCATTTCCACTCGCATGTAACGACCCCATTTCAATCTCCACACGCTGTGTAGGATATGCATTCTGGCAGTGGCGTGCTGCTTGCTCGACTAACTCCTGCCGATGGGCTAGGATCAAAGTCTGATTCGCATTATTTTGTCGCGGCGGAACTCTACCGATCAAGTTTGTAAAGATAACCTAAGGACGCAGTCAGCATGATGCAGCGATAAAATTGCCGGTCAAATGTACATACAGTCTTGCCAGCGCCAGTAGCCAGTGATATTCCCATGCGCTTTTGGCCTTCGCCCTGGCCCGCGAGCACAGCTTGGATGCATTCTTCTTGGTAGTTTCGTAACACGATGGGCGCTTTGCTGTGGCGAGCGGGTGAAATAGCAAAAGATCTTTTCGGAGGCAGCAGGTGGGAAGCTGGTATAGGTATCGGGTTTCTGAAAAGCCGTAACCAGCCCCTTGAAGATGGTGGCATTGTTCGTGACATCCACTCCTCAGCCTTGCTTATGGAGAAAGGTTACTTGTGGAGACATCTAAAAGTTATGGGGTGAGTCTAGCGACAGTGATATTTTGCTCTCACTTTCATGGCTCCACCTTGCACGTTTTTGCAACCTTGTACGACAACATTTACATACGACGAAGAATTTGGAACTCAGCTAAGACTTGCCGTCCTAGTCAGAGCTGGAAAGGTATTAACGACATGTGCTGTATGAGAACCAAGATAGCCATTTACAGATCACGGTTGAAGGACCCTTGAAAGTGAGAAAGATGGACGGGTTGAATGATCTTGAAGACATGGAGAATGGACATCTAGGTCAAGACACCGTTCAGTCTTATCTGAATGATAGTTCTGGCTCAGAATATGAAGTTCCTTCGGGAGATGACGACGTTTTATCACCCGATGAAGACCGAGCCAGAGGCCAAAACTCACGCCAGAATTCTCGTTCGCACTCCCAGAGGTCCACGTTAAAGCGAGGGTGGGTGCCCGAGGATTATGGATTTTCTGGGGAAGATGATATCCCTTCTGAAGGCGCAAAGAAACGGCATCCTCGATACACTCAGGAGGAAATTCGACAAAATGCGCAGGAATGGGCAGCACGGTTTCAGCGCCCAGATGACCAGGAAGTCAGGAGTCCAGCTAGACGTCCAGCGGGGAGTCGATCCAAAAAAAGAGAGCTGGTGCAAGCAAGTCTTTTAAGAGCAAAGCGGGCTAAGGGCTTCCATAGCAATGAATACCGAGAGCTGCTCAATGTGGATATTCATGACATGGCCACAAGAACAAGCAGCGAAGAACAGGTTCTATCTGAGAGTACCCAGATTGGCTCCTCGATCTGGACCAGCCAGGAAAAAAACATGTTCTTCTGTGGGCTCTCCCGACTTGGTAGGGATAACGTGCGCGGAATCTCAGAACTTGTCCGGAGCAAATCAGAGCCAGAAGTGCAAGAAATGATTCAAGTACTACATCAAAATCTAATTGAGAGAGATGATTTGAGACATCAGAGATTTACGTTGGACTTCGCGGACCTACCTGCGGCTGTCGAAGTGAGCGAAGAGTGTTGTGCGGTTCTGGAACGAGCCGCAGATGCACTCGCTTCACGACAAGAGCGATATGAGGAGGAACTCGAGAAGGAGCATTGGGGTGAACCTTGGTTGCTTACACCAGAAGTCTGTAGTTGGATCAGCAGGCATCGAAGCGAGCCTGGTGGCGAGGAGGCCTTGGAAGAAGTCCTACCTGTTGCAAACCTTTTTAATTTGAAGAAATGGCTTCAACTGCCTCAGGAAATCTTCATGAATCCGGCAGCACCCCGAGAGGAAGAAAATTGGCAAGAGCTTGCAGAGCCTGGTGAACAGCCAGCCATACGAGCTACAGCACTTCAGGACTTCCACTCTCTTGCTGTCAATCTTACCAAACGCCTTGTCTCTGCGACCCTTTTCTGTACAATGTCAAAGTTACGAGCCTTGGACTCGCACAGAGTAAAGTATGCGGAAGTTAGTGCAGGAGATGTGGCCGCAGCAATAGATATGCTGGGCCTTGCTGCGAACAGTAAGGAATACTGGAGGAAATGTGCACGACGGTGTAACCTAGAAGTATATGCGGAGGAGCAGGAAGGGGTTACGCAAGAAAATCAAATAAGTATGACATATGAAGAAGTGGAAAAGGCATTATCCACCAAGGCGACCCCATCTGGAGATCTGGAGAAAGCTGGCTATCTGTCTGAGGGCCCTGGATCGGAAAGTGAACGCGAGACAGTTCCACAGTCTTTAGCAAACGACTTGGAAGAAGCTTTTACAGATGATGACGATGACGATTCGGTATACGAGCCCGAGGAAGACGGCGCTGCGGAGTATGTTCACGAATCAGATCTGGAAGCCGACGACAGCCCTTTTGATTTTTCAGATCCAGAAGCAGACCCCAACGAATCACGACGCGAGCATATCCTCAAACGAATCAAAACCCGCAAAGCCAACGAACAAGCACACGATGAGTACACTGAAGCAGTTGATACCGAAGCCAGTCGTGTAGCAGAGGAACATCTCTGGAAACTTCTCAGACAGAGCCCACCGCTGGAGATCAAGATCGAGCCTGTTGAGCTTCCTGAGCGGCCGGTGAAGCCGCTGCGGAACGACGCGGGCGAATGGAGAGTAAATACAGAATTTCGGAGCGAGTGGGAGATTATGGATAAACCTATTCCTCTACAGGCTTTTGAACGAGCTCGACATCTCAAAAGGAAGAGATCGGCCAGACAAAGACCGACTAGAGCCAACCACCCGTTAAGTGCTGAAAGGGTTGCACTGGGCTCTGATTCCGAGTCAGGTCAAGAGGGGGATGATTACGATGAGAGCGATATTGAGGAAAGCTCAGAAGATCTAGATGGGAAGAAGCATGACCATGACGCCGCAGGAAACCACTCCGATGAAGATGGTGAGGGGAGTCCTCAAAGTTATGTGTCCCATGTATCTGTCTCATCAGACGTAGCATCACTTGGAGTCAACGGAGACCAAACACCGTTCGTGAATGATGCGCTGCCTTCCAGGAGCACATCAGTCAAGTCCGAGTCGGATGATAGCTGGTAAAGTACGACAAGAGTCCTTTACCGAGATCTTTGATAGATTATCCGCATGTTTTGATTCAACGAACATAGCATGCCACACGAAAACGACAAGAGTAAGCAGTCATGGAAGTGCAAGCGAGGATTCTTAAACAAATCCTGTTCTAGGAATACATAGAGAATACAACACAATCAACAGCCATAAAACCCATTCCCGATATTCTCTAAGGAACACATAAAGGTGTACAAGCAAATTTGAAACGAAATAGCACATGCACCATTTTCTTTCTGGTGTAAGAACCAGACTTTCCGTATTCAAATCCCAATTTACGCCTTGATTAATCGCCACCATTCTCTTTAAGGTCCCCATTGTCTCATATGTCATAGCTCTTGATCTGTCCCTCGGCACTCAAAGGCTGCACGTTGGACGGAGCAGCTACCGCGCCTTGGAATTCCAATTTCTCGCCTCCATTGAGAGCATCGTGTGCGACCTTCATGCCCTGGTCTCCACCAGCAGATGCTGCCATTCTCAACCCTTCCTGAACATCCTTGACACGCTTCTTGAATGCCAGCCGGTCGAGGAACAGCTGTTGGCGACCACGTTCGAGCTCGCGGCGCTCTGCTTGCAGTATTTCCTCCATCTCATTGAACTGCTTCAATTTGAGCTCCAACTTTTGAAGAGTTGTGTTGACAACCGCAGAAACGAGATGTGTCATCTCGCGTTCCTCGTGGCTGGCAAAGCCCCCAGCTCTGGCAGCAGCTACAGCAAGGGGAGTTGTGGTTAGGATGTCAGAAGCCTGGCGTTCTTGGACCTCATCAACTTCCATGGATACGTCAGTTTCTTCTACTTTCTCGCCCTCGGGTTTGTTGTTCTTCTCAAGTTGCGCGAGCAAGTTCTTCTTTGCCACAGCCACTGAGGAACCGGAAGCCGCCGCTGTGACGGACGGATCAGTCAAGGTAGCAAGATAAGAAAGCACAGACATGACAGGGTTATCAGCCTGGCTAAAGGGCAAATGTCCCTCTTGTGGTCCTAGCATGCTAATTCCAGTAGAACGGCCATCGATAACCTCCGCATCAATGAATTTGTCCGCAATCGGCACGTAAGCCAACTTTGTGGCACATTCGTCTGCCGATCGAGTACCTACAAACTCTGCCACTGCTTGCCAATCACCGTCATGCATGTCGATACCTTCAAGGAGTTTAATGAGCTCATCGTCTGTCCAATCCGCGTTTCGATCGGGTATAGATGTGTACAGGGGGTTCTCCAATTTCGTGTAGAAAGACTTCTGTTGATTGTTTGGGAATCGACCCTCTTGGAAGCAATTCGGGCACAGGTCCATCTTGATCTTTTCCGCCGCAGAACTTCCAGAATCCGTATGCCCATTGTGAAAGTACACGCGTGTGCAATCAATGCCACATGTAAAACAGTTCACCTTTGGTATTGTAGGCTTGATCAATTCATCAATAGTTTTTGCTCCGTTCTCTCCAGTGCCATTGGTGATGGGAGTGTCGCCATTAGTCTCTCTCTTCTCGCTAACTACCTTTGTCTCTCTTGCGGTAGGCTCGTAGATGTTTCGACCAATCTCTAGGTTCAAATCCTCCTTGTCAGCCGGCGTTGCAGCAGCTTTGGCTTCGGTGTCTAGGTTTTTCTTTCCTTGGACGACTATTGGATCAGCGGCTGGTTGCCACGGTTGAAGACCACGAGGAGTATCGCATATGACCTTGAAATGGCCAGTGAACGGAGGCCCGACAGCCGATGGTCTTTGGTCAGCATCAACCTGGAGAAACTGTTAGATATGTACGAGCAAGCAGTCTCAAATATCGAATACCTGATAGTTTATCAAACCCCATTGTTCCAAGAAAGCGTGAACTCGCATGATAGCGCAAACATCTCCTGCCAAATTTCGCCGACAAGCCGTGACAGTCAGATACTCAATTGGGTTTAACCGATAGGTGTTGATCATGAAATCCCGGTAGTCTTTGTAGACGGCAGCGGTCTTGCTCCTATTGCGATTGTTGAAGAATTCCGGCAGAGCTTTGCGTTCGATGTTGTTGATGTCGTGCATGTCAAACCAGGTGCTGTAACTTGGAAGAATGATGGAATGAGTTTGAGAGATAAGATGCTCGCGCGCGGATGCCTCTATCGTCGCTTTTGTCTTCTCCACCTGGGCCTCTCCATTTTCACCGGTGTTTTCCTGGCCCTCCTTCACATCGTCTTGAGCTTCTCCCATTACTTCATCCTTGGCTTCGTCGGTTTCGGGCCGAGGAGCTTCTGGCGCGTCGAGAGGATTATCGGAAACATCTTTCTTAATGACAGGTTCGGCACTTTCACCGTTACTCTCACCCATAGTAGTATCGGCGGCTATAATTCGTCAGTCGAGTGCTCGAACTTCAAGAAGGACCCTAGGACGCCTTGCCTTCTCCTGTACCAGCCTGTGGAGAATCTGCGTCTCCTTGCAATGGAGGTTGCGCGAGAATAGAATTGCTGCCTGGTGTTGCACCAGCTGGCGAGCCAAAAGTCATTGAGTCCTCCTCCATATTGCGAGAAGTTGAGATTTCGGAGCAACTGTGCTTGTCGCAAACCTGTTGTCCTCCGTGCTGTCTCCTTGTCCTTACGACAAGATGAATCCGCGATCAATTCCCGAGGGAGCGGGGGAGTGTGAACAGTCCTAAATGTGGTATGCGACCCTGAGTCTAACACGTCGAGACTCGTCAGGAAGTTTGCGGGGCTTCAGTGAATCCGACGAGGCTGTTGTCGATGAATTCTTGAGCTGATGAATCGCGAAAGGCAGGCGCGTCTGCTAGCGAAGAATGGAAAGAGCAGACCGCAGATCACGTGTCAGCAACCTCTCCCCGGATTATCGTCTTGTGAAATCCCGACCGAATTCGGCCATCGTCGGTTAGGAATTATGATGATGCTGCTCACTTTGTCTGCTTGACTTCAACCTTTCATTTAGCACAAAAGTCGCCCAAGATGATCTCGAAAGCCGGTCTATCTGTTCTACGCCAGGCGCGAAACCAATTGGCGTCAAGAAGAGGTCCCACACCCATCGCCTCCCTCTCGGCACTCTCTCGACTGCTTTCCACCCTCGCTGTTCTCGAGCAGAGAGATGGGAAGCTAAATCACGCATCCCTTAGTGCCGTCACGGCGGCACAAAAGCTTGGAGGTTCAATAACGGGCTTCGTTGCTGGCGGAAACATCAAGGCAGTGGCAGACGAGGCTGCCAAAGTAGGGGGAATTGAGAAGGTTGTTGCTGTTGACAACAGTGCCTATGAGAAGGTATGCCCGTCACCATAAGATCGAGCTGGTCTGTCAAGAACGAAGGTCTCACAGGGTGTAGGGTCTGCCAGAGAATTATGCCCCGCTTTTGGTGGAGAATATCAAGAAGGGCGGATATACACATGTTATTGTCGGACACACAGCTTTCGGCAAGAACCTTTTCCCCCGAGTTGCTGCACTCCTAGATGTCCAGCAGATCTCCGATATTACAGATATCGAGAGCGAGAACACCTTCGTCAGACCTATCTATGCCGGCAACGCAATCGCGACTGTCGAGTCATCTGATCCTATCAAGATTATCACAGTGCGAGGAACTGCTTTTGCTGCTGCTGCCGCAGAGGGAGGATCGGCATCAGTTGAGGACGGGGTCGACCCAAAGGCAGAGTCAAGCACAGAATGGGTCTCCGAGGACCTTGCAAAGTCAGATCGACCAGATCTAGCTACCGCTGGAAAGGTCGTCTCTGGTGGACGAGGCTTGAAGTCAAAGGACGATTTCGACAAGATTATGCTACCTTTGGCTGATGCTCTAGGTGCAGCTATTGGTGCCTCAAGAGCAGCCGTTGACAGCGGATATGCTGACAACAGCTTGCAAGTTGGTCAGACTGGAAAGGTGGTTGCGCCGCAATTATACTTATGTGCTGGTATTTCTGGTGCTATCCAACATTTGGCTGGTATGAAGGATAGTAAAGTCATTGCAGCGATTAACAAGGACGCCGATGCACCGATTTTCCAAGTCGCCGATGTTGGACTCGTGGGAGATTTGTTTGATAAGGTTCCTGAGCTTACTGAAAAGCTCAAGCAATAAATGTACAATGTTTAGATGCCTTATTAGGCATATTTTAGTCGAGAACAGCCAGCATGTCTTGTATCTTGGTGAACTTCTCCCGCACCTTACCATTTTCCTGGCCTCTCGTCTTCTCCGCCTCGTCAATCCTTTTCCAGTCTAGCCAGCTTACTCTCCTGCATCCTCTACTCTCAGCCTCATCCTTTACTCCGTCCCAGCCCAAACCAGAACACCCATCGTCCTCGTTGAGAAAAGGTGCATGAGAATACCAATCTTCGGTGATTGCATCAGCTGTAGAAAATGCATCCTGCATCGTACTGGCAATAACGCCAGTAGGGCCTCGCTTCACCCATCCAGCACAATATAAACCTGGTAAATGTGTAGCTGTAGCAGTCTCTGACCATTCCTCATTCCCGCCTACAATTCTCCCTAGCTCATCATTAGGGATCATTCCCAATCTGTCATTAAATGGTATTCCTAATTCTGAAAAACCTTGCAGAGCTTCTGACTTGTAGCCTATCGAACGGAAAGCTATCGAGGCGGGCAATTCAATCAGTTCGTTTGTCCCCTTAACACTGGCAGCTGGATCGAACGGATCTGGAATGAGGGTCGTCTTCTCGAATGCCATACTACGTAACGAGGAGCCTCCTTGCCCATTGAATGCTATTGGCGATAAGCAAAAATCCAGTGACCAGGATCTTGGAGCCGTTGGCACAGACGCGGTGGAACCCTTCTTAATGACCTCCATAATCCGCTTCGACGCTCGCGGAAGTTTGGAAATATTCTCAGGCATTAGGGATGGCTCTATTGGATGAAAGGCGACAGCAGGTAGTTTAACCAGCTCTCGGACTTCCTTGATTGTAAATGCAGCCTAGATTGTTCAGCATAATCAATAAGGTTGATTCCAGTCTACAAACCTGCATGGGTCCTCTTCTCCCCACCACACGAACCCTCTTTATCTTGCTCTTCTGAAGTGTCTGAATAGCATTGTCTGTGATATCCGTGGAACTGAGGACGGCAGGATCTTGCAATAATATACGAGCAACATCGAGTGCGACATTTCCCTGACCAACGACAATAGCCTCTTCGCCTTGTGTCAGATCTGGGGCCAGGTCTGCATATTCTGGTAGTCCGTTGTACCACCCTACAAATGCCCGAGCGGAATAGACGCCTTTCAAGTCCTCTTCGCCAGGAATGCCCAGCTTACGGTCTTTTGAGGCTCCATAAGCAAATAAAATCGCGTCGTAGTGAGGGAGAAGTGATTTCAAAGGTAAATTAGCTGGAAAATCTCCGATCGCGACATTTCCTATGAAATTGAAATTAGGTGACTCGGCCACTTCTTCGAATTTCTCCTGACAATTCTGTGCGTGACTGTCAGCGAGCGTGTTTTGGTGAGTCGAGGAGATCTACCTTGACTTCAGGATGATCTGGAGCCACACCAAATCGGACTAAGCCATACGGCACGGGCAAATGCTCATACATGTCCACTACTGAGTTCTCTATCTTCGCCATCACTTTATACGCCGTGTAGAACCCCGCTGGACCTGAGCCGATGACAGCCATCCGGAATGGTCGTCCATCTTGGGCCCGAGGTCTGGATGTGTAGGTTCGATGTCGCGGGGGAATTGCTGCAGTCCAGGGCGACGACAAGGAACTGTGCAGAGATCTCACGCATCTCTTACACAGCCAAGGTTGGAGAATTTCCCTCATTGTTGCAGTCTCCTTACCTGCGTCATTGAAGCTTTCTGTTACAAGCTCGTTGCAAGCGCGATAAGTACGGTAACCGACAACGACCCATAGTATCATCAGCCATTCCGACTTCAAAGAGTTTCACAAGGAGAACGCTGCATGGTAAGTCTTCGCGGTGATTCAGTTGCTAAAGCATAGTATCCTTGGCCGTGGGTGGTTAAGGGATATGGTCAATTAGAAAAGGACAATATATAACAACCTACTTGTAATGTAACAGCCGTGCAATAGCTTGTAGGGCATGCCAGGCTTTGCTACATGGCGTGGGTTTGGAATATTGTAGCTAATGTATAGTATACCATAAGAAAGGTTCGATTGCCCTTACTATTGACGGGAGTGCTGTCCATCTGTGGTTGTAATGAGAACAGCAAGAAAAGGAACTTTGGATAAGTAGGGCGTTGTAAGATACTATCGGTATCGTAGTGGATAAGGTTGCCTCTAGCAACGGGATCGTCAATATTGATTAAATCGGGAAGCTCCAACCCTGTATTACTCTTGTAGCCCTGTCTATACGTGAGAGGCACTGTTCTCCTGCTTCGCATTGCTGGTTCTTGAAGGCACAGACAAGCACGGTGATCAGCGACCATGGGCGTTCAACCTCCATTCCTCTACGATGCTGTCCCTCGAGAGAGCTCGAAGTATCCCCAAAGTAACTTCGATCCCAAGGCTGTTTCGCGAGCGAGCATGAGTCCACCGAGAACTCCACGTCCAAAGTCTGAAGGACCACTGATATCCTTCAATCAGCATCCTGAGTATGGTCAAAGCTTCTAGAATCCTCCAGGAGCTATGCTGACGGTTGTGTCTAGTTCCTACTTAATTCTCCCTTACGGAAACACGAATGCGACTCCTATGAACCCATCTGTAAAGACGTGGGTAAAGTGGATGAGAATCATTCAATTGGTTCTCAGATGTCTTGAAATACTGGGGGCTTGTGGGCAACTGGTTATGATGATCCTCATCCGAAAGGTAGATATGACAACAGGCTGGATTTTGAGAATAGTGGTGAGTAAGCTGTTAATCGCGGATTGACTGCATGCTAAAGCCATTCAGCCGGGTATTGCTATTCTTCATACCTGCTATGCGATCTGGCATCTTGGAAGAAAGGCTTCGGGCAGGACACCCGCATCCTCGGCCTCATATATGCTCTTTGCATCATTTTTCGATGTCACTATCGCGCCGTTTTATGCATTCAGTGCGTTTGTTGCTAAACAGCGCAGCGCAGCCTGGACCACGTTGCTGACGGACCAAACTCTGATGCCAACTTTCCGTACCGTCGTATTCTTTCTGGCCGTCGTCAGTGGAGGACTCCATCTAATTTCTCTTGGAATTTCTCTTTATCTTGCAGTCACGTTCAGAAACATCACCATGCTGCCCCCAGACATGAATCCTTTGGAAGATCATCTAACTTCACGGCCGCACAAGCGTAGTAGATCTTCGGTGTCGACATATGCTAACTCTGAAAATCGCTCCTCCATGATCATCGAGGACAAACGCAGGTCTGCAGCTGCCTATGAAGATCTAGGACGTCCACCCACGATCCCATTCCTTCATACGCGCAGTCACTCTACGGATTCCGTTGGCTCATTTCAATCTACACCTCCAGGATCTCGAGGCTCTCAAGTCGATCTTCAAGCTCGACAACATCAAGTAGGAGGTAGGAAGTCTGCGCGCTCCTCAATGGTAGTAGATCCGAAGAAGCCCAACAATGGAGCTACATACCCATCTTACTCTGAAGCGCCGGTATCAGATACGGCATCTCAACGAACGACTCGACCTGCACCCAATTTTTCACTGCCAGCATTATCAAACCGAGGCTCCTACTCAGATATCTCCAGCCCTGAGACCTCTCCTAGACGTCTATATCACGAGCCACTGTCTAAGATGCCCACGAAAGAAGCCTGGTACACTAGCGACATCCCAAGACGTACACCATCCCCAAAGAAATCATACCAGGCGGTCCGACAAGACCCCAGCACAGACGACCTTTCTCACCCTAATCCACTCCACGAAAACCCGCCAGGATCTCGACTTCCACGAACAACGCAGATACAGTATCAAGCACGCCAGGAATCTCCACTGCAAGAAATAAGCAACAATCGCTCACCATCCAGCAGCGACATCGCTTCGATATCAAATTATTCGCAAGATGGCATAGATGATGCCCGCTCTACAACCTCGACCAGGAGACAAGGCTCCAACAAGTCTGACAGATCAGTACAGAAGAAATATTATGGCGAGCTGAAGCAAACAAGTGCTCAAACGCCCATTCTTGTAGGTGCCAAGCGCAATAGCGGTGGACGGCAGGTCTCTAGTAGTGTAGATATATCGAGCAATATCTATAGCAGCGAGAAAGGCAGCTTTAGACGCGACGTGAGTGGCAAGATTGCGGAGGAAGGGCGAGCGGAGTCTTTGGGACCTTTGAATCCCTGGGGAACGAGGCTCAGGAAAGTGAGTGGTATCTTGATGTGATGTGTTATACTGAGACACGTCAATTTGTTTTTGTTTGTTTTTGTATTGCTTGGAAATGTTGGATTACGTGTGGAGAAAGCAGCATCAATTTTGAAACTGAAGGCAGGAAGATTGGAGTTGTTGCATTTCATATGATTGGAGTATCTTTCATGATTGTTCTGTCTTATATACATACTGATAGTAAACAAAAACGAAGAAATGACCAATATATTCCTAGTATCTAGAGTTTTAGCAACTAAAAAACAACATTTCATACCTGCCTTTAACTCCCCTGGCGCCATTCATCCGCTCGTAGATTCATGTATCCGTTCGCTTGGGCGATGTAAGAGTATCATCGTCACCACCATCCACGCACGTATAAGCTGCCCAATCCGTAGCGATACCATTCCTTTCCTTCCAACCCAGCTCATCCCAAGTATTCAAACCACAAAGATGCCGCATAGTGGGTCTGCCGTGCGGACAATTCCAGGGCTTGTCAATCTCACCCATATGCCGAACAACTTTTCCCATCTGTTTGGGATTCAGCGTCTTCCCAATCATGATGCTACTTCGACAAGCTCGCATGGCGAACATTTTCCGCACTTTAGATGGTCTTGGCACGAAACCGGCTGGATGTTCAGAGAGTAAGGCAATCAGCTCATTTAGGTCAGTGAGAGAGAATGTCGTTTCGCGGCTTAGAGGCAAGCTCACAAGCTGGCATCGTTGTCCGACTGGAGTTTCGCCAGACTCGTCGATACTTACAACGAAACCATTTGATTCCAGTGCTTTTAAATTTTCCATGACTATCTCTTCTTCAACAGCTGTCAAGTCCAGCGTTTTTGGTCTGACTAATCTCTGCGACTGCACGATTGTTGTGGCTTGTAATCGCTCAAAGTTGTACTTTTCGTCGGATGCGTGCTGATCAATGATAAAGAGGTCATCTGCGGATGTGGTTTCGTTGACCGATTGAGACTTAGACTCAGAGACTCTGGTTGCCAGGATGAATCCAAGGTTGAACTGTCCAACAATCTTCATTTTGGCAAAGTCCGCTTTAGAGATTGTCAAGGACAATTGCTCTTCTGCTGCTGCAGAGTCCAGTGCTGCATCAACTCCTGAATCTACACATTCGGCTTGATATGCCTCCAAGGTCTCAGACATGGTCTGAAATTGCTTTTGGATCTCAGCAATGGAGGTTTCTAAAGTCTTCACTAAGTGCACGGTGGAATCTTTCTTCCTGGCACTACCCTTGAGAAGGGTTTTGGCACGTAACTCGTTCTCTTGTGAAGGTCGGGTTGCTTCCTCTTCCACAGCTTGAATCATCTTCCGCACTTTGGCCTCCTCATGTGCTTTCTTCTTCTCCTCGTCAATATATTCTCCATCACTTACGTTGCCACCGTCTGGTGGATTAAGAGACGACTCATGGATATTTTCAGCTACCATGTCTGCGTCCGATACTGTATCATGGTTATCAGCTTCTGGTGGTGCTTGGTCTACGAAGAGTGGCGGGCTTTCTGGCCTAGAAGAGCTCTCCTCATCTTGAATGTCACTTCCTCCGCAGTCATCTTGATCATCTTCGCTCGAAGTATACTGCTGAGTAGCCCCTAGTGCTCCAAATCTTTGGCTCAAGTTCTTGCCAAATGAAGGGAGTTCGTTCAGCGTAGGATCTACGTGCCTTCTAGAGCGTGTAGAACTATTTTCTTCGTCCGATTTTTGTCTTTTGGGGTGTGGTTTCCCAATAGAGCTGGTAATAGTATGATCGCCAATGGTTATCGTCGCCATGGCATCAGATGGCCGTTTTGAGCCTTTGATGTTTGAGAAGATGCTAGACGTAGCGGAGGCTGCAGGAATAGCCGTGGCAAGAGCTGGACGTGGTGTTGAATCTGCAGCTGCTTTCTTTTCGTCCATACAACGAGTTTGATGCCTGCGGCCAAGCTCTTCCATATGCCTATTAAAATCAACTACCTGAATCGGAGGCTGATACGATGAGGTAATAGTAGATCTGTCAGGGCTGGTAAATGTGCCATCCTGGTCATCGGTACCCGTACTAGCCAACTTAAGATCCTCGGGGCCCTTTACAAGCTTGTCCTTCGATAACCCCTCGAAACTTTCTAGATCTTCTCCAGAAACAGATTCAGCTGGGTCTATGTCAGGTTTACACTCAGCAATCTTGGTCGTCCAATTGGAGATGAGATTAACAGCATCTCTGTCACGGTCCGTTGATTCCCTTGGCAGAGCACTCTGCCGGTAATCTAGATCATCTTTCCTTTGCGGCTCTTCATCCTCCCTATGATAGTCCGGGGAAGACCCGTTTTCAGACTTATTTACCTCGCTCTGTCTGACTTGCGTTTCTGGGGTGTGAAGTGCGCCCGTCCTTGACAGCCCACTATTTTCGCGACTAATTGTCAGTTGTTTGTAAAGAGGTTGCCTCTGAATTGGGATCTGTGATACAGGTACAGTGTAGTCCTGCGAGTCGAACAGTGCAGTGAGTTCCGTTTTCAGGTTCTCTAACATGCGAGTCTGATCGTGTAACAGGATCGTCCTCTTATCAGGGCTAACATTAACATCATAAAGATGCGTGTCTAATTCGATATTGGCGAATATAAACGGCGATTGGGATACGTTGTAGATTTTGTAGACTTCGTTGAAAGCCTTCGCGACCTGAGGAAGACCACATGGCCTGGCATTGACAAAGAACATTTGCCTGTCCGGTGTTTGACGACCTTCGCCGAATGCTGGGCGTGAGATGTGTCCCACAATCCGTATCTCTTTCTTCCCACCATCGTCTTGCGTACTCCATCTCTCGCCTTGGCCGCTAGTAAGTTCGAGGTCCAACTTTAAGTCCAACGGGACCAATGCCGTCAAAGTCTTGGCTCCAAACACATTGACGATATTCTCTTTCGTTGATGGGTTTCCTTTTGTTGAGAATAAAGTAGCCTTTTTGCCCTTTGCGTTCGTTTGCTGCGAGACAGAGAACTTTATGCCTGTCTGGATGCAAGCGTATTGGCCTAGAACCCCAATAACCCTATTCCATTCGGTTTTGATCTTTCGTTCTAGCTCGCGTCTGCGGACAGGCAGATTTCTGAACAGATTTTCCACCGAGACCAATGTTCCTTTTTGAGCTGCAACCACGCTTGTACCTTTCAACTTCCCCGATGTCTCAAATTCTAGCTTGGTTCCTTTTGGCGCATCGGCGGCCATGCATGTCGTCACTGAGAAATGCGAGAGCGCGCATAAGGATGACAAGGCTTCGCCACGGAAACCGAAGGTCTGAAGCGTTGTGAGGTCAGAATAATCCGAAAGCTTGGAGGTGTGGTGCTTCAGAGCCAACGTCTCGTAGTTGTTAGGTGATATTCCATCGCCATTGTCCTGGACCTCTATTGATTCAAGGCCCTGGTTTCTAAAGCGGACGTCTGGTTCTAGGTAAGCAAACTGCATGGCCGTTAGGAGCTGCCATGTAGAAGCCTACCAATGTGTGTGGCTCCAGCATCGAGACTATTTTCCACAAGCTCTTTGACCACAGAACAGAGGTCTACAATAACCTGCCCAGATTGAATCTGGTGTATGGTTCTTCTCTCGATGGGCTTTATCGTTGCCATGACATTTTCGAAGTGGTGCAGCTACAGAGCTCCGAAGACGCGGACGCGGTTGGACTTTGCACATCGCGGGGAGACGCGACTTCTCGCTTCCTTCAACGTCACTTCCCTGCAAAAGCTATGTACTTTCCGAGCCATCCCCAAGGTACCTTATGTAGGCATCTCGTTCACCTCCACGGCTATGGCAATCTATTCTGGATTGCTCTAAGCCTCAAGGCAACTTCTTCACTTGTAACTTTGCGGCGACGAATGACCAAAATTGGCAAAATGGCAACGTTGGTCCCTTTTCATTTGTGCTCCCTTTCACGCTTCCCCTGGATGAAGTGCTGCAGCGACGGGGTGTAAAGTAAAGCCGTCTATCTGCTGTACAACTGTACATGTTACAGACCAAACTCACATTCTTTGGCTGGACAACCTATCTCAATATTGGCAACCCCGTTAACCCAACAGCAGCAGATCCAAATCTCCAATCCGGAAATTGGTGCTGTGCTGGGGATGTCATTCTTCAATGCCGCTTGGTGGACCTACAGGTCAGTCCGACCCAAAAATAATCGTCGCGCGCTCAATTTCCCCAACCTTGAACTTCTTTCGGGTTGGATAATCCAAGGGGCCTAGAAATCCTTTGGGAAGAAACCGAATATCCAGCCTAGAGGCCCAGATGAGAAAGTGGCGAGAGGCTGAGTTGTCAACGATCAATAATTGAGCAATCCATGAAGATAGTGAGCCTTCGGCAATTTAGCATGCCAGATCACAATCTCCGTATAAATTTCAATGGTCAGGATGGACTAGGAACGTCCCTGCCTCCCAGAAATCCGCAACAATAAGAACGCAGGTCTACGGATGGTGTTGAGGCCGTTCACCATGACTGGCAGCTTCTTCAATCACCTGTCGTTCCTCTTGGCTCATCACCATTGCCAAGGGTTTCATGTTGTGGGTACACGAATGCACTTCTCGCGCCACAAGTTTGGTTATGGAATAAGTGTTGCTGGTGAGTGTAGGTCTCTCTGTGTGACGCGGCTCCATGTCTCGAATCCCAAGTATAGGATATTTCACGTGCGCCACTTCGAAGCGTGCAGCCGTGGCAGCCTTGCGATTTCCCTGAGTGAAATATCTTGTCAAGCGTGGCTGATCAAACTGTCGATCGTGGACATGACCGAAATATCTGTGGCTCTAGACTATCCACATGGCACTGGAAAACTGGCTCAACCTTGCCATGCTTTGATGTCCAGCTGGTGGAGAGAGTGAGAGAGCATCTGGCAGCCCGCACGGCTTACTGACGGACCCGTAGTAATGCTGCTTAACTGCTCGTAATAAATCAAAAAAGGGTGGGGTTACCGGCCTCAACTTGTGATATGTGGCTATGTTTCTTCCCGCTCAGCGAGACGCAGAAGTGACAGCACACAGCAGCGAGCGCGACCCAGTTACCTTACGCTTCAACATCGCCAGTAACTGAGGATGCGCCACAACCTAACGAAAGTAATGTAGCAATACATTCTACCAAGAGAAACCCCTTTTCGATTTCTCGAAAAAGTCCAGCACCTCAGTCCAGACCGTCCATATCAAGAACGTCTCTTGTCAGTAACGGATTGCTCCGAGAAGCCGTGTTAAACCTAACCATGACGAGGAAGCGTAGAGGAGTTGCGCAATGATATTCTCTTGATGCTTCTATGGTTTTATTACGCCTATAGCATAGTTACAGGTGCAGAAACAGCCTTACCTCGCTCCATGCAGGTCACAACTGTGCCGCACGTCCAATGTTGAAAGGATTCTGTCCGTAAGGAAGCTTTCGGAACGACTATTGGCTGTCTTGAATTAGATACTTGGCACACTTCAGCGCAGGAGGAGACACCGCCCAGCTCTCCCTTGAATAGTAGTTTATTTCAAAGCCATTTGTATCTTTTACGACGATGAATTGCGTCGTCCCATCCTCACCACTAGCGTGGGCTTATCATAGGCGCATGTTGTCAGAACCAAGTTATGTACAAGCTTATGAAATATGCTACCGAAGCCGCCATGCACATCGCTGTGTTGAGGTAAGCGCAGCGCACGATAAGCTTGCAAGAGACAAAGGCACGCCCACTTTGTACTGCTTCTCCCGTTGAAACCAGCTCAGATGCAGGGCGCGTTCGTAACAAGGGAGCCGTTCAAAGCACGATGACAAAAAAGGCTGTCGATAAGACGTCAGGCAAACTTAGAGGTAACAGCACAAGCGTGGATGGTTCCTCGAGGATCGAGATAGTGTTTGGTCAGCGGCATTTGTTTGGACAATAATGGGACGAAGGCCTTGCAACGCTTGAGATTGCCGGACGTGATGATCCCAGCCACGCTCATTTTGGCACAAGGCTCAATGTCCCTGGAGCTCCGAGGTCCGCGATCAAGGCCCGAGTCTGCAGGAGTCGAGGAAAGCTTACTACCCATACCCTCAAAACATAAGACTGACCGGACGTTTGATGAATCCCGTCGTTCACGAGCTTGGTCGGGAGATAGTCCCGCGTAAGGCCAGCGAGCAAAGCAAAGACCTGAAGGATTAAGCAACATCTCCTGCTTAACACAATGCCCCTTGTGCTGCAGCATGCGGCACCGAATAAGCTTAGCAGAAGTGAGAACACACAAGCACACTCCACGATGAGATGGTGGTGTTCTTCACTTCTGCGGCCTGCATCGAATCAGCGGTCGCAGTAGAAGCCGCTGCGTCCAATCAGGCGGCCGCCAGATGATGCTGCTCTAAATTGTGGTGCGTGCCGATACGGAGCCGGCCCATCCATTCCATGCTTTGTGCTCGTAGCGTGCCCGTCGCCGCCAGTAGCCAGACTCAGATGGATGGCTGACAGCATGGGACTATGACTATGATGGCATGCTCCGAAGCAGAAGTACTTCTATCGGATTAATCTTTCTTCCTCGTCCTGTCCCTCGTCCTCTCGCCCTCGTCCTGCTCCTCTGACTGACATGTTGAATGCTGTTTATGCGACGGCACAGAAACAGAAACACGCTGTCGATCTGTGCCAATCCCTTCGTTTTCGGCTCCCATACACTCGCTCGCGCGTTCGCACAGCTGTTTGACCCTTCCCGCAATCCCTACTCGGTGTCAGTCAGTGTCGGTGGTATTTCTGAAACATTTGCACTGACCGCAGCAATACCTTCGTTTAGACCTTCCAGGCCAAAGCAAGACCAAGTCCATAGCCCAAGACAGGACCAAGACCAGGACCAAGCAGAGAGGACGGGGCTACTCTTACTAAGTGCGGAATACCCAGGCATTTGCAATTGTTGCGGCCAAAAAAGTTGCGGCCCCAGAAGCTCGCTCCAATAATTCTGCCGATAGGCGAACTGCTTAATCCGTTCTCTGCGACTCGTCTTTGAGCTTCCTGTAGCCTTTCCTACATCTCCTGCATCACCGCTATCCTCGACCCAATCCACCGCGACTGTCCCTGTCGCGACTGTGTGCGAGTTGTGTGCAAGTCTCTTAGATGCGGAGGCGATCGTCTGGATCCGCCGCAGAGGAAGAGGGCGAAGAAACGGCTCCCAGTTCGAATGCCGACGTGACCTCCCTCAACAACGGCGCAGGGGGCCGCTCGAAAACCGACAATTCCGTAGTCAGAAGAACGTCCAACGATCCCCAGTCCTCACCGCGAAAAGAGAATCCACAGCGCACTTCCCACGAGCTCGATCGCAGGAAAAGTTCCGATCAAAGGCCCTCCGCTGCCAGGAGTCGACGGCCGAGCAACACCAATTGGAAGTCTTCAGAGGCTCGGAATGGACATATAGAGAAGCCTTCTGGAGACATCACTATCATCGGTGTCCCTTCCGCAGACACCATGGCCCCCGAAAAGACACCAGATGCTCAGGCCACTGCTCGTCGCTCCAGACTTCGAAGCCCCTGGTCCTGCTCATGGCTGACCTTCATCACCACTGCCTTGGCCACACTCGCCCTGGTAGCAATAGTACACTCTTTCAATAGTCGGCAATTAGACACGAAAGGATGTCGAATGTCATATATGAGACCGTCGTTTGCAAAGCTTTCCGACTTTGATACAGAACACACGAGATTCGCAAGCAAGTACTCCGTATACCTTTACAGAGAAGGTGGAGTGGACGAGGATACAAAGGTAGGTGAAAAGGAGATCTGCATGAAACGATCGCTGACTCCAGATTTCAGGTGAAAGGGGTGCCGGTACTTTTCATTCCTGGAAATGCTGGTAGCTACAAACAGGTTCGCCCTATTGCGGCCGAAGCTGCCACTTATTTTCACGATACTCTACGGCATGATTCTGCTGCTATCAATGCCGGCACGCGTAACTTGGATTTCTTCACGGTGGATTTCAACGAGGACATTACCGCTTTCCATGGGCAGACTATGTTGGACCAAGCCGAATATCTGAATGAGGCAATCGCATACATCCTATCATTATATCACGACGAACGGAGGTCACAACGAGATCCAGACCTACCTGACCCTACATCTGTAATTGTCTTGGGGCATTCCATGGGAGGAATTGTGGCTCGTACTATGCTGGTAATGCCAAATTATCAGTCCAACTCGATCAATACGATCATCACCATGTCTGCTCCTCATGCAAGGCCGCCAGTCTCCTTTGATGCGGAGATTGTGAGAACATACCAAAAGATCAACGACTATTGGCGACAAGCATACTCTCAGAAATGGGCCAATAACAATCCGCTTTGGCACGTCACGTTAATATCCATAGCCGGAGGTGGGCTTGACACAGTCGTGCCATCAGACTATGCAAGCTTGGAATCACTTGTTCCGGACACACATGGATTTACAGTATTCACCTCGTCTGTGCCAAATGTATGGACCGGCATGGATCACCAGGCTATTCTCTGGTGTGATCAGTTTAGAAAAGTGGTTGTGCGCTCCCTCTACGATGTCATAGATGTCAACCGACCAGCACAGACGAAACCTCGTGCAGAAAGAATGAGAGCTTTCAAGAGGTGGTATTTGACAGGCATGGAGGCAATTGCAGAAAAAACGCTGTCGCAGAAAGAACCTACCACACTACTGACCTTGGAAGACAATTCCAACTCTATAATCGCCCAAGGAGAGCGTTTGACCGTTCGGAAACTAGGACAATCCCGAAAACCTCGAGCACATCTACTTCCAATTCCACCGCAAGGAACTCCAGGAGGAAAGAGATTTACCCTTCTTACAGACCAGAGATTAGACAAAGCAGGAGAGTCTGGTAACTTAGAAGTTCTCTTCTGTAGTGTCTTCCCTTTGCATCCCGGACAATCAGCAACGCTGTTTTCCATGAACATGGACCTCTCTGGAGATAGTTCCGGATCTACTCGATTGGCTTGTAAGAATGCTGCTGCGGACGCCATCGTCTTACCTGCTTCGACTAGGACGTCCAAGAAGCCCTTTTACCTTGACGGTGAAGACGAGATTACACCGTTCTCGTATCTGCAGTATGATTTGGAGGATATACTTGACCATCAATTTGTCGCCGTTGTTGATAAGGCGACTGCTCCAACTCCAGGTTGGGTGATAGCTGAGTTCAGTGACAATGTACATTCACACAAAATCCGGAATCTAGGATTACGACGCCTTCTGGCCTTCGGGATGAAGATGAAACTGCCTCCTAACCGGCCGATGGTTGCCGAGGTGAGAATACCTGCGTTACATTCTAGTTTGTTGTCATACAAGCTGGAAGTGGGCGAGCAAGCCTGCGGAGACGACCCTCAGTTATTCACGCCACTTTTAAGACAGTACATTTCAGAACCGTACGAGTCTAAATACTTCGTCAACGTGAAGCAAGCAAATATCAATCTACACGGCGTGGCTCCTTTTATGCCACCACCTTTGACAAACAAGAACAACCAAGATGGATTAAGCCTCCAATTCTGGACCGATCCTACCTGCAACTCAAGCATCCGGGTTTCTTTACAAGTTGATATTCCCGGCAGTTTTGGCAAGCTGTATATGAGATACCGGACCGTATTTGCAGCGTTTCCTTTACTGATAGTTGCTCTCGTGTTACGGAAGCAATTTCGAATATATGATGAGACTGGAGTGTTCATGTCATTCTCAGAGGGACTTGATGCATCACTTCGCCAGTCGCTACCTCTTGTGCTCGGCGTACTTACGTGTTTGGCGATATCGCTGGCAAAGACAAGCTCAGAACCTCCTCGACCAAATTCTGGTGGGTTTTGGCCATGGCGAAGTAATGCAACTGAGTCTGTGATTGACTTCACGAAGAACGATCTTCTGGTAGGCTCTCAGGATCCCTTCTTCTGGTTCATGGTACCATTAATAGGTGTTGTGTGTGTTGGAGTGTGTGTTTTTTTCAACTATGCAACGCTCGCCTTAACACATGTATTTGGGATTATTTACGGCATGGTCGCCATCAAACCGGCATGGCTCCGAAATGATGATCGCCGGAGACAGTCATCAGCAGCTTTCGTCTCGTCCACACCTCGACGTCGTATCCTGACCACCTCGATTCTGTTATTATTGGTTTCGACGGTTATCCCATACCAATTCGCGTATCTCGTGGCTTGCCTTGTGCAAATAGCAACTTCAACACGCGCACTCAAGCTAGCCAGGGAAGCGCGGTCAACGACGAACTCCAATTTCTACAACTATGCTCATTCAATCCTTGTTCTTATGCTCTGGATTCTCCCCATCAATCTTCCCATCCTCGTGGTCTGGGTTCACAACCTCGCAGTCCATTGGCTTACACCCTTTTCATCTCACCACAACGTCTTATCTATCATGCCATTCATCTTGCTTGTTGAAACTCTCACCAGTGGGAAAATGGTTCCCCGAGTCACTTCTACTTTCCGCCACTTTACAAGCGTCGTCTTCTTCTTCATTGCGATTTACGCGGCTGTATACGGAGTGACATATGCATACATGCTGCATTACCTGGTTAACTTTGCTGCTGCATGGTTGGTGCTGATCCACTCCTCAACATCATCATGGACATTTGCAGGCCTGAGTTCCATATTTGAGCCAGAAAGTCCTAGCAGTGGCGGCCGCAAAGGAGGGAAAACACCCTAAACCACCCTTCCGTGCCTAACTCAAAGGCTAGGAAGTATTCGCAGCACCAAACCACGCTTTACGATTCCAACGACATATTTCTTGGGCGGCATTCAGCATCGCGGATATCCCCTATATCTCCATTTCTCTATTCTGCCTTGATTTTTGGGAGTGTTCGTTAGACATCCACTTTTCGGCGTTTGCATCCAGTTTTCTGGATGAGGTTTTCGATTGATTTCTTTCCCCTTGTCTACTTGTAGCATATAAGCGTGGCGCGCTTTTGCTTTGATCCATTCTGGTCGGCTTGTTGGTGCTGTTTTTTAGACTTCAGATTTTTATCGTCTCAGGCATAGCGCAGTCCTACCTGAAGAGTATGCATTATATTTGCATGATCCAGATGCAAACCTCATGCCTGTACATATTGAGGCTCCTTGCATATGGGTCAGAGGACTTTCAGACGACTGTAGGAGGTGGATCTCACAGGAGGTTCGGAGAATCAAAGATGAGGGCAAGGAAGATAAGTGTATACAAAGGCTTCGCTTGGTGCAACCCGCCATCAGCAGGCAAAACTTCATAAAAAAGATAGATAGAAGCAGTGCACAGCTCTCATAGCAGCACTGCTTCTTTAATATTAATGAAAGAAAGATGTTTCAAAGACTTTCTTTCCCGTATACGTACATATAAATACCAGATTTATTGTAAGAATACCAAGGACACATACAAGCATCTGGATAAGTGCCTGCTTCAGTAGCAATAGCAATAAGGATTAAGAAAAGAACAACTACAGTTCTGACCGTAAAGTCCAGCTCTGGAAACAGATGATTTATTCGACCCGGAATAGGTGTGATACTTCCTTGCATCCCTAACCACCTCATATATCTTCCAAGCACCTTGCCCTCTATTAACCACCCCTGCCCACGCGTGGGTGGCTTGTGACGCAGGCGAAGAGCAAAGGGGCAGATGTGCTACACCGGAATCTTGAGCCATCAAGGAAGCTGAGTATGGATCAACGCTAGGCATTTGCTTAGAGTGGTTCTGAGCATATACGCATTTGTTATCGATGATCAGGCAGCTAGAAAATCTGGTGTTAAATCGTGTATAGTCATGGGTGATGGCTACGCTGTGGAAGAGAACTGGGTTGTGGATTGATGCATGAGAAGAAGATCATAATGGAGAGCTAGAATTGGAATCTCTAATCAACGAGCTTGCAGTTCCGCATGGCTGTTCTGGTGGCCTAGGTATTGCGTCTAGAGTGTACGAGACATGTTCGGTGTATGGAATAGGAATCATCCCTTTTGTGGCCAAGTTAGATACATGGAGATGTGTTTCACCTTGCATTTGCTGAAAGCGCGTGAGCTTCCTGGTATCATCTGTGGATGAAGCTGTTCTTATTGGTAACAGTCTTATTAATCTGAACTCCTCCGCAGGTATTGGAAGTGTTAACTATTATAATACATGTACTAAACAATAACGTTACACGACCATTCCTCTGGGGTTCTAGTTGAAGTCAAATCGATCTGGAAGAACGATCGGGGCCACAAGTGTCCAAGTGTAAATGCCATAACAGACCCACGCACTGATGATCTTGACCCAACTAGCCCAGTAGGTCCTGCCAACTGGTGCGAAATCGTTATCGTGACCCTTGGTTGACTCCTCGATATTCATGGTCAAGAGAGTCGCAACCCATGCGGTTGCCAAGAAGAAAATAATATGGAAGAGTGTGTAGTTGTACTGTGTGGATGATCGCTCATCATCTCTGGCGGTATTTCCACTGCCGCTATCGCTTTCGTCGTCCTCGGCATCCAAGAGAGCATCAGCTGGTAGACTTCCCTCCTCCACAGCTTGACGAAGGGCTGCTGCTCGCATGTCTCGGCGGCTGTTTGGCTGCTGTGTGACGAGATCGTGCTCGTCATCCTCGGACAATCTGATGCTTTTGCCCTTTCCTCCGAGAGCTACACCTTGAGTAGCAGCTCTGGTCGTTGTGTAAGCAATAGTAAGCATGGTAACAATAGCACCGATGACAATGGACACGGTTCGAGTGGCGGCAGCTCGAACAAGAGGATTACAGTTCTTGTCGTCTGGTTCCATGGAAACCGCTGACATGGTGAGATAAGTGCAGTAAACAGCTACCATAGCCGATTGAGCAAGTCCAGCTTTCGGGTTGTACTCTTGTACAGCAGGGTGGACTGACACTGCCGAAACAACCAGGAGGAAGATAAGGTTGAGTGAGATGGCGGTCTGGTTCATCGAGCAGCCACTACCAGCAAAGAAAATGTACTGGATAATGGTCATGGCCAAAGAAGCTGCATACATTCCCAAGGTCGACCCAATCAAAATGCCCCTCCATGCCTGTGAATCGTGGGCATCGATCTGTTCCAGACAGTATTCAGCCCAAGTGTGGGCAAGGTCTACGAGCAGGATAAGGCCAAGCAAGAGGAAAAGCATAGCGGCTCCAAACGAGATATAATTTCCCCAGACCCAGAAGAAGGAATCTGGGATGAGGAAAGACAGTACGATCAATCCTAGCCATGCAATGATCTTAGGACCCCAGAAACCATTCTGTATGCTTGCGCGAGGGTTCTTTGAAGAGTTGATGCCAAGAAGGAGGGCTCCAAGGACGAGGTGGAAGACGCCGAGCGCAAAGTTGATTCGGTGGATTGCAGTCCATCCATAGCATTCGCCAGTGGGACAACTGATCTTCATATAGTCGAGAGTCAAGTGTTCCAGCTTCTTGATCGCCCACGGCGTGAGCATAATCCATGACAGTATCGAGTTTATGAGGAGGATAAGGGCATATGCGATTCGAGTAGCCACGCTTTTGCAGCCGTCAGCTCTGGCGGGAGGAAATAAATGCGACGGCCTACCTGTTACCACACTTGCCACACGCACTGCATACTGCAGAACATGTTGCTGCACCACAGCAGCTTGCACCAAAAGTGAGGAGCTGCCCGTGTCCGTCAGTACCTAGGCACACCGTCCAGAGCGCAGGAGAAACATACCGTGCCCATACTGGGCACCGCCAGCAATGGCAGAGAGAGTAGAGCACCCATGGTTGCAGCAAAGGGAGGTAGCAGATGTATGATGGGATGTTTAGCTTCAGGCCGTCGACATGAAAATGTTGTCGTTGTTGATGAATGACGTTGGCGCAGTGAGGCGCAAGACCCGCGCGGCAGGCACCCACGCACCCACTCGGGCGACAGCGGACATACGAATTAGGAACGCGGCAGAACTGATGGGGACGTCCTAGAGCGACGCCGCGGATGGCTATGTGCACCTCTGCACACCTAAGGCATAAATCGGGATGCCTGGGAGGCCTTGCAGTACGACGGATCGACAAGACGCCTCCAGCCTACCACGTAGCCTCGGTGTCCGACGCCAGCGCCGCTCCTTTGCTGCTCTATCTATCAAGGCGCCTCGTCGGAATATCGGCACCGCTCCACGATTAGCATTCCCGGAGCTGAGATAAGGAAATCACCTAAGGGACGTCTCATCTCTGCCAACCAAGGGTTCTGGGTAGGGGACACAACGACACATCCACTTCCAGAAATACCCCATTGATAATCCACCTCCGCACGCGACGATGATCTCCTTCTCGTGAACTGGCCTCCCTTCCTTCCTCTACTCTGCCATGCCCACAAACTGAATCGGCTACATCCTGCTCTCGATACCAACTCCTTTGTACACTATGGCGGAAGGCTCCTTGACGACCGCGAGGGTTATCTCAAGCATAGCCGCTACGCTCATTGCGCTGGCATGCGGCAGTAACGTTAGTATCTCACTGCGATGCATGATCGGGACTGACCAGCGCAGTATGTTTTCTCAGCATGGGCGCCTCAATTCGCCGACAAGCTCAAGCTGTCATCCACCGAGATCAACCTGATCGTGTGTGCTGCATCCCACTCCTTATCAGCGGTCACTAATGGCATCAGGGACTGACCGGGAACTTGGGAATGTACTCGGTAGGAATACCTGTGGGAATATTGGTCGATCGGAAAGGTCCTCGCCTTGCCGTCGTGATCGGGTTCGTTTGTCTCGCGGCTGGTTATTTCCCACTGCACCAGGCATATGATAGGGGATCTGGATCCCTCGCAGCAATGTGCTTCTTCTCATTCCTGACCGGCCTTGGAGGATGTGCTGCGTTTGCTGCTTCAATTAAGACCTCTGCGTTGAATTGGCCTCACCACAGAGGCACTGCGACGGGTGTTCCTCTGGCTGCATTCGGCCTCAGCGCGTTTTTCTTCTCTATGTTCTCGCAGTTCCTTGTTGCTGGCGACACAGGTGATTTCCTTATGCTCCTTGCTACAGGGACGTCTGGATTGGTCTTCATCTCATTTTTCTTCCTGCGGGTTCTGCCTCATTCGCATTATACGGCGGTCCCGTCATCAGATTCCAACACTCTGACCAGAAGAAAGTCGGAAGACAGCAGGGGTCGCGGTGGTCGAGTTCGTGCGGAGCCAGGTGAGTCTACTCTGACATTAGCACCATCCTACGGAGGTTTCCTAAACGACAACGATGTAGGAGAAGAGGTCCCTGATATCGTTCCGTGCGCCGAGACAAATGAGACCTCCTCCCTCATGTCAAAAGACTCATCCACTCCTGACGAAATCTCTGAAGAGGTAATTGTCGCTAAGGATCGTTCCCATCGTGTAGATATCCGAGGACTGGCCATGCTACCTCTAGCGGAGTTCTGGCTTCTATTTATCAGCATGGGAATAATGACAGGCATTGGGCTAATGACCATCAAGTAAGTTACGGTCTATACCTTGCGGTAGCAGATGTATTTAACCGTGCTAACCTGGATATAGCAACATTGGCAACGATGTAAGCCTGTGATACCCCTTTTCCATTCGTGAGCACATACTCATTATTTACAGGCAAATGCATTATGGAGACACTATGATGACTCCGTAAGCGATGAATTCATCGCTAAAAGACAAGCAATGCATGTCTCTATCCTATCAATTGGCAGTTTCCTTGGACGTCTCGTTAGTGGTACGTATTCCTTGTTCCACTCATACATGCCATGCTGACAAGAAACAAGGAATTGGATCCGACTTCCTGGTTAAAGTTCTCCACGCAAGTCGGATTTGGTGCATTGTTATTTCATGCTTGATCTTCACCCTTGCCCAACTATTTGCCATCTCGATTGAGAACCCACACTACCTGGCTGCCGTTTCTGGACTTACAGGTCTGGGATATGGCTTTCTCTTTGGGGTCTATCCATCTATTGTCGCTGAAGCTTTCGGAGTACATGGATTATCACAGAACTGGGGTTGCATGACTCTTGCCCCTGTCGTGACAGGAAATGTCTTCAACCTTATCTATGGAACTATTTTCGACAGACACAGTATTGTGATGCCAGACGGAGATAGAGATTGTCCCGATGGTTTAGCCTGCTACCGCAGTGCATACCTGGTCACACTATTTGCCTGCGCCACTGGTCTCGTGATGACTCTGTGGGCCATTCACTACGTGAAGGGGCAACGCAGAAAGGAAGATCTTGCAAGGGAATTGGAAGACCGCGAAGCTTGAGGATATTTGATAGGCTAGGAGGATGCTCTTGACAAGAGCACAAGGATATTATCTCAGATTGGATGGAGAGTAGGACAGGAAGAGTGCGGGGATGCGAGAACAAGCACAGGACAATGCCTGAAGAAAGTTTGATAAAGTGTTAGGACACTGTTTCATATACAAGACTTGGATGGGTTTGGCAATTGTCAAGTGGTAACTTACAAGCGCGGCGCATTTTAGACGGATAGGGTTTCCTTTGTCGCGACAACAGACTAGAGAGGCAGAAGATGCAGAACAGAATTAACGCTGAAACTTTTCAGCCAGCCAAAGTCCATCCATGAATCCACGGCAGTTATGGCGCCAGCAACACCGAGTCAAGCACACTTGGTCGTCTCAGGCTCCCTTCTACGTCACCGTTAGTACGATCTCATTCGGTACTCTTAGCTCTTCATGAGAGTGCTTGTAGACCCGTCTTCATTGAGCACAGTATAGCTACAGATTTCTTTGCCTATACAAGACATGGATACTTTTCTACAACTTGAAATCCAAAGGCTGTTCTCTGTAACTATCCAATGCCGCTTAAATGGTAACGGACTAGGCAAAATCTATACTCCGCAATAAGCACTTCAGATTTGGCCATTGGAGACTCTAGACAGGCTCTTGACGACTCCAGGAATTTCATCTGTCGTTCGACTGCGAATACAGGAGATGAACAGTGGTATTATTGATGTATGGTTGAAATACTTTGATGAGGAGGGAGATAGAGGACAAACAGGCTTCGCTTGTCACCTTGGCCGGCCCTGCACATGACTTGGCCGAGGGCCAAGAGACTCCCAGTCCAGTCTCGGGGCCAACTCGCCATCATAATGGCAGGCAGCGTCCCAACAAGTCAGAACAGCAGAAGATATGCGGGGGATGCTCTGAAACTGTCATCCCAGTCCTATCCGGCAAGAAGCAGAGTCAGTAAAGCCTTTTTCGCAACTCCGATCGGCTGCATCTTGCTCGATAGCGATTTCGGAAGACTCCCGAATCATGACCACTTAGTCACTCCCACTCTCAGGCAAGTCTCATCTTGAAGGGGTTGTTGGTCTTGTCGCCGTAGAGACTTAAATATCTCTCAAGGGCGCATTATCTCCGTGAGATAGAATATCTTGTCGTTTGCCTGCTTTGCCTTTCATCTCGCCCAAAAATTCGTCTTCAGCCTTGTACTTGGAGAGCGTGCTATCAACTATTCCAGCCATTTGCAACTCCGTCCTTGATACCGAGACAAGCATAACAACAGCATCATGGCTGAACCATACCGTCTTACAGCAAGCCAAGCACTTGGCTTGATGAAGAAGGGAGATCTCACCGTCGAAGACTATGCCAAATCACTTCTCGCCCGGATCAAAGCACGGGACGAGGAGGTCAAGGCTTGGGTATATCTTGATCCTGACTTCGTCCTCGAGCAAGCCAGGAAGCTCGATGCTATTCCAGCCGACCAGCGCGGCCCACTCCATGGTGTCGCTGTCGGGGTGAAAGACGTAATCCTCACTAAAGGTTTGCTTTTGTTCGCTGGTGAATTCTTGTCGGATCGCTTGCTGATGAGTAACTAGATATGCCCACGCGCCATAACTCCGGCATCTATGCAGACACGCCTGCACCGCTTGTTGATGCTGCTCCTATCATTACTCTGAGAGCAGCGGGAGCCTTGATCTTTGGCAAGACGACCACTACGGAATTTGCCTCCACTTCTGATGGTGGTCCTTCGTGCAATCCTCACGACAAGAACCGCACTCCTGGAGGCTCTTCTTCGGGCTCTGGAGCTGCTGTTGGTGACTATCAGGTACGTTGATTTGCAGCTTCTGGGATGTGTGGGCTAATCAAGGTCAGGTCCCTATCGGATTAGGAACCCAAACAGGAGGCAGTGAGTGCTTGTGCCCGAGTATTAGTCTCCCGGTCTAATCACTAGCAGGTACCATTCGACCAGGCTCTTTCAACGGCATCTATGCGTTCAAGGTGAGCTGATTTTATCCACAAACCCACAGAATCTTGCTAAACATGATGGAAAGCCAACCTGGGGAGCAATCTCACGTGAAGGCCTGGCCCAATACTCGATGACTTGCGATACGCTGGGACTCTATGCGCGCTCCGCGGAAGATCTCGAGCTCCTCTCCAGCGTCTTCCAACTCGCTGACGACGAGCCCGTCCCCGCTGAGCCCTTCGCCATCAAAGGCTCCAAGATCGCCTTCTGCAAATCCCCCGTGTGGGCCAAGGCCGGACCTGGGACGCAAAAGGCTTGGGAAACGGCTAAGGCGCTCTTGACCCAGCAAGGTGCCACCGTAGAGGAGATCGAGTTGCCTGAGGACTTCGCCAAGATTAAGCAATGGCACTCTCAGGTGTTGGCGGGCGAAGGAAGGACTTCGTTCCTCGGAAGTACGTTCTTTTCTTCTTTTTCTGCTGCTGCGATGACGGGATAAGTGTATTGATTCCCCGTGCTAGATTATCTCCTCGGCAAGGACAAGATGCACAAGATGCTCCACGGCCACGTCGAAAACAGCAGCAAGCTGAGCCGCAAGGCGCAACTCGAGAGCTACGACGGCTGTGCACGCCTTCGTCCCGTCTGGGACGACATTGCCAGCAAGTACGATGCCGTCTTCACGCCCAGCGTGACGGGCGAAGCCCCGCTTGGCATCGGCAATACCGGTGATGCTTCCTTCTGCTCCATGTGGACGATCCTGCAGGTTCCGTGCCTGAACATCCCCGGGTTTGCGGGCGAGAATGGCATGCCGATTGGGCTTACGCTCGTGGGGCCTAGATATCACGATCTGCATGTCTTGCATGCTGGCAAGGCGATTGGGGATGTGTTTGAGAAGGAAGGAGGGTGGGAGATGAAGCTGTTCTGATCTGGCTTCGTTGCTCATGTACATCCTATGATACAAATCCTGATTGCTCCTATCCGTGCCCCCATAAATGCCGTCTACTCTGCCCCAACCATGCCTTCCAACAACTTCAACAGTCCGTAAGCCCCCGGATCTGGCACGCCTCGCGTCGTGGCCTCGTCTAAGTAACTGCTCCTCCCCAACTTAGCCTCCAATTTCTTCGTACTCTCCACCCCCGCCCTCGCCTTCTCCAACGCCTCCACCTCCCCCAGCTCCCCCAAGCTCTCCACAAACGGAATCAAGCAATCCAAACACGTCCGATCCCCCAGTCTCGCGCGCGTATACCGCAGCAGATGCTCCAGCGCTGCCTCCAGCGCCTGGGCCACCGACGACGCCTCCCCGAGATTCTGCGCCAGCGCGCTGAGGAAGATGCAATATAGCGCGCCGGACGTCCCGCCCATATTAACCTCTAAGTCATCCACGAGCGCGGTCAGGGTTTGCGGGAGGGACGAGAGGTCGGCGGCCTGGATGAAAGACAGGACCTGTTTCGCGCCGTCGCGTAATGTGTACCCGCAATCGCCATCGCCTACGATGGTGTCGTACTCCGTGATGGTGGGCTCGGCGGCGATGACGCTTTCACAGCCGCGGGTTATGATCTTGCGGATTAGAGGGTCCGAGAAGGACAGCTTGGATGTCCGGGTTTCGGAGCTGTTTTGGGGGGCGCTCTCCTGGCTCTTGTTTGATAAGGTGTTGCTGGGCTTGACGTGCGCTGTGAGATGTGCGCTTGCAATAGCACTCAGCGAGATCGCCCATCCGCGTGCCAGAGACTGATCATTTAGGATGGTTGACTGTGTGATCCTCACTGGGAGGGTTTTCCTCGCTGCTCATAAGATCAGTGGACATTCAGAGAGTCTCAGACCCGCATGCAAGACTTACCAAAATACTCGGCAATCTCGTGAATCATGATATTGACCTCTAATCTCGACAGGCCATTGACATCGGCAAAATGGAGCGAGTAAACTGCATCGTCAACTTTTGCTGAGTTCAAGCTCAGGAGATGGGACAAGTCCCGGTCAATCGCCGCTTTGGCGGAGTTGAACTCAGCAATGCCGGCAGCGTGGACGATCGATGGGGCATTGCCAATCTTTTGCTCATGGACGACGGATTCCGTGCTCGCTACCGAGCAAGCGAACTGTTGAAGGAGTTCTTGCAGCTTCTCGATGTCGCACCTGATCTGGTCAGAACAGAGGACCGTTGAATTTGGGGGAGGGAGTTAGGGGGCCTTTCAAGTCGCCTTCCCGGGACGTTACATACCTTGTCGCTGCGTTGGTCGTGGAAAGAAGAGAAAATACATGATCCAGTCCCAATGCTCCCGAAACATCCACAAGAACCATCCGACCCTCCTTCCTAACCTCCACCCTTCCACTTTCGCCCAATAACGGGGAGCTCTTCACAATCACAGCGCCTCCATCGGCCCCCGATGCATTCTCCTTCTGCAACGCGGCGTACACCTCCTCGGCACTCACCTCACTAACATTAAAGCTCAGCGCGGCAACAATCCCGCTCCTCAAGATCTCGCTCGGGAAATTGGCGACGCCCGAGCAGATCACCGCCAGGGGGATTTCGTCGCCGGCAAGAAGCGAGGTGTCGAGGAGGATGGGGTGGTGGTTAGAAGTCTGGATGGTCTTGATGGAGGGACGGATGAGCGAGAGGAGGCCTGTCCATCGTGTTGGCTCGGTGAGTTGAAGTGCGGACGGCGAGTAAGGAAGGGTCTGCTGGATCACGAGGGCCATGTTGTGTTACCTTGCGCTTTGTCGGTTTTCTTTCGAAGGTAAAAGGAGGTAAGCAAAGGAAGAGAAATGAAAGAATTCAAATACGTGGGTTTCCGATGCACTAAGTAAGTCAAAGGGCGAGGAAGATGTCCGGGAACTCGCTGTGTTGTTTGTCAGAATCGAAGAAAGGCCAGCCCATGAAAGTAGTATGCCGGAGAGCAGCACGCCCACTTCACACCCATAGCGCAGCGCAGCGCAGCCCAGCACTGCAGCAGTGACATAGACATGGCCCATGATGCTGGAAGCGCAGTCTCGGGTTACCGAAAGCGGCAATCCGGATCATGGAAAGGAAAAAAAGTGCGGGGAAAGCGTGCGATGGCACCGTGAGACTTATTGCCTCTGCGGGTTTCGAGAAAGGTGGGGACCGTGACCTAGCACTTTTCCCAACTTCTCGGTATTTAGGAGTCTCTTGAATATCCAATTCCCAGTTTTCGGTCACTGTTTCTCTTTCCCACGTCGGAATTGGCTGCTGTTGAGAAGTATCATCGAAGGGATTGCCCTTCGTCGTCTATTCTGCCATCACCACCACCTGCCCCCCACATTCGTCTCCGCTCACTCCACATCCCAAAGGTGCTCCGTCACTAAGCCCAAGATGTCGACAACCACGACAACCACCACCGCAACCAGAACTGAAACCCTAACCAACCCTCGCGATGCTCCCGAGGCCGCCCCAGAGGGAATCTCATCAGCACCCTCCTCTAAAGAAACCTTCCATCTGATTAACGACCCCGCGGAAGCGATCCACGAAGCCGCGCTAGGACTTACAGAACACCACCCCAACCTATGCTACGCGCCCGCGCACAAGATCACCTACCGCAGCGACTTGGAAACCTTCCGGAAAGATCATGTGACGACGATTGGCTTTGCAGGCGGTGGACAGTGAGTATATTCTCTTTGTGTTTAAAGTGGTGCTCGGTGTCGTGCAATAAGTGCCCATACATTCGAATGGGTCGGCTGATGGCACATCTAGTGAGCCCATGTTTTCAGGCTTTGTAGGGCCTGCATATCTGTCCGCCTCCGTGTCAGGAGCGGTCTTCGCATCGCCCACGGCCGCCCAGATCTTTGAAGCCATCAAACTCTGCCAGCCCCGCGGCGAGGACTCCAAAGGCACGCTGATCGTCTGTGGCAACTACACGGGCGATATCTTGAATGCGGGCCTGGCTATCACCCGAGCGACCGCAGCCGGGTACAAGGTCCGGTTTGTACCGATTGGCGACGATGTTGCCGTCGGCCGGAAGAAGGGGGGGAAGGTCGGCCGGCGAGGACTCAGTGGCCATGTAGTGGGGTTGAAGATCGCGTGTGCGTTGGCGGACCAGGGCGAGAATCTGGAGAGGGTTGCGGATGTCATGGAATATATTGCCAAGAACTCGGGCACGATCGCCGTTGCGTTTGACCGGTAAGATTCAGATCAGAGAACAGGAACTTGCAAAGCCGCCGCGCTAACATGGCTACAGAGTCGCGCTACCCAACTCCACCATGACGGAGATCCAGGCCCTGCCACCAGCAACGATAGAACTCGGGCTTGGATGCCACGGGGAGCCCGGCCTACGACAGATGACACCCGTACCGAGTCCCGCATCGCTCGTCAAGACGATGATTGAGCTCCTCGTCGACACCAACGACGCCGACCGGGCATTCATCCCCTTTTCCAGCACGCAAAAGAACGAGGGCATCCTCTTAGTGAACAGCTCCGGAAGCACATCCGACGAAGTGCTTGCTCGCTTCGCCGAGCTGGCGATTGCCGAGCTGGAGCAGCAGGGGATTCGCGTGGTGAGGTTGACACTTGGTCCGATGGTGACGAGTCTGAAGCAGAGTGGATTTGGGCTCACGGTATGGAGACTGCCGAGCGGGGACGAGACGAAGCCTCTGAGCCGGGAGGAAGCGGTGGAATGTTGGGATCGAAAGGTAAAAGTTGCAGCGTTTAGGCAGTGAAAGCCGGCAGGGCAAATTATCCCCCAGCGTCAAATTTGTCGTACATCTTTATTAAAACCAATGACTTCTCTTCACAAGGCACGGATATATGGACTGTGACTCAACATCTCCTCGAGCACCTCATTCCGATATCCAATACGTTAGATTTACACCTTCAATTCGGCATGCAGCAAGTCTACCAGCAGCTGCGATCCCATCGGTACTAGCACTGCTCGGCGTGAGCCGATCTTGGAATCGGACACGGTGAAGTGAGCATTGAGATTACGAATGTGAATAATCTCTCGGGGATGCGTAAGCTAAACTTTACGCCTCGCGAACAAATGAGCCGCTCTACATCTGTAAAAAATCACAGATTAAGACAAGCATGCTCAAGTAACCGGTGCTCTTATATATATAAGTACCGTTGAAATACAAATAGGACTCCCGCTTGCTCCGATGCAATGGTATGGTATCGTCTAATTGCTACTCCTTGACCAAGCCTTCAGGCGTTATAAAATAATACGTCTCCTCTTTACTCTACCGGGTTCGTTGGGATAAGCTCTAAGATTCAAGGCTCTTCTTTAGTGACTTCATATGTCCCAGCTTGTGGTCCTTGGCAGTCTTCAATTCTGCTTCAGGGACACCCCCAGGCAGATCCGAGGTGGATACATGGGTTCCTGTCATTCCCACAATCTCAGGGTCATTGCTCCCATCTGTCGAATGGAGGATTGGCTCCGTTTTTGACTTATTTGGCAGCTTGAGTTCTGGCCTGGCATTACGTATCAGTCTCCACCCACAACAACTGTGAGGGCTAGGCTTACGTGTCTGCTCCTCGTTGGGGTGTGGTGCTGCTTGCCGTGTCCAAGCCTGCATTAACTTGAGCGATGGTAGGCTCGGATCCATTTGGCTCGGGCTGTGGTAGCTTGTCCATATCGACGTCCAGATCCTCCTCGCCTTGAGGCCCGCTGCTTCTGACGCCCTCAACGGAATCATTATCCGCAAGCTTCTTGGAGTTGCTCTTGACGCTACTAGCTTTACTGACACTTGCACTACCTGGATTTTCAGTTCGAAGGCCAAGGTCCTTGCCGACCCCTGATGGAGATGTTATATTGTTACCTTTCCAGTCTGCAGGAGCCATCTGTGGGACGGGTGCATCGATGGCTGGTTCTCGTAAGACTTCTGTAGTCGGCTCGGGGCCTTCCGGTTCGTAAGCCTTCCAAACTACTGCCAAATGATCAAATGCTCGAGTTCCTTTGCGGCTTGATCCTTTAATACCGTCCATGCGATCCCAATCTATTTCAAAGACGCCGCTTTCATCCGGCTTGCCATTCTGTTCGGGGCCGTTTCCTTCAAAGTAAGCGTTAAACCAGACGTGTGCCACGGAAGTAACCATTGTCCAGCCCATTGATGCTTTGTTTCTCCGCTCGAAGTCAATGTTGATATCACTGGTGGGTAAAACGACGCGTTTTGAAGGTTTGAATATGACTGCGCTGCCTCCAGCCTCCGAATCTACCGGCGTCGAAGTTCCTGAATTCGGTGTAGTAGCACTTGACGCGAGCGAGGGCTGACTACCAGCTGCGCCATCGTATTGTGCATCAGCTGGGGTGCTCAGCACCTTGCCTTGGTTCTTGAAGCCAGCCATATCAGCAATCATATCCTTTACACCGCCTCCACCGGGTGCTTGCCCTTCTACCACGACTCTCTCTGCCTTAGTGAAGACGTGGAAAAGTTTAATGACTTTACCCTCGTCGACAAAACCTTCGACTTGGACCTTGACTCCATCTCGTAGCCCCCAGACATGGACTTCCATAATTTCGATCTGCCTCTCCACATAGACCTTCTCCGACTGTGTCCATCGATCAACATAGCCAATCCAGCGCAGCTGACTGGGAATTGAAACACCCTGCCCAAAGCCAGGACGCATTCTTCGTTCCGTGAACCGAGCCAAGGCCTCCGTTGCCTTCCAACCGCACTCCGAGATAAGATATGAGCAGGCCATGGATCCGCTGCGGCCTTTGCCAGCCTTGCAGTGGACAACGGCCACTCTCCCGGGCCGTTCTTGGCCGTTCTCGTCCCTGAGCCAATTCCGCATGCTCGCCATAATCATCGGGATTAATCTGAAGGGCGGAGGATGGTGGTCCGGCCATGGGTAGTGCCAGATGCGGTTGTACACCTCAGAATCCGGGTAGCCTGTGCCTTCTGCCCGGAATTCCCAAATCGTCCAGTCCTTTCCATGTTTGTAGTCGAGAAACTTAACAAGCTGGTCGAGGGGATTGCGATACGCGCGCTGAGGATATGTTCCACTGGGACCAGAAGCTGAAAGTGTCAGTTGGTGGGAGAAAGGGTCGAAGGGGAGCCTCACTGGCAATAATTTGGTCTGTGACATAACACAGATCAAGACCGGCCTCTGGGTGCCTTGACCGTGGCCCCGCGACTATCTGGCGGAGAATGGAAGCCATATTTATTGAGGAAGGTCGACGTTTCAAGACGTCAACATGATCAAAATATATGGTTTAGCAAACCAACTGTTCTGCAGTGAAGAAAGGGCTGAAAGTATAGAGGTCAGCACAGTAAGGTCCGCCAAGTACGTCATTCAAGGTGCGGCCGGGCGATGGGCATCCCTGATTCGGTTGACCAGCCCGTACTCGCCCCTGAAAGGGCAGTAGAACCTACGAAAGGGTGTGTCTTGCGGTAGCGAGCCAGCTTATATAATACAGAGCGGCGACTCCCAAATTCACATCGCAGTCCACGTGATCGTCATGAAGAATTAAGGGTTGCCGCCTTCATAACTACACTACATAACTACGGGATCCTGTGCAAATTCAAGCTTATTCGTGACTGGGATCTACTGTACGTGATAAACCTTGCCTTGCAGAGTATTAGGTGCAGGACAGCGGTCCCCGGTGCTGATTACCTCTCCTTTGCTGCAGGCTATTCAGGACAACAGGCCTCTTACTCGTTACCTAAGTGCCTGCCTCAACTAATGTATGCCGTGACAAGAAATACTGACCGCTCAAGCTGGGAACCTGGGAAAGGTGATCTTTTTCTTGGATCATGGATTGTAGAACACGGCAGTTTGACGGTGCCTCTCAACGAGTGCTCTTAGAGCTCCGTCGTACAAGAAGCGGCAATGTCTTCGACTGACCTCGTATTTCTAGATCGAGCGTTCCATCTACTTCATTGACTCATGGTCAGCTTACTTCCTGTGGGGGATCAGGCTGTATCCTGCCGACAGGGGCGTGCTTGACAAAAAGCCATATTGGTCTTTTCCAGCTTCTAGGCCTCGAGCAGCCTAATTAGGAACGAAGGGCTCGGCGCTCTATCCAGTGGAGTACGTGGCTCTTTTCAAGATCACCGGTTACGTAAGAGAAAGTCAGGTTTAGTTTACATCCCAGCAGCCCATGAGATTTTATAGGTCCACGGTTACCTCGTTCCCTTGGCATTGAGTATAAATGAAAGAGGCCGAAGCCATATAATTTAACCACCACGTTGGTACAACTCAGGATCAGCATATTGTGAGTGGAATCTGTGATCATTGCTCGAGAACTCTTGGCTACCATGAAATAATATTAAGCTCAGACTCCTAGATTGGAGACATCTATCTCGCCGTCATCACACCCATGTGACTGAAAGCTTATCTTGGGTGGCAAATATCGTCGCTTCAAAAACTTAAGCGACCGGAAAAAGTCTCGCTGTACAAAGTAAAGGATAAAGTAAAACCACATCATGGTAGCATTCTATCTTTCCAGTTCTACTTCTTCTCGGCGAGAACCTCATTCATATTCTCAATCAACACACTTATCGAGTCGAAAGATTTCATCTCCTCTTGAAGCTCTAACGCCCGGTTCTTGTACTTGGGGTCTGTCAAGAGAGCCTTCACGGCCTCTTTGATAGTCTCCGGAGTCGGCGTACCGGACTTCAGGTTGATTCCAATTCCGCACCATTCTGCACGACAAGCAACATCCGGCTTGTCTTCGGTCGCACCGCCTACAGCGAGAGGGGTGCCGTTACTGACTCCGTGCTGGAACCCACCATAACCACCATTAGTGACAAAGACGTCGCTGTGTGGAAGTACCTCATCGAACGGAATGAAGTCGGCAATGCGAGCATTCTCTGGAGCCACATGGTTCTCGGGAAGCTTGGCTCCCTTCTTTCCCAAAGCGACTACCACTAGGACATCTTGCTCGTCCTTAAGTGCCTCCATTGTTGGAATGATCAAATCGGTGTAGTCGCGCTGCACGGTACCTTGACTGACGAAAACAATGCGCTTCTTGTTTGGATTGTCCGCTACCTCACTCCACCAGGATGGAGGATTTGTCATCGGATCACGATGCCCATGGGGAAGACCACCGGCAAAGCGAATAGTATCAGGCGCATCAGGGCGTGGGTATTCTACCGAAGGCGGACAGAACTGGATGAAGCGGTCTGGCAGGAGGTAAATCGTATCGAAGAACCACTCATTGTGCACTGTAGATCCTATATCCTTCAGAAATCCCCGATACAAGTCAATCGGACCAGCCATGGTCTGCAAAAAGCCGTCTTGCATTGCCTTGACCCGAATATGTCCATCGGGACTGTTGTCAGGTGGAAGTCCCAGACCGAAGGGTGGGATGTTTCTACTGTTCAACACCACCGGGATGCCACCTAGCGCCAATGTAGCATCGGGCAGCAGACCAGGAGCGCCGCTCAAGGTAGGAATGGTACCCAAGAAGGCGCCTTCGCTCAACAAGACCACTTTCCGTCCAGGATATTGCTCACGGAGTTGCTTCAAGGCCTTCTGCTGAGTTTCCCATTGGGAGATCATCGAGCGAACAAATATGTGCTCCAAGTCAAACAAGAATCGAGGAAGTCCCGGGGCATAGTTTTCGCGGTCGGGAAAATGTTTTTCGATGTCATCGTCGTAATCGCTCAGTCCTTCGAGGGGGAAGAAAGTGGCACCGATGTCTTTGATGCTTGGTCCGAAGGTAGACCCCGTGACAAAGGTTACCTCATAACCGCGAGCAATGAGTGCTTTTGAGATGGCTTTGACGGGCATGAGGTGGCCACTGGCGGGAACGGAACACACCAAGAGAATTGGCTTGGTCTCTTCCGTCATTTTGCCGAGTACTGCAAGGAAACGTCAATGTGAAGTTAAGTTTATCGGTGCTTCTCGGCCAGGAGAAAGGACAGGATGATGAAGAAGGGTAGTCTGGTCCTTTCAGTCCTTAGTTTGCGAGGGCAGGATCCGCGTAGAAATAGCAGCGGAAGCATAAGCAGGAACCTCAACCATAACGGGTAAGATTTAAGCACCGGGCCATAGTGACTTCTCCCACGCTGAGATTATGCAGCTGCCTCAAAGAGGACCGTCAGATCGCCCAGCTCTCGCTTTGCTGGCACCGCGCCACATCATTCAGGGCCAATCGTACCCTAGACCATCTCATACCTGCAACGCTTAGATAAACGGTCTTGACCCAGCGGCTGATGAGCACGAATAAGATGAGCACTCCTGAATCGATGGTCTCATCGTCGACCGGGTTGGATGGGGCTGCTTACATGATTCGCGCACGAATTAAGCATCCCCATCAATACCAACGAGGCGAGGGCACTAGCTTTGGCTGATAGCTTTTCAACCCCAAACAAACAACCAGTCGCCCAAGAGCTGCCTTCAGAGTCTAAATGGACGTAATGGTCAACGGCAGCAAGCACAGCTACGGCCATGTTGATGGTTGATCTCGAGGGAGTGCAAAGGCTGGGTAGAACTAGCATGATGGGAGCAGCACGGGCATTTGAGTCGATTCGCAGAGGAAGTCCAGTTGAATGGGTCTGGTCTAAGCGATACCCGTCCCATTTTCCCTGGCACGTATAGTCATAAACCCCCAAATCTAGCTGAATGTCAGCACTACTGTAGCTTCACTCCACGTTCACAGCCATAAGCACTTATTGTGCCCCTCGTAAGGTGGCGAGTAACAGTCCGGTGAGCACTCTAAATGTGGATTAGACGGGGATTGGCCCCATTCGGGCAATCGTTATGTTCAAGAACAGAACAACGGCCAGCTTCTGACTCGGGCCATGGTAGAACCTCACTCCCGGTTGCGCTCAGATATCGTCGCGCTTATGAATCACAAATGTCCGATGCCTTTTGCGAGGAGAGAACCACTCTTCAACAAATCATCCATATGATAGACGGGTTATCCACACGTTTCTCCACTGAGCAAGTGTCCGGCCCCCGTCTCTGCATCATTACCAATCGATGTATGCCGGCGACACTCGTGCGGGTGCCTGAACGGGTCACTGGCGAACCTCGTCCTCGCCCATTCGACGTCGGCCAGTTCTGCCGCATCCCCCATCCTCGCGGTGGCGTAATCTGCCATGGCCCGGGCGCCAGGCGATCAAATATCGACGTCTGATTGGTACATATCACGAGCCTTCACGGCGATGCGAAAGAGCCGCACCCACATGGCCAGCCTTCTCCCCTCATTTCCAATGACGAATGCAATGGCATCGGAGATCGATAAGAGCCCGAGAGAGCGAGGAAGACGTGACGAGGCACAAGATAAGATGCCTCGGAGATGTATTAACTCCGTCGAGTCCGTCGCTGATTCATTGTGCGTCACTATCTAAATAGACTTCGCAGTAAGTTCCGCAAGTCTGCAACCAGTCTAGCAAGCAAGCCCCAAGCAACAGCATTCTGGGAATGCAGACATACCGAAACAAGTTAAGGACAATGTAAACTTTGGCTTCAGAATGATCCCACCGTGTTGTGTATTGTTTTGCTTTTCCTTCTTCCATTGCGACATCCACGCATCTCCAAGATGAAGTACGTCACCTTAGGAGATTCCGGCTTGAAGGTGTCGAGAATCTGCGTCGGATGCATGAGTTTTGGCGACCGCCGAGGACGCTTCTCCTGGTGTGTTGAGGAGGAGGAAGCCGGGCACATCCTCGAAGCCTGCTACCAGGCCGGCATCAATTTCTTCGACACGGCGAACGGCTACTCGAACGGCGTGAGCGAGTTGATCCTCGGGCGCGCGATCAAGAAGTACTGCATGCGGCGGGAGAACATCGTCATTGCGACCAAGCTCTGGGCCCCCGTGGGCTATATCAAGGGCGACGAGTTCGAGGACCCCTTGACGAAATACCCGGCGCCCGACTTGCTCGATCAGAACGGGTACGTGAATGCGTATGGGCTCTCCCGCAAGCACATCTTCGATTCGGTGGATGCGAGTCTCAAGCGGCTGGATCTCGACTACATTGATCTTCTCCAGATCCACCGCTTTGATCCCAACACCCCCGTCAAGGAGACCATGAAGGCCCTGCACGACATCGTCGAGTCGGGGAAGGTGCGGTACATTGGCGCATCGTCCATGTGGGCGCACCAGCTGCTCGAGATGCAATACACGGCTCGCTTGCATGGCTGGACCGAGTTCATCTCGATGCAGAACCTGCACAATGCGGTGTACCGCGAAGAGGAGCGCGAGATGGTTCCCGCACTGGCGAAGTTCGGCATGGGGATGATTCCCTGGTCGCCGCTCTCCATGGGCTACCTGGCGCGGCCGTATCAGGAGTATACGGAGAGCGAGAGGGGTCAGAAGATGGGAGGGAAGTTTATGGGTAAGGACTTGAGTGACGCTGATATAAAGATCAACCAGAAGATCGAGGAGATTGCGCGGAAGCGGGGGACTAGCATGGCGGTTGTGGCCTTGGCGTGGAGCTTGAGCAAGCCGTATATGACGGCGCCGATTGTAGGGATGGGGAAGATCGAGCGAGTCGAGGAGGCTTGTCGAGCGGTGGAGTTTGAGCTAAGTGGGGATGAGGTGCAGAGCATTGATGTCCTCTATACACCCAAAGAAGTCGTCGGCATCTCCGTGTAACTACAGCTGGTCTGTATGGACGGGAAGACGACTGCAAGAAACCCTGGGCGAGTTTGGGGAATCAGAATGTCACCAAATGTACAAGTTATGTCTTATCATAGAGTCTCTCGCATATCTGGGATAGACAATGTATCGCAGCTAGAACACGGCTCGCTTACGCCACTTATTGCAGTGGTAAAATCCAGGAGACTGCAGTAAGTGAACTTAAGATAAGTATATTATATTCACCTTCCTTCTTTAGATACAGTTTCATTAATCGTCCCTGTTCATAACAGTGTCATAATCGTAACCACCACCGTACTCGTCCTCATCTTCATCCTCATCCCTCTCCGGCGACAGATCCCGCAGGTCAATTCCAGCCCTCCCCCCTTCCCGGACAATCTTCTCAAACAACATCTTCGCTCGTGCTCTCTCTTCCGCTTGCTTTTCCCTGCCTTTCTCATATGCATGTAGTTTCCTGTTCATCAGAAGACCCCGGTTGGCGGGACCTCTCGATTTATCCTCCTCTTCGCTACTTGGACGTGTTGGGACGCTCAGATCCCCGATGTACAGGCCAAGCATGCCCTTGAGCCGTAAGAGAGTGTGGTTTTCTGAATAAGGCAGTTTCGTCATCAGATCGTCCATCCTCTCAACTATCTCTTCTGACGCTGCAAGAGCACGATTACGCACCATCTCCTTTTCGTCCCACCGCCTATCTCGCCGCCTCAATTTACGCCGCATCCGTCGCCGTTCTCGCGCAGCATATTCTGGATCTTCGCCCTCCATTTCTTCCTCGTTGGGGACGCCATCACTCTCATCACTCGAGCTTCTCCGCTCATCTTCATCTTCGTCCTCGTGCTCTTTGGCAGCAATTTTCCTCATCCCTTCTTGATACTCGTATTGGATTCCATAGATCTCACAGCCCAGCATCGCAGGCCAGAGATCCAAGGCCGTGAACGATTTGTGGAACTGTCGGATATATGGATACTGCAAGATCAGGCGCTCGAAGTAGTTTTTGGCCTTCTGAAGCCCTGATGCCGTTCCCCACCTCCTAAGACCCTGCCCGCTGTTTTCATCCTCGCCGGGGTTCCTCTGATCATCGACTCGGTCCTCATCCACTTCCACTTCGTCCGGGCTGCGAATCAACAACTCTGCACCAATGCCCCAATATCCCGTATTCCGAATATCCAAGCCTTTTCCACCGACTTCTGCGCGCAGGAGGAGCGACCACGCCCTTGTCGCTCGCGGGATATCACCATCCGAGAGACAGCGGTGCAACACAGCGGTCAAGACACCCAAATGATGAACCCTTAGCTTCGGACCTTTCTCCTTCCTCTCCTTCGCCGGCACGTCTATCTCCGCCTCATCGGTCTTCTCAAGAACACTTCGACTCCTTTTCCTCCGGGGCGGCACGCGGTTCTCCGGGGGGATCGGCCGGTGTGGAAAATCCGGGATCTGCGTGGAGGGAAGGGGCTCGTCGAGTTCGAGGCCGGCTAGCTTATACTGTGCAACTTCGGCGGGTGTAAGACTGAGAGGGTTGGTAGAGGCGGCGGGGAGGGCGTAGTGATCGTGATCATCGTAGGTAGGCTTGTCGTCATTGTCTGAGCTTGAGGGGGAGGGCGTATGTGATGAGGCACGCTTTCGCTTCTTTGTCGTGCGCGGATTTGAAAAGTGCCGTAGCCTTGGTGGAGGAGGCGTTGCTGTGGTTGGGAGGGGTAGTGCAAAGAGTGGCATGTTCTTGGTTGTTGTTGGAAGTACTTGAAGATAGAATCAGGAGTTCAAAATTCGAAGACAGCGACAAGGCTACAGCCATTGTGGGGTGCGAGGCTGAAATAAAATCTTAGAAATTTTGTCAATCAAGGACCCTTTATGCAAGGCTGACAGAGTCGCCGGCTGCGAGGCTGATCTATTCCCATCTCATCCACATTCGCACCGCGCATATGATTGAGTTTAAATGCACCTGTATTAAGCTTCTGATATTATTACACCTCGATGTAGAAAGGAAAGCAGCTTTGCTAACCTCAGGAACGCCGCCCAGCCACCCATGGTATCATAACGCAACGCTCGATTCCAGTAACAATCTCGACAAAGCCAGACCTCCAACCCGCCGACCACAAACCCCATCTGGTCCATCAAGACACTTGGACAGGCAGAAGTGAAATAGATCAAGCCAAGCTCAAGAAAACCCCCGAGATGCTAGCCTTGTCATACTTGACATACTTGCCCTTCCCTTTGTCGACTTCATGGTAACGATCCCAGAAGCGTCCGTAAAGCGGCTCAAGCATCTGCTGCACCTCCTTCCCAAGAACTTCTCTTACTTCTCTCTCCATGCTTAAAGCCTTGTGCTTGCTGACTAGATCATCAAAGGTGGTGTTAAATGCTTCGAACTTCTTCTTGATGGCATCCTTCTCTTTACTACCAAGTCCCTTGAGAATGGCAGCAGAGTCGACGGAGGCCGAGGAGCCAGAAGGTGGTCGTTGACCGCGATTCGTGTACTGGACTTCCATGATCAGCTTGGCAGCATCTTGCCAAACCTCGGTGTACATTCTTATGCCCTGCTTCCGCCACTTCTCAACGGCTGGGAGCGGAGGTCTTAAAAGAGGCTCCAGTTCCGACGTGCGGATCATACGGTCAACGATGGAAGCGTTATTCAGCATGAAAACACCTAAAACAGGTCTGCCCCTGGCTATGGGCTTGGCTTTCGACTCAAGCGAAGTAAGGAGACTGTCAATGGTGTCCATACTGTAATTAGCAAAGATTTGCTGTCCATCAGCGCCTACATCGAAAGAGCTTAGGCTAGGAACGACATCCAACGCTCCATTCGATGCGGCATTCGTCTTCCAACCTCCGTCGCCAATCGAAATCATAATACTCGAAATTGGTCGGAGAAAATTGACCATGGTCTGTAATCTCGTCATGGTTTCCTGAGTAACTGGGACAGCGGCACCATCTGCTGGGATCAGTGGAAGATTGTAGACACGGCGACGAGTCTCTTCCAGCAGTTCAGCCAGTGATGACTTGCCAGTCTCTCGGATCGGCTTCATGGCGGCTGCGAAGGACGGCTTCAATTCTCCCGTCCTGCTTTCCATATTTGACGATAAATTGGACATGATCTCGATAATCTCGTAGGCCAAATAACAGTCGGTCGTCAAACTTCCTTTGATATGGGCATTTAATTCGCGAATCGTTCGCGCCAGCTCAGAGATGGCTCCCTGGCAAGTCAGATTGAACACCTTTCCCCACTCGTCACGCGAGAAGAGTGCACAGATATTGTCATATTCAGCCAAGAATGCGCCCTCCATACCTTGCGCATATGTGCCGATACCATTCGTGCCTGGTCTGTATATCGCATCTGGGTTCTTTTTCTTTGCAGTGTTGATCGAGGCGGATGAGAGGTTCTGGAGCGTACCAGTAAGGTAAGGCCCTCTCACGCTCGCATATGCTTGCAAGACTGGATTGTCTGGATATTGAGAAGATCGTGCCACCGTAGCCAGGTATGCGCTGATCAAACCCAGCCTTGTTGTCTTGTCCTGCGACAGAGCGGGGAATGGCTTGTCCTTCGTAATGAAATACAATGGCTCAACAGGATTCGAGTCTTCCTGCAATAATTTCTGGAAGTACTTCTCAAGTTGAGTATTCCCAGATGTGAGCAGTTTGCTCAGGTCCGCGACAGCTTGTTGATTCGATCGCAAGTTCGCTCGTTGCATATCGCCAAGTGCTTTGTTGACCCGCTTTACCGATGCCAGGAAGGCAGCCAGTCCGGCCTTATCAGGTCTATGAACAGGATGTCAGTACCATAAATCAGCTGGATTGAATGAGCGATGCGCGGTTCCTTACCCAGAGCGGATAATATCCTCCTCATTGTTCTTGATATCCGATGGTTGTCTAACTCTATCAATGGCACCGATAATCCCATCAATATCTAAAATTAATCGTCAGCGCAATTCAAACCGAATGCCGCGGCCACCACCCCCAATTCCCCAGTAATCAAAGTCCCCCAAGGAACATGCAATGCAGCAGAGGAGAAAAGGATACTGACTACTCCCAAGGACCTGCAGCTTCCTCGTATTTCCAAGGATTGGGCCAACGGCCTCCTGGACGCTCTTGCCGCTACTCTCTAGCCGGGAGAGAGAGGCCTGGATCTTCTTGGTGAGCTGGCTCGTCTTCTCCAGGCGGGAGTTGAGGACCTCGACTTCGGCGCGGGCCTCCTCGTCGGCAGCGATGCGCGTCGTCGACAGGGACGAGTTGATACCGACGGCCATCTTCGCAGCTTGCAGTTGTAAGGGCCACACCTGTCGCGCGGTTGGGAATGAAGGAAAGGAGGAGGAGTACGAGGTAGCCATGACGGCTGACTGCGGCCGACCTACTCCGGAACCGTATTTGCTGGCTTGCTTCGTCCCTATCCAATCCAGTCCGACAAAGTCGAAAGCTTAAGCTTGCTTACAGTGTACGTGCACGGCCTCCTCATTAGTGTGAGACCCTCAAGCTGGAGCGCTGCAAGGGCGGGCTTCATGCAGTCACGTGCTCTGTGCTATTTTCGATATGGCCGATTCATGCGTTGCCCTGAGTAAGGGGGGAATGAGGCGGTGCGTGGAGGGCAGGGAGAAGCTGTGAGGCTATCGCAGGTCCGAGATATGTACAAGCAAACGCAAGGCGGTCCGGATCAGAAATCTTTGTTCCGTTCCTTCCTGTGATCATGCCTACCGTAAGGTACTGAGAGAAAATTCAAGATTCTGAGTTCCGACTAGGGGCTCGTTCGAGAAATTAATCAGATGAACTTATCGGACCAAATATACGTCATCATTCTTGACTACCGGTAGCACGCCAGCCTTGCAACGCGTGTTCATGCTTGAATATCTTGCAATAGAATTCAATCTTTCATTACTAGGTAGGAAGTCCATGGCTTCGAACGTAAGGTTTGAGGGTATGTAACAATAAACGCCCACCCGCTATGCATCCGTAAAGAACTCCACCAACCTACAAACATATCCCGTCTCCGTATCCAAACTCCTTCGTCAAAGAACTTTTTATATGCCGCAATCAATCACGGCTCGTCCCACAAAGCAGGATAATCCGCCTCGGATTTCCATTCTGCTTCCATGGGATCGACGTATAGAGGGAATGGCTCGCTCTTCTCCTTATTATCCGGCATGACCAACGCGATCATTCTTGAATCGCCAATGTCCATCATGGAAAATGCGTTCCTGGTCTCGTTCGTGATATCCCTTGTCCCTCGGCAGTTCTCATCGATAGGAGTTTCGGCTGGGGTGACCAAATCTCCTGGCCCTTGAACGGTTGTCCGATCATCAAAGATGAACGAAGACCTGATAGGGGAAGGGATGTCATCCCAAACGTCAGAATGTATTGCCGCCCTCTCCATATCCTCCAACGCTCCGATGATAATATCCTCCTGCCACAATGGCAACAACCGGTATCCAAGGTTCTCCATAATACATCTTTGTGTGAAATTTATTTGGTCACACGACCACAGAGCTAAGTCCCAGTCCTCCACATAGTGTCTTGTATCCTGCTGCACATCATGCACGAACTTTGTCGCAAGAATCAGGCCGCATACAGCAATCAACTCTGGGCGTATGGTATCAATATGTGCAGGAACTTCTTCATCGGGGAAATTCGTTCGGATGGGCGAGGTTGGAGGGGTCTCGAGAGGGCATGACATACGCCACGACCGGGCGAACTTGGAATTGAGTGAGTCGAGGATACAAGCAGCAAGGGCAAGGGTCTCGAGGGGGAGATTTGCTCGTGTGAGGATGGCATGCACGAGAAGCATGGAAGGCGTGGAGAGAGAAGTGGACGTCGGTATGAGGTTGGTTATATGAATTGAAGGACCTGGAAGAAATTGTTAGCAAAGTCTGGCAAGTCGCAACATAGAAAACCCATACCGAGAAGGTCCGGGTCCAAGTGCTCAGCAGAAGCGTGCAAAACTTCTGGGAGACTATGTCTCTTTTCGCTGCTGGAGTCGGAGAAGCATGAAAGTGGTGGGGTAGGCAGGTTGGACAGAGGGACATAGGTTTTGAGGAAGTAGGCTTCATCCAGGGAATCCTCTGAGGGCGAGCGTTTTAATCCGAAGGAGGCCATCGGTGGTGTCATGGTCGAGGTCATACTGGGCGTCTGAAAAAGCTGGAAGAAATAAACCAAGTCGTGCCAGGGACAATGAAATATGGTCGCGTGCTAGGATATTCGAGACGCTCCGCACGAACTTCTTCCAAGCTATATACAATCAAGTAGATATTGAGACTTCTACCTTCAATATTCCATGGCACCGGGAGCGGGTGCGTCGTCAAAAGACAAGCGTCTCGATCTTTGGCTCGGGATGGTCTCGAATCAATCCGAATGGTGGTCGAGGTGCAGCAGGAGTAGGATGAAAGAGAGTTTCGCTCGAGGAAATTGCCAGAAGGACGAAGTCGATCTCTTCTTCCGGCGATGGTAGTATTCGAGACTATGTATCGAAACGAGCGTGGTGCGGACGTTGAGGTGCCCTGCTGTTACTTTCCAGAATCGAGGTTGCCAATCAAATAATGGAAAAGCCTCTAGTACCAAAGGGACAATAATGAGGAGCAAATGCAGAAAGAAAGGAAGGAAAGACGTTTAGTTAAAGAAAAGGCGGTACTAGTAACTAGAGCCGCAGCACTTTCCATGGATTGAAGGTTCGCTCAGCCAAGCCTGGCCTTGTCTGATGTTAAGACAGCAAGCCAGCAAGCAATCAGAGCGGGTTCATCAAAGTGTCATCAGCCACTGTGTGCACCGACCAGCCCGCACCGCGCAATGGCTCATGGAGGGGCTAGATTGGCTGCTGTCTTGGTGTGTACGGATGGGTGTAAGGGTCAGAGTCAGCTCCTCTTAGGATCTAGCAGGTGAGCCCGAAACGGGATCCAAGGTCGCGAAAGGCTGCAGATCCAATAGAAAGCTCTGAGCAACGCTCACAGAGTAAGCTTTCCGGAGCCAAAACGCAGCAAAGCAGCCGATGGGGCATCCTTTCGTATCCCCGTCCTGCTCCTGCTTCGTGTCCGACGGACTGCAGCCGTGGCATGATACTGTACATTGGGCATGGTAGCCCCTCAGACTCCTTGATCATTGTCCATGTCCATGTCAGACCAAGGTAGCACGAGCAACCAGGGCCGGCGGACGAGGACAGGAGAAATACCGTAATTGTGGCCCTGGGTGAGGATCATCCGCGCTCACCGTCATCGATGATCACGCAACAGCAACGCTGATTTGTTCGGATGAGATGTTTGCAGGTTGCAGCCGGCCCCGAAAGGGAGCAGAAGGAAGCATAGCCAGGCACAGGATATACGACGAGTGGAGAAGAAACGAGGATGAAAGGTTGAACGAGGCAAGCATCCCGGGCCCGCAATGGTTCGCTTGGTTCGCGCAACACAGCCTCATCTGCCGTGGCACGTGCTTGTGCTCTGTTTCTGGTCCTTCGCCAGGTCAGGTTACGTGATTCAGGAGAGGCATCCTCCGTACACACGACCATGGCCAACCCTCTTCGGCCCTCTCCGCCCACTCGATCTTGCAGCCATACGAGCCGAAACATCCCCTCCCCCGTTTGCAGCAGCGCGGACGGGCAGATATTGAAGATCGAAGTGGACAGGACTGGGCTTGCACCATGTTAAGCGCACCATCGGCTACTCGCGTGCCATTATTGGATTTGCCCCAATCTCGAAGCGGTGTGGCAGCACTAAGAGGAAAAAGCCCTTGTCGACCCCTGGATGAGGCGGAAGAACAGCAAGAGACAGGAGACGAGCACCGTGTTTGTGGAGAACCCATGCCCGCACACTCTGCATGAAAGAATGGCCCGACGGCGTTACTGGAAAAGAAACGTTCAATATTGACATATTATTGTTGTTCGACTTCCCGGGCCTCTATTATTCTACTCGGCCTCGCTTTCTATGATGCCGGCCGAGTACATCAAGCTGTTCTATATTTACAACGCTACTTCTATCGTATTCCGCATCCCTTTGTCGTTTTTCGCTGCTATGTCGACAACTCCTCCTATAATTTACACCGGGGCACCGTAACACCAAGACGCCACCAAAGCTGTCCCAAGGACCAAAATAGTAAAGTTTGGGAAAGGGCGGGACGGCTGATGAGGAAACCCAATTTTCGGCTGCTTCCGGCTTGATCGGATCTCCAGATCGTGGTAATGGCATCGAGAGACTATCGATTGCGTCCGTCGTCCTGCCTGGGGCCTGGGCTACACCCAAGCTGGCGGCCCAGATCACCTGTCTACTCACAGAAGCACTTGTTTCTCCGGAACCTCACTTTCTCCGTCTCGCGGCGCTGCACTGGGAGGAGTCTTGAAGCAGAAAGTCGCTGGCCGTCTTATCGTCAACATCTCAGGACTGAGCTCACGGAACCGCCTGAAAACAGTCAAAGAGAATGGGTTAGGACTCGCAGATCATGAGATAGTGAGGTCCCTTCAACGATATGGAACCTCTACACAGTCATGATCGGCAGAGCACGCGATCAGATATCAAGAGAAATGGTCTCCTTCGCCTTTTTTGCCGACAACACCCATCCTCATCTTCCTCCGGAATCGTTCATACTTTTCAGCTTTCTCCCGCTCCTCCCTGATCCTTTTCTTGCGTTCATAAACGGCTCTGACGCAACGCCTAGTCCTCTCTTTTCCTTCTTCGAAATTCGCTTGCGCAAGTGCGACAACATTGTCGATATTTTCCGGGGTATAAACAAAATTCCAAGTGCTCATATAATCACTTGTGACAGGATCCACTCCTTCTACTTTCGGATTCTTCATGAAAGGGAAGTAGACCACGGCAATTCCTGCATCTGGCTCCATCAGCTGCCAGTCCTCTTCCACAGTCTTTGACTGCGGTGTCTGGTCTTCCTCTAGATCAGTTGTACGCTCTTCGGTCGTCCCAACCCAGATAGTACAGTAACCCAGATCACCATTCTTTTGCTGGTCACTCTCTCCGTTGCTGTTTTGGGAATGGTCCTTATGCGCGTCATTCACAGGGTGCTCAGCTTGGTCAAGTTTAGCAGCCATGACCTTATCTTCTGCTTCACTTGCAGTGGCAGCTTGTGCCGCATCAAGCTGTCCAGCTGTTTTTTCAGCAGTATCGCTGCCTTTGGGCCAACCAGAACCAATTGGCCAGCCCTTGATACCACGCTGCTTTGCATATCCATCCGCGACCGAAAGCCAGTTCTCTGTCTTGATATCTGCCGAGGCATCGAAGGCAATCAAGATATCAACATCTCTTCCTGGTCTTAGAAGCGGGTATATCGGTAGGTTATTAGACATTCCCGCATCCATCAATTGCAGATGTTTAGCTTTGTAGATGGTCTCCGGTGTTGTCTCCGGTAACTGACCTTCCATGCCATAAGCAAAATTTGGAAAGGATGCTGGTTCGATGGGGTGGACTTTGCTCAAGTCTTCGTTGCGTTCTTCAATCATGCCATCAATGCTGCCAAATCCCGTAAGACCCTTCACGATTGGTCGAATCTCCTTGTAGTAGTGACTAAGCGTGGCACAAAATGCACTTCCAAACACACCAAGTAGTAACGGTAGGCGGTATTCCGGCACGTAGAGGCCATCTTCGTATGGTATGTTAACACCCTTTTCCCATTTTCTACCAAGCGCCCAGGTTGGAATGCCAGCGCCAAATTCTTCGCAAAAGAACTCATAGGGACTTATCTCATACCACTGGAAATATGCTTCCTTCTTGGCCCTTTCTTTTGTTTCTTCGGAAGGGGTGTCCATTTGTTTTTCCAAATCCGAAGCCTCCTCTTCGACGGGGATTTCATGTCGGACTGCCGTATATATGGGCATAGGATGCTCGCCATGTTTGATGGACTCTCGCTGGTTGGATATTTTCAGATCCCGGTTATCAATGCCAACTTCGCCTTTTGGAACCAACAGTCTAGCTGCGAGTAGCAGTCCGTATACATCAACCAGTCCGAATTCTGCATTTGGATCTCCCTTCAGCTTTTCCACAAATCCACTAAGCAAGAACTTATTGGTTGGTGCCGAGTTTAGAGCAGACAACGCTACAGGAGGATACGCAATATGAATGCCAATCCTAGCTTTCAAATGGTTTACCAATGCATCGAAGCGTTGTCTACCCAAGGATGAGTGGTATAGCGATTGCAGCCAGCAGCTGCCACTGACGCCGGCTGTGTATGTGACACAGTCAAACAGGCCATCCTGGCTTGCTGCAAGCATAGACCCAGTGCCAGCAACAAGAGCCCGAAGCCCGCCTCCGCTACCAACCATTGCAATACAGGGCACATCATCAGGATGCACTTCCTCTTCTGGAAGTCCCAGATATACTGCCAATGCTTTTCTAGTATGATTTTTCCTTTTGACTAGAAACTCCTTTTCCTCGTCGCAAAGATCCTGAGATATCCTCACAGACGCAGAGTATTCGATCTCAGGATTGATGTATGGGTCGTGCGCTTCTTGCCATATCTCGCTCGCCAAAGACCCAGGGGCCATGCTTAACTCTTGCTGCAGTTTATTAATATATCCTGGCAGCACCTTCACCCATTCTGGCATTATGTAGTCTGATATCGTTTCTGTGAGGGCATTCCATTGTATATCCGTCAGGGTTGAAAACGTGGCAAATCGAGTGCTGAAAACACCCCAGGCAGAATCGTCCTGGTGCTCGGTTGTCGCAGGATTCTGGAAGGGGAGATGCGAGAGTTCCTGCGCATTTTCTGCCGCAAGCTCTGCTTGCTTCTCCTCTACAGCTTCTCGTTTCTGCCGCTGAGCTCGCACTAAGCTTCTGGGCTTGGTGGGAGGAAGTGGCTGCACAAAATCGTTTCGGTAGAGGATATAGAACAGGCTGCCGGTGATAACGATGGTCGTTGCTGCGACTAAAGTCGAGCGCGCTGTACTCGCCATCTTAGATTGAGGATGCTCGGTGTTCGATCGCGTAGATAAATCTCGAACCCCACAATTACGGTTGTAGACTTGCTTGTGCCATGATCCGCTATAACACGACGTACGAAGTCTCTGCGCCTGATAGCGCTGCGGTGGACGAAGAGACGACGAGAAAAGAAATCGCAATGCACTGCCGCCGCGAGATGGTGAATGAAGCATGTTGAAAAGCAGCAGGCCAGGCCGATGGGCCATCGAGCTCTTAAACGGACATGGATGAGGCTCGCGGTGGGACACAAGGGAGTGGATCAGCTGGAGGGAAGACTCCGGAGAGACGTGGTTGACAGGGGTATGTCATAGCTTTTAAGCTTCCAAGGAATTTCTTGACCCGGCGGATCTTTCTTCTTATTCTACCGTAGTCAGGCACATGTCACATGTCAAATGCCCATCTGACATTGCTTTCTACATGGGATGACGGAATTGACCCCGTGCATCCGATTCCATTATCGAAACACCGCATATGCCGGTCCCCACGATGCAGAGCTGGAATCTGAATATTAAGACACAAACATCAATGATCGAGTATCAAACCATTCACAGAAGATAAAATGCCTAAACTGGCAACAGTACGACAACTTTAATTTTTGACTTTGACTGCAGGGAGAATTTAGTGGAAACCCTCGATTTTAAAGCAGGGCCGAGAACTCTCCTGAAGACATCTTTTGCAACAACGGCTACAGCATCCCTGATTGCCTGTACTGGTTTGATTCCGTCACAATATTTCGAAATCCGGGGGTACTTCTCAAAGGAAGGCGAGATGTTCTGGGTAAATTGTTTGCGTCATTGCCATCCAATTCTGCGAACCATGAAACGTCAGTCTCAGTCCACATTAGATTCCACCGTAAAAAAGATTTCTCTTTGATTGAATTGGCAACAATTGCAGACTTAGTAAAAATTCCTAAAAGAACACCCAGTCAAGAACACTCCAAGTAATTATTAGAGTTGCCACCCTCACCACGCAATGCGAAGTCCGGGCAGTAAGGCTACTTGAAAGTCATTGTGACAATACTAGTATATGCCCATTCCATGTCAGATAACGTTCTCGCATGCAGACCTGTGATTTGCACCTAAAATTGACCAACCATGACCAAGCAACAAATCAGCAACGCTGGCATCCGCATCAGAGACCACAAGTAGCAAGAGCCCAGATTATGGTCCACCAGAAGCAGGTGGGATATGAAGCACGAATGATTATGGTAAACATTCTGAGAAAGTGTTGCTCTCTGTTCTGTGGACCAGCAGGGAGGTATTTTTTCTAGCACTTAGACTGGGGAAAGAATAAGGATAAGGGCGATAAATTGAACCACTGGGCCATAGATCTCATATTTGCCATGCCTATCAAACAGTAGAACGGTTCGAGGGCCCATTTCTTACTTTGCAGTGCCTGGAAATAAAAGGTAAAAGATAATAGAAACGAGCACCGATCATCCGAAGCTCCGCCGCTTATATAAGCACATTCTCCTCAGCACTCTAACGCGTTGTCGCGTCCACTTCCCAGTTTGTATGTTTGCGACGGAAGGAGAAAGTCAACATAGCAACATTCACAATCCCAACGCAGTCCATCCAAGATGTCGCGGTCTAGCACCTCATCCGCACGCAGCCTCGAAGAACTGGAGAAACTCGAGCAGCAGATTACTCTTACACTGCAAGGTAAGACAAGGGTTCAGGGGCACACACCGACAGTGAATCTAACGTTTGTTGCAGAGATTGATCAAAACTTCAATCGAGCACATAGGATAGTTTCCACGAGTATTCTGCCCATTGTCGAGCAATATCGAGATCATTCGAATTCACTTTGGGAAGCTTCGAAAGTAGGGTTACAAATACAAGGGCATTCTGGATAGGGCTAACTTCATCAACAGTTCTGGAAGCAATTCTTCGAAGCAAGTGCAAATATTACCTTGTGTGGCGTGGAAGAGAACGAACAGGAAGAAGAAGATGCATCCTATTCTCAATCACACGAAAACACCAGTGCCTACGGGACATCACAGGCCGACGAGACTTTTCAGACGGAAGGCGAACACCAGTCCTACGAACAGGATTCCTTATTAGATGATCCAGACATGAGCGGCAGCACTCCTCGTGCACCTCGATCAAGAGCTACTAGTGGGGGGAAGCCCAAGTTTGCCGAGTATCCTTCCTCTTATGAAGCGTTGAAGCAAGAACTGAAGGGGGAGAATGTGGATGATGACGATACACAAATCGCACCTAGTACACCTGGTCCCCAACAAAGAATACCGGATATGTCAATGACACCAACCTCCTCTCCGTTTGACCCTACATTGTACGACCCTACAACTCAACCATCATCACGAGCGGTGGCAGATCCATTACTGCATAGGGTGCTAGATAAAACATTCAGACTGCAGGCCACACCCCACACCGCACGGAAGGAAGGCAAAATGCCTGCTAGCAAGCCATCGTGGAGAGCGTCTGACTCTCCGATGTCTTCTCCACCCGTTGCAGCTCCAGAACTACGAGCAGATATCTTCAACTCTCCCATGCGACAGCAATACAACAAAGCTCCTGCGCCTAGAACACCTGGGGTGAGTGTCCAGACGCCTGCCACGGGGAAGAGAAAGTTCCAAGACATGCTACAGAGCAAGGATTTGAACCCGCCTTTGCAGCAAGATGCGACCACTATCATTACTAGCAAGAAGGATGAAATTACATGGGAGAGTGATAGCGATGATGATCCAGACGAGATGTACCGGCAAATGGGCATGAGCCCACCAAAGACCATCCAATTCTCCCTGCCACAGTCTCGACTTCTCCAAACACCGGGTAAGGCTCCTACAGTTCTGACTACATCCAAGCTAACAAAGCATAGCTCGAGAAGCAAGCAAGCAAATTGTTGAGGATCTTCTCACTACTGCCGGAGTTGAGTATGACGATTCAGACGCACTAGACAGCCCAAGTATGGTTGCAATGAAGGATGATTTGGATGATAGTTTTTAATTGGGAACCTTTTGCTCATAACAATCCGGCCATTCCTTATCAATGATACCCATATACAAAAGTTCCAAGCTCCGTCCTAACGCCCATGTCATTATTCTGAACTCATATCAGACCCAAAGTATTATGGACCACGCGCATCCCCAGGTATCACAAGGTTTCAAACGCAGCAAATTTCCCTTCCATCCAGCCTTGGATCAGCCATCCAACACTAGTGCTTCATCATGGCTTGCACGTAGTAAGCCTCAGCCGTCCTGGCCCGTGCTAAACGAAGATATCAGTACAAGGCGTCGAGATCCTCCTTCGAGGTAAGCGGGAAGCAAAGCTCACCATTCCACTCCTCCGGCGTCTTGACCTTCTCAGCCTTCTTGGACTTTGCGGTCTTGTCGGCTGACTTGCTATGCAGCTTGTTCTTCAGCAGCGAGACGGTACTCGTGAAAGTCGAAGTGCTCGCTACCGACGCAGCATCGGCTTCCTTCTCACTGGTCTTCATCGCGGTCGTGGATAGCTTGGTGTTTGGCTGCATGATGGGTGATGCTGGTGAGAAGATCGTGGGTGGTTTGTGGTTTGGGAAAGCTTCTGGTAAGGTTAGAACCTGGTATATGGATGGCCATGGCTCGGAAACTCACTTGATGCTGAGATTCGTGGAAGTCCGCCCGTCATTAGGGATTATTGTTGGCAGTGGTGGTGAGAGGGAGTTGTGATAGTTAATGAATATGAAGCCGGATTCTAGATGCCATCCAAGACGGACGAGGATGCATTACTTATAGGCCAGCACAACAACTCGCTGCGGCAGCCTCATTCCAAGACACAGTCATACAGCAGCAACTTTAGTCCGTGGTACAAGCAGCATCACCGCGATCGCCATCAAGCGACGCGCACGGCATCAAGCCTCATCCATGGCATGACTTGGCCGACTAGGCAAGGCCAGAAGCACAACCGCGCCATCACCATGCGCATGCCCATCCAGGCACCTAGCCCGGCAGCCAAACCCACCCCACCCCCTTTCCACTGAAGCGAGCTCCGACGAAGGCCCCTTCGCGCCTGTGCCGGATGACTCAGGCTGCATCTCTCGTCCCCGTCCCCGTCGTCCCCGTCTCTCCGTCCCCGTGCCCATCTCCGGCTCCTCGCGTCGGATCTCGGAGTCGGCGCTCGTACTTACGCAGACTTCAGACTTCAGACTTCAGACTCCAGACAACGCACCCTGCCCTGCCACCGGACAAAGCAGCCCAGGCAGAGCGATGCAGGCTGTGCATTATTCCGACGTCAGAGACTGAGCGTTACCACTGGTTGCGTGCCTTAGGTGTGACTCTTCTGGATGACCCGACAAGGCGGGGCTGCCTTTTGGCGAATCTACGGCGCTAAGCTGACATCACATCACATCCTACCTTACCTATCTATGCCTTTCACAGCCATATCTCATAGCCACTTGCACGACCAAGATGACTCTCCTCCCGCCGCTACTGCATTCTCCATCAAGGGAAAATTCGGTCGGAAAACTTTTTTGATTTCTTTAAATTAATATAGCCATGTTGAAGATGGGGTTCGCTAACCCATCTAGGTGTTTTTTTCTCGTCCTCGCTCTTGCTGCCCGTCAATAGTATCACTTATCCTGTTCTGTACAATATACATCATTGCTTGCGTAGCCTTCTGAGTCCCTCTCCAAGGGAAGCGTTGCTAGTCAGTGCTCAATACGACCGCCAGGATCTTGCGGGTCCCATGGCGTGCCAGCAAACCACCCGTTTCTTACTGTATCTGACGGGAAGCCTTCGCTTTGCTTCATATCTCCCATGTGACTTTCAAGGTTACCTTATTGGAATGTTTCACTGGTGCAGGTTCCTTTCTACCCTGGTACTCACTGCACCTGCTGTATATGATGTCCCAATTGGCTGGTTGTCGGGGTCAATATCGGTCGGTATAAGGTATACTAAGCTTTTCGCGATGAAACTGTCTATCGAGAGTGGCATCTCGGTAACAAAGTAACCTACTGTACCATATTTTTGGAGGACAAGAAACGTACCTAGCCAGTTGAGGTAATCATACATAGCCCCATTTTGCAAAACTCCTCCAGCTAGAGCACTAAAGTGTGAGCCCGTCTGTCCTGGTCACTGCCAAATGCACTTAGTCGCAGGCAGGCATCCCTTCTCCCATCTATTTTCTGCTCAACTCCAACCCCCCCTGCAAGAAAGAAGTCCATGAGCTTCAACAAACACTTACGTCACTCTTTCCTCACCTCTCCCCTCTTGCTCTGTCATACCAGCACAACGCGCACCTGAGAAAGTCTGATTTGTAAGAAAGTCCAGCATCCCAATGTGACTAACCGCTGCGAACCAAGCGAGCCGAACTCCCCCAGGTTTTTTCTTCGAATCCCGAGAGCCGGTCTGCAGCCCTCAGGATGCCTTTGCTATGGACGCTGAACCCCGGTCGGGAGTTCAAACCTGCTCATCAAGGAGTCTATGTCCGGTTCTGACGCCGGCAGGTTTGGTCAAGAATTTGGCAAAAGACATGTGCTGCCGTGACGGCAGGATCGCGCCATCACGACATGGCAGAAACACCGCTGTTTGCAAGATGAGGCACAGCCGGAAGTATGTGGAATCAATACAATACTCTTGGGATAAACAATCCCATGCCCTGTAATCCTGCCGAGTACGATGCGCCTCAACTTATTGGCCAAATTGCCTTGAAGCGAAAGATTGGGCAAGGGTTTGTTTATCCTGAGAGTATCATAGTAGCATGATGTACTGTGAATACCGCGCGTACGGTTTGAGGCACGGCAGCAAGTAGGTGGAGTCAATAATATGACATGGCACAAACATCGCTTCCGTTCAACGGAGCACAGGACTAAGTAAGAATGAGGCGTCACTACAAACAGAGTAGGGCACAAACAACTCCTGGCCTGATGTGCAAAAGAAGGCACAGGAGTAAGTATATCTGAGGCAGCTAACGCGTTTTTGCGGAGCAAGAGGCACAGGAGGAGGTACGAGGCCTCACAGTCAACATAGCTCGAATAGCGCCTCTTCAAATGCGGCACAGGCAGGAGCAAGTAATGTTTTCCAACATCATCACCAAGAATGTTTTGCAAGCAAGACACCGCCTGTATGGTACCACCCCATCCCATTCATCCCCATCAGTCCAGTCCCTCACCCTCTACCAAACCAGCCACTCTCCCGTGCCCAGCAGAAGCCGACGAAAAAAGACGCGAAGTCACCAGACAAAAGATGCAGCACCCGTGCCAAACAAAAAAAAAAAAAAAAAAAAAAAGGCATGACCCGCCCAGCGGCCCAACCGTCTAAAAGTCCAAAAAGGGAAAGAAAAAAAAAAGAAAGGAAAAGGGTGTCACAGATGTCCCGAACTCTCCGTGCTTATGGGGCTGACGAAGCAATGGGATGGGATGGGATGGGGTCTCGGTACGTCTCCCATGCCTTGGGTCGATCAGATGCTTGCAGGAATGGGGACCGTGCCATGGAGGATGAAGAGATCGGAGGAAGGGATCGTAGGTGTAAGCAGTGAGTTGGCCGGTTCTGGGGGGATGCGGCAGGGTTCAAGAATGGTGGTGGTGGGAGGGGAGCTGAGTCGCTGGATGGATGGATTATTACGAGAGAGCGGCATCGGCATGTGTCAGTTGCCCAGTGGTCGACGTGATCCGAGTAAGCACTACGTCAAAAGCATAAAGCTGAGGTCTAAAGCACCATTAACATTGCATTACAACAATTTACTACTGCCTGCCTGCCACTCGCCGAGAAGTGGCATAGGGTGGCAGTGTTGATTGGCTCCTCCTCTATGGTCGAGGGCCTTCCCGTCAACAAGATTAAGTACGATCCACGACGCCTATTATAAAGTCCTCCCCTATGAAGAATGCTACGCATCGTTGACGAAGAACGCTGTCTCTTGCTGGAAACCCGGAAGCATACCTTCTTCCTCTCTAAGAAGCGCGAGAATATTGGAAGCCCCAATGTCAGCTATGAGTCTGCTACCCATTACAAGTGTCTAATTCATTCATTCTTGCCTAGCCGTTCACCATTCATGGCTTGAAGCTAGCCATGAACTTCTCGTTCTCCTCTACGGACCTGCGAGTGAAAACCAACGGGCAATCATCCTGTTCGTTGGTTAATATATGCTCCCTTCAACTAGATGGGAGATGTATACCTTAGGGAAGATAGTCGCAAAGACCTTGATTTCCTCCGACAGAGGGGTTGCGTGATGGACCCAGTTCAACTTCATCGAAGCATTACCAACCATAAGAGCCAAGTTGTTCATGGCGTAGATTTGTCCGAGACAGTAATGAGGGCCAGTTCCGAACACCAACCAGTTCTTAGCTCCCTTGACCTCAGCATCACCATATGCGTAACGGTCAGGATCGAAGGTGTCTGGGTTGGTGTAGACTTCTGGATCGTGAAGGGATGGGTACAGAGTGGGGATGATCATGGCACCTAATCAACGTCAGCATCATTCGAAATAGGCTCCATGTACTCTACATACCCTTGGGAACAGTGTAGGTGGGAGAAATTGGGAAAGCTTTCTTGGCGAGGTATGGCACCATAGTGACTGGGGGACGGTATCTCAAGGTTTCTTGAATGACAGCGCGGGTGTAAGGCAACTGATCAAACATGTCCATGGTAATGGGCATATCCCTATCTCCGCCACGCACACGCAGCTGCTCTTCACGGACCTTGTCAAGACAATCCGGTCGCTGGGCCATAATCTGGAAAAGCCATGTTGCAGCACTGCTCGTAGCATCCTGCGAAGCGAAGAGGAAAGTAAAGACCGTCTGGGCAATCTCGTAGTCGGTGAAGTCTCGGAGAAGAGGAGATGGCTTCTCCAATCCCTCCATGGACAATCCCTTGGCTTCGCGTTCGCGCCATCTGGCAGATTCGATCTGTGCGAAAACCCATCCGTCCATAATACAGCTGATTTCACCGCCGGCTGCCATGCGAACCTTGCTCTTGGCGGCGCACTTGGAGAACTCATCCAAAACCATTTGAGAAGCCTTCAATCCGTACCAGGTCCTGGTATATGGAATGATGAAGGGGAAATTGACTAATTCCAAAGCAGCAGTAATGTTGTAGTAGTCATCAGCGATCTTCTTAATAGCCTCGTCCGAGATGTAGTGTCCAACGAAAGTACGGCAAGAAACAGCGCACATAACCTCTCTGAATTCAGCCATGAAAGGTACGGGTTCCATCTTGGCATCCTTGGAGACCTTCAGGAATCTTTCGAAGTAGACCTTGTAAACCTCCTCCTGTCCTGGCAAGTATATTCCCAGAGCCCTGCGAGTGAACAGACCATTGAGACCCTTACGGAAATCGACGTGCTCCTTTCCGTCGAGGAAAACCCAGTTGGTAGGTCCGAGAAGCTTGTGCGCTACGTCTACAACACATGGCTTCACGAAGCCGGGCGAGTTGAAGATTTTTCGGGACATGTCGCGGGTAGAGGCAATGACAACAAATCTAGGAACAGTCAACCACTTGCAGTTCTCGCGCTGCAATACAAACTTACTTGTGGAATACAGAGACACAGCTAAGCTCACCGCTGGCCCATTTCCCCTTGTATTCCTCCCATTTTGGATCCATAGACTCGAGGAAGGGTCCCATAAAAGGAACCTTCCATCTTGGGCCTTCAATTGAGCCCTTCTGCACAATATAGTTGACTGACAGGTGTTAGCACCCGTTCCAAATCACTGCGAATCCCTTGGACTGACCTTGATCATACACTACCAGAACAGCCAACAGGGTGAAAGCGATGGTCCAACCACTGAGCTGGCTGAGAGAATATAAAATGCCATCGATTTGAGGGTTTCCAACAATCTGCGCAAACTTCGCATCGGCCAAAGGCGATACAAAGCTTGCGTTTTGAATAGCAGCCATATTACAACCCGATTCTACTGCTTGCGCGGCACCGGGTATCGAAAGTCGGCCTCAGCACACCAGAAAATATTTCCCAGACTAGAGGGGTTCTGGTCCTGCGATAAGAATTCCAGGCAGCCGATGAACGCCGTTGATCCTGGATCGAAAAACTGGCGGAGGTGATTGAAGTATGCAGGGAGGGCGTAGAAGAAAAGAAATAGTACTTGGGAGGTAGAAAGGAGATGAGCGACGAAATTCAGACCAGACCCCAATTTGAAAGTGGTTGAGGTGATTAGCTAAGGGCGCTTTACAAGGGACCAACCCGCAGATTACGGATACTTCAATTTCCGAGAGGCGAGCAAGACCTACATACAGAAGTAATGGGACGGCAGAGACTTTACAGTACAGTAGAGTTGGAGATAAGAGGAAGACCCTGGCGGTATGGTAAATAAACATCGCGACAACTAGACTAGACTTTAAGACTATTTCTATACCTTATTCATCACTCAATTGGGTTTGCCCTTGTGTTTTCTCGTCATTCAGCCACCCACGCATCCGATCCGACCCTCTTGAGTATACAATGCATTGATTATCTGTCTCGACTTGTTCACTCTGCTGCTGTTTGCACCGGTTAGGCTAGATCAGTGACGGTCGCGTCTAATTTCGAGTTGTGATGGACGCAATCGAACGACAAAACATCCGCGACTTTCCGTGAGATGGCCAAAATCGTAAGAGGATGAAGTAGTGGTATCCGCGAGGGGAAATAGCTCCAGCGATTCGGGTTCCCAAGCCCCGGATTGTCGAGTCCAATTGTATCCTCTGCATTGCTGCATCAACCGTTGCCAGCGCATGGCTATGCTCTCAATCCTCTACCACGTTCGCACGCCAGCCCAAAGCTTGTGTGCAACATCTGTCACTACTGCACCGTAGCTGCCGGCCAATTAATATCAGGACTGGTCAGGTACTGGCCAGGGGGCTTGAGTTGCTCGGGTAATACAGTAGAGATGCAAGGCACCACTCTGTAATTAGTTACTGGCTTGGAGATGCCTCCGTGAACATCCAAACAGCTGCTCTCATTTTGACTTCTTATCTGTTCTGCTATAGTGGTAAAGGATGTCTCGTGCCGAGTACACTTTCCATGGGAAGAATCCTCCCGCGAAGAATTGTTCCTAGCACCAAAGGCGATAGCTTTACCATACAAACCTAATGCGGCTCAGGAGAAGGTGGAGGAGTGGATCATGCCTTTGTTCCGATATCCGTATTCGTATTTTACAACATCTGTAAGGCTTTCACTTGTACGTCGTTCAGGCCGGTCGTCCTATCACCAAGCTTATCTTCCTTTTTGATCCATGCATAGACAGACCCATCTTGCACAGAATTTTCTGGGCAGTATTTACTGAATGTATAATTTGAGAAGCTATTCACAGTTTTTCGCAGGTATTGTAAGGGACGGGGATTGTATCAAGTTGTAGAACTTTAAATCGACGTCAAGCTATCATATCATCAATCGACGTCAGCCCATCTTGTCATTGCTGGCAAGCATCTTAGTTCGGCATAGGCTTGCTGACATGCAATCTGATTCCAACTGAATTCTAGTCTGAGCCAGGCACGATAACAGCCTGGGAGTAGATAAGATAGAGTGATAGAGTTCTTGCAGACCTGATTCCACGTAATTGATTTGTGTACTGTTGTTCACACAAATCACATAAATCTGTCGGTCACTACGGAGGTACAGGTCTTCATCTTGAGAAAAGTTGTGGCGGGTAAATAGTTTTCCCGCGAACCTGCTGAGTCAGCCAGCACTTCGACATCACGAAGCTGCCTTCAAGCTATGAGGTGTACAGCACGTTGCCAACGTCTTCTCCAAAGTAGTTTCAGCAACGCTCTACAATTTCCACCACAATGGCGACTGGGTACGTTGGATCGCGCATCTCAGGGCTGAACGCTATGCCACGGTCCCAGAGCAGAGACTGACGCAATTCTAGCTGGGCTATCATCATCGGTCTCATTGTTGTCGTGCTTGCCTCCGTTGCAGCATGGTTCCTGTCACCTAAGGGAGAGACGCAGACGTAAGGACTCAAGACCTCCGGCTTCAGGATATGGCCTTGTACTAATGGTGTATTGCAGCATCTGGCGAAGCTCCTTGATCTTGTCGTTTGCGAGTTGTTATATTATGTGGGGTACGCAGTAATTCCACCGCTTTGCTCTGTCAACACCAGGACTAACAGATTTGGACATAGCAATCACTTTCATGGCACAGTGGCACCCTCTTATCGTCCCGAGACGCGGTGATTTGAGACCGGAGTTCGCGCATGAGCATAAGATGTAGTTGGTGGAGGACGTTGCACAGCGTATGGGAATGTATTTCGGCGTTGAGGTTGATGATTTCAGCTCCTAGAAGCTGTGTATCGATAAGGCATGGGTTTCGAAAGGGCACAAGCAGACCTAGCTTGTTATACAAATACAAGTCACGGATTAGACGGAATTGCATCATGATCTAAGAATATGAAGCAGGAAAGAACGGCACAAGACACCCTCTTGCTATCCAAGACCCAATCTACCACCCCATTCCCTCCCTAGTTCTACCAAGGCCCATAACGCTTTCCCATCCGCTGCAACCCCGGAATCTCCCACGGTGTCAACACCTTCTAGGCCTACCATCCACAAGATTCCACGACCCACCAACCACCGAGATATGGCTCCGACCGCTGCCAATATAGCAGCAGTGCCATAGCCACAGTCGAGTAGAATCTTCAATGCCTCTACGTTGTTTGCCACGACTGCCCAGCCCAGTGACCTTGCTGCTGCAGGAACGTCATACTCCCAAATGACCATGAGGATTGGGAAGAGCTTCGTAGATGATGACACTAATAGTGCCGTACTAACAGAGTTCGGTCGAGGATAGAAGGGAAGTAAGCCGAAAAGCTTCAGGGGCGAAAAGGGTGACGATGTCAGGAAGCGAATCGACAAATGAAAGGAGACGGTTGAGACAGCGCAAAGGATTACTGTCAAATGTTAGCACTGTCACTACAATCCAATAGAAAAGTAGCATGTACGGAAGAACACATATTGGACCACTATGGGCTGTTCGGCAAGGCGCAAGACATTGCTACTATGACTGTCCGTAAGATTCACAGTCGTCTGCTTCTCAATCCGCGCCCAGGTAAGATACACGTCAAAAAGTAACAGTAAGACACCAAGACGTATGATAGATGGCTATACGATATTCAGTTGTGAGTTTTGCAGAAGTTGGGTGGACCTGTCCCCTACATCAAATTGGTCCCGCTCTCGCATCAACGTGTTATGGAGTAGATGTCTGTAAACCTTTCGCACATCAGCTTCTCTGGCACCTGCTTGCACCTGCGCCCATACGTACTTGCGGCTTGATCAAGACCAGATCGATGAACAAGACCACGAAATCATGCTCGACATATTTATCACAGAAGCGGCCGCAGTTCTTGCAGACCGTCAACCGCACGCCTTGGCCACTGGACTCGCCCGCACCGGCGTATTCGGTATATAGTGTCTTGACGGGATACCGACACTCTATGCAGATGGGCATTGCTGAGGTGTCAGCTTCATCGGTGCTGGTGCTCGTGAAGTCGTCGCTGGCGCAAGTCGCTGATGCTCGTCTTGCACTGAGCTGAGCTTCGCGGGAAGACGCGTTGTACGTGGCTCGTGCGCTGGACCTTCCGCAGCTACTGTACGAAGGTACATAATAATGAACGCCCTTTGCAGGACTAAAACTTCATTTCTTTTTAACACAATACTAGCTACCTCGCACTCAATATACTTGCGATGGTCCCCTTCTGATACGCCACAGCTGTGTCACCAAGGATTTCAAGTAGTTACTTGGTTCTGCAGACACAGACTGCTGCGCTGGTCATGTCTACCTACTCCTGCTACTTTCACCCCGGTGACTTCAAGCGCCGAAAAGATTCCTCTTATCACTATCCTCGAAAAACATGCAAGGCAATGTCTAAGATGCATCACAGTTGTTTTTGTTGCGTCTCGTTCACCTCGTTGCGAGGTTCAACTCCACAATGTCCTTGCGTATCCTCCCATTAACCCAGTTCGTGGCGGCGAAGCAGTTCGTGGCGGCGGAGGCCTTCGCTGGGAGCTATTAAAGCGAGATCGCACAAGCATCTTTACGTTCCAGCGTCCTAGGCATGCTGTGCATGGTTCAACACAAGGGGGGTTATCCATCAGGTCTGTATTTGTAGAGTCTTGCGAACTTATGCAGAAAGGCTGGCCATCGATTATGAAGGCAGTTCTTGCTAGTCATCTTGAAAGCACTGGGGTGAGACCATGGATGGCGCCATGCTACCTGTTTGTGGCCAATTTGCCAGTGCAATTACACCGGCCCTTCTCAAAATAGGCCTTTACATTGCCCAGAGTGTCCAATTCTCGAAGACAAGGGATTCCGCAAAGGACACCGCAATCTGCACGTATCTCATCCCCCGTGGTAGTGCCTTGGAACCCGGGGGTTGCGGAATCTGGTGTCATACTGGGTGATCCAGAGAAATGCGGAGTCGGATTTCGTACCATACCTGGTAGATCATGGGTTGTTATGCACTGGCCCCTGTTATGACCAGAGTCCATGTCGGGCTCACCGCTTAATCATTTGCTGAGGCAGTCCTCTGTGCTTGTTGAGCACTCATACTACATTTACTAGAGGCATCTCGTGCATTATCTGATGCACGGCCACTGGATATAGCGGAACGCTGCGGTTATGCCTGGTCAGTGGCTGTTTAGCAAGTCGCCGATAACCAAATTGTACTGTACACTTGGGGTTCAATTAGACCACGATAAAGGAAGAACAGGTGAACTCTCGACGGTGAATTGCGGAAGTTTCATAAGTAGACGCAAAAGTGGTTATCAATGGTACCATCCGAATACTGTCCCTGATTTTGTGAAAGTTGAAACCCAGTCGGACTTTTCTCCTATCCCCGTCAGAGCCATTTCTCTTCTCGCTGATGCAGGAGCCACTTGTACGACCGGCCCTGTCATGGAAAAGAGTCTGACAATGGGCAAGGCAGCCATTATGGTCTAGAGCTGAGGCATGTTCCACACAGTCCGGGCTGTTGGTGGCGATTGGGATTGACACGCACATTGTTTATGGGTCCAAATATTCTCGTAGAACCTCATCATTCCCGTGGGGATTAGACATTGATAATCCTCAAATACTGTATGCTGCGATATCCAGACCCTTGCTTAAATCCGAACACTGCACACCCTACTGACAATTTTGTATCGAGTCCGATGTTTCTCTCGGCCTCAATGGATGTAGATTATCAGACGACTACTCAGTTCGAGGGTGGAATACAGCATAAAGCTCTGCATACATCCACGGGGCCCATACGCTGTTATCTTGTCACATTTCCAACCTCGAAGGCACATGAGCTTCCCACATACATCCCTGAATGATGGAGTGGAGGAAGGAATAAATGCAGAAAGGATCGTTTTCTGCAATGTCAAGACCGGCACCATCTCCACGCTCGCCGCTTCACACTCCACCATCCAGCAGCACCACTGGAGACTGCAACTATATACGCAACCCCCCTTTGCTCGGGTTGTGGTAAGAATCCCAAGCTATGCACAGGCGTTCGCGGGACTCGGGAAGAGCCTTCCCCTACGAACGGGGACAAGCGAATCATCCCAAGACAAGGCCTTGGTGAGGCCGAGCTCCTGCCATCGGAATCAGAGGACGGGATGTATGTGGAGTGGCGCACGCCCGGCTTTGGTCAGTCACACGGCTGCATGCAGGTTGTCAGCCTATTTAAGAGATACAGAATCGAGTCAGCGTTACCACCTTTCCACCCTCTCCTTTGGCACCTCCAGAAGGCGCCGCGAAAACGATATATCAGTTTTGGAGCACGTTGGACTTGGTCTTACGTCCATTCTCTGGACGACTGCAGGATGTGCTCCAATGATTCTTCGCATTTGCTACCAGCCGGCCGACCGACAGCCTCACTTTCGCCCACTTCTCACCGCCGACATATTCAAAAAGCCAAGGGGCAGTGCATGGCGCCCAGTTCGTCCGTCAGCAAAAGGTACACATGAGCTCATCCGACTGAAGAGTGAAACTCGAGACGGAGCATCTCGAGGGAGGTCTCGTGGTCGGTTGGCACCCGGGAGCATAAGTATCCCGTCCTCCCGCCGCTCATATCCAACAAGATCCAGAATCTAGCTCAGCGCGTAGAGCTCCCTGTTCTCCGAGGAGCCTTTGTTTCGCAAGCTTCACCTCCCTCCAAATCAAAGTAACCAAGCTTCTGGAGCTCTTTCTGCCTTCACATCGCCACTGCAGCGGAGCGACTCCCGAGTCTCTCAACCCGCAAGCCCTCTACATGCCGGTCTCAGTTGCGGTCAATACTCCCAACATGCACCCACAAGCACCAAAGCATGCCTTCGATCCTGCGATCCTCGGGCGCAAGTTGAAAATCATCTACAAGGATCCGACGCTGCTCGTCAACAGCTGCTGTTTCTCTTGCTGCAAAGCCGAGACGTACGGGACCCATGACTATTGTCCTTCGTGTGAGCCTTATGAATGCCCCTAAACTCCATGGCTGGCCCCGACGAAGAAAAGGAGATCTACCTCATGGTGGTGGTTGTTAGGACTCCGGGTACTGGAGAGCCGCCCCGGGAGTTGGTCTCTAGCTCTTCACAGAGAGAAGGTGGCAAGCTAATCAGCATTGGCGGTGGTCGAGACGGAGGGCTAGGGTCGCAGGATAGCAACACGAGCAGCCTTCCCTCTTTGGTACTCGACCTGTTTTACAGCGCGTAAGCATTTGTTCTTCTGAACATGGAGTTACTCAGCGGCTTCTTCTGGGGGGGTTTCATGCCTTGATGATTTATGCGGATGGCCACGGGGGTCTATGTATGTTACGATAACGAATTATGAACCAAATGAATTTATTGACTTTCCTCTACGGCTTCCTTCTAGCATATCGTTCTCTGCTGTCCGTACATGTGCATGTTCACTTCAGAATACTGTCGCTATGTAGCATTTCCACGAGCCTCTCCTATCTCAGTATGTTCAGCCGTGAGCAGGGAAGACTGTCCCAGGACTGCTTCCGGGATGTAGTTTGGTGTGGCCAAAAGGGCTGGACGCGTAGGACCTTTCGTGTTCTCTGGTCTCTCCGAATTGCTTGGCGAAGGAAAAGCAAGCAAGCACAGCTCTTAGTATGGTTTCGCCCCCCTCCGATTCACTGTGATTGAAATCATTGTAGAAAAGGACACCTTTAATAATGCATGTCAGAGGATTGGCCGTTCATGCCGTTGTCTCGTTCCTAGGGCGTGGTAAGCAGAGTCTTGCGCATCAACTGCACGAGGTTTAACCTTCCACTCTTGGAGCAGCAGCAGTTGCAGCAGCATCGCAGCATCTCCACGCCCATGCTCGCTTAACTTCTGCACCGCACCGCACCGCACCGCACCGCACAGGGGGCTTGCAGGCACTGCACTAGTCTGCTCAGCCTCGGCTTCTTCGTCCTTGCATCGGCGTGGGCGTGGAGAGCTGACGTTGAGATGTGCATGCATTCACTTCAGCTGGGGAATGTGGTCAGCGTCTCGACTGCTCACCCACCTCGGTCAAGATGACCCTGTATGCCGCTCTGGATGCGCTGGTCAAGGGTATCAGGCTCCTGGAGCTGGCTCCCGGCACTCAGGACGATCCCCTCACCGGGAATCTCGTCGTGTCGTCGCTGCACGACCACCCGCTTTATGATGCCTTGTCTTACCGGTGGGCATCGCCAGCCGGCCAGCAAGCTCACCTGCCCGGTCAAGAAAACGTCGCCCAAAGCCCGCTGGAGCTTGCGAAAGCATCCTGCTGCGTCCGAAAGCTGCACTTGCCTGACGTGCGGGCATTGTCCGCCAACCAGCATGTCATCACGCTCGGTCAAGAAAACGTCGTCCAAATCACTCCGAATCTTGCCAATGCGCTTCGCTGTATGCGAAAGCCAGACTCAATCCGCACTCTTTGGATTGATGCGCTCTGTATCAACCAAAATGATGTGGACGAGCGAAGCGCTCAAGTGGCTTTGATGAGACCCATCTATACACAAGCTACCACTGTTTGTGTATATATCGATCGCATGGTTTTTGTAAGTCCTGCAATGAGGAGTAAGCTTCAGACCCTTAGTGAGGAAAGCGACGTCTCAGACTTGGGTGACGACCCGAGTATCTGGCAACCTCTTGCGGATCTGCTCCAAGACCAGTACTGGGACCGCCTCTGGATTCAACAAGAACTAGTATTGGCCAAGAAATTTACGGTTCATTGCAATGATACCCGCATCGACGGCGACCGCTTGATGGCTTTCCAGGCTCTTCTCCTACGACGAGCCAATCCAGAGCTGGACATCACGCGGCGCATCGAAGATAACCCAAAACAGCACTCTGCTGATGCGGGCTCTTGGAAAAGTCTTTCTCAGAGCTTTGGTCTGGCTATGGTTCCATCTAAGCATCTGTTATGGTGGCGCAAGATGTACGAATTGAAAAGCCCAATCCTTATATACAAATTAGTACCTCCATACGACCCAGGCAGCCGAGAGGAACTTAATATCGGCGACACGAAGTACATTACGCCAATCTACCTCCTCGGAGCGATGAGAGTAGCTACCAGACTCCAAGCAACCGATCCGCGAGATCGTGTCTACGGCATGCTTGGTTTGGCTACTGATGTCAAGGAGGGAGATATACCCATTGATTATACAAAGACTGAACTTGAAATCCAAACAGATGTCACCCGATTTCTCCTCCGGTCGTCACAGAAGCTGCTGTTTTTGCCTTACGCAGGGGCTTCGTCAACTACGGCCGGCTCTCCAACTCAACCGTCGTGGGTACCCCACTGGACCGCGACATCTCTCTTTTGGACTGGTGCATCTGCTTCCGCGTCGCTCAAAGCTACCGGCAGCTCCATAAGTACTGATGGGAAGACGATGATAGTTCGAGGCATGCGAATCAACCATTTTGCCGAAAATCGCATCTCGCTGTCCTTCGCGGGACTAACCCTCCTTGACTTGGCAATGATCGTTTCTCATATCATAAATTTGGAGGAAGGACAAAGTTCATGGCGTCTAGGGCAGAGGCTCCGTGCCGTGGTCGAAAATCTAGGTACGACGCTGTTGAAAACAGCTACCAAGCTCCATAACTCGACTTTCGTCCTATCCGGCGAGGAGTGCTTCCTCTATATGCTCCTCATTCTCAGGTGGCATGTCATGATGGCTGCTCACAACCTCGAACTGACGGACCTGAGTCTCCTACGGGCAACCTCAGCCGAATCCTTCGATGATATCTTCAACGTCCTCCACGCTTCCAAGGACAGTGACCAGACAGTCCTTCGAGTAGCAGATCTCGCACAATTCGTTTCCGATGGGATAATTCCGCGAAATTGGGAAAACTATAACAAGTTCATTCAGTTTCTCAAAACGGCTTGTGATGGCAGCCGCATCTCCTTCACGGCCGACAACGAGGAATCCGTGCTCACACAAGGTGGAGCGGTGGAACCTGAGGATGAGGTATGGATTCTCTTTGGCTGTTCCTTTCCTATGGTCCTCAGACCGGAAGGAGAGTCTTATAGTGTTGTGTCGGCTGCTTGTATGTATGGTACTCGTGGTCTCATGGAAGGCTTGCTCGTACGCGACAACATTTTGGGAGTAGAGCGTGTTTCGACTGCGGAGGACATACAAGACTTGAAAATCCCGGAGCATGTTGAGGATGGTGTAACAGCTGGTGGTTATAAGATCTCAACTATTACATTAATATAAGCATCATAACCCGTTTGAGTCCGCTTCCCCCGGTCTGAATTCTGCAGCGAATGCAAGAAAGGCTTTGTGGAATTGCGAAAGTAGTTTAGGAAAAGGGCGGGGGGTAAGTGGCGGGTTAGCTCATGTTTACTCAGACACGGTCGATATTGGATATACTTCTTGCCATTTCCCGGACGTGATATTTCGATATAATTCAGCCACAAAATCTTGACAAAAAGAGCCTAAATTCTCCTCGTCGTCCTCAATAAACAAGGAGATATGAAGCCTGAGACGCTGCACCCCGCAAAACGAAAATGCAAAAACTCCGAAATCATACTCTTAAGATGGGTATGATTTCTTAGAAACCTTCAGAAGAAGGTTTTGAAGGGGCAATCAACTCATTAGACCTCTACCTCTGATCACTTACGCCAGAGGGGCCTTGCTGGTTGAGAGGATGCGCGTTATCTTGGGTTATGAAGGAGGAAGTGTTTGCTTAAGGCGTTTTATGGGGGAGCGCGACAAAAAGAGCCCATATTCTTCTCCTCGTCCTCAATTAACAAAATAGGTAAAAAAACAAAACAGATAAAGCCTGAGACGTTGAACCCCGCAAAAATGAAAATGCAAAAACTCCGAAATCATACTCTGAAGGTGCGTATGATTTCTTAGAAACCTTCAGATTCTGAAGGTTTTGAAGGGGCAATCAACTCATTAGACCTCTACCTCTAATCACTTACGCCAGAGGGGCCTTGCTGGTTGAGAGGATTCGCGTTATTCTGGGTTATGAAGGAGGAAGTGTTGCTTAAGGCGTCTTAAGGGGGGAAGCGCAACAAAAAGAGCCCATTCTCTTCTCCTCGTCCTCAATAAACAAAATAAATAAAGCCTGACACGCAGAAGCCCAGCAAAAAATGAAAATGCAAAAACTCCGAAATCATACTCTTAGGGGGGTATGATTTCTTAGAAACCTTCAGATTTGAAGGTTTTGAAGGGGCAATCAACTCATTAGACCTCTACCTCTGACCACTTACGCCAGAGGGGCCTTGCTGGTTGAGAGGACTCGCGTTATTTTGGGTTATGAAGGAGGAGGAGTGTCTGCTTAGGGCGTCTTATTAGGGGGGGGGGGAAGCGCGTACTAGGAGAGACTTTCTCTCACTTTTGGGCTATGTTGAGGTACGCATAACAGAGCACTGCTGTATTGGAATACGCGATTACTTGCGTTGGCTAGGCCAGCTATCGCTTCATTACATTAGGTTCAGAGTGTTTGAACCTTGCTCAAGGGGTTTCTGATATCCTTATTCTGGTTCATGAGTCTTGGATGTCAGCTTGAGGCAGCCCAGGACAAGCGAGGAACCAACCAGAGAGCCAACACTCGTCGCTTCTCTAGTAACACCTTTGCCCTAGCAGTCAATATAACCGACCACCGCATGCCATATGAAGGTTTCCATCGAAGCCTTCTGGCTTCAGGACTTAGTCCACTATAGCAAAACAAGTAGGCTTCTTGATAGAAGAGGGTTGCGTATAATCGAGAGGGAAGCTCCTGGAAGAGTTATTCTGCATCAACTGTATGGCTTCGAGCTTCACGAAGTTGCCTCAGAAGAGTACCCCTGCTCAAGGGCACCTACAGTAAGTTGAAGGACTCAGCTCTCTCCGTATATCAATAAGGCAACCAACCTATTGCTGTCGCCGTACTTTTCACCGTTCAAGGGCTACCGAGCTTCTTAACCACCACTCAAGAGCTGAATCTAGTCAAGAACCAGGGACGTGCCGTGCGTAATCAGTAGACATGCTTTCAGGGATTAGAACACTGTCACTATAACCGTATCCATTGAGGAAATTAGGGTATCGATCCTATTAATAATTTCGGATGGCCGATGCGTGGTGCTCGCTGGGTCGTGATAGCCGCTTAGTAAATAAGTATCAATTCTATGTCTACTTGGACTTAGCAATTGAGTTATGAAATACGTACAATTATAGGCCGCCCACTTAATGGAGTTGCTGGGTGCCTCCTTTTCACGAGTAAGCGAGAGAACTGCGTCGACTTGAGCTCGACTTTCGAAATCCGACCTTCAGAGCTGATCATCTCAAAGGAATGAGGTTAAGCATATTTCTGCGCTTCTGGGCCATGCAACCCCGTCCGTGGATGGGGCATGTCCTCGGCAGTGGAGGCCTGAAAAGCTCGAGGGCATCCAAGGACCAAATTGATCGCCCGCTTTACTCGTGGCCCTTTCGCTTAAGCCTCCAAATCCCCTGACCCGCGCTGGGGAATTACTCGCAGAGCTACGCGGCCTTCGTTTCAACAGCAAAGACAGGACGGGCTGTGCCCCGCAAACTGATCTTGCCACGAACTCAAGCTGGCCATCGATGGCCAACGAGCTAGGGTGCAAGAAAATAAGAAATGGCATCCAATCATCCCGGCATTCCGCCCATTGGGTTGGAAATAGAATAGGACGATGCCAAGAGCTACGTACGCGTCCGGTACCTCTTGCACGAGTATACCACTGCTAGTAGTGACATTCAGCTTCAATACCGCTTGCTGTTGACTCTATGCGGGTTTGTCCTTGGAAACCATTATCTGCGAGTAGCAGCCAGTTTCGTGGATGACCATGCAATGGCAAGAAACAATGGCAAGCCCAGTGATGCGCTCAAAGGGGTTGTTCCACGAGAAACAAAAGTTGATAGAGGAAATGGCGGACGCACTTATATGGACTGAGCAAAGTCTCAATGGGCCAATCGGTGCTCCTTTGTTTCTCGTTGTGTCATCAGGTTGAATCTTGTTGGTCGAGGGCGGTGCTGGCCTCTCCACTATATGGGACCCGGTAGTAGGATTGCGTGACTGCCGAAGCCAGGTACACAAACGAAACATACAGGGACCCCCCCTCTACCATGTATCGTCATCTATACTTCGTCCGCTCGACATTATTGTATAAAGTCAGAAGCTGTTCTTGGGGCGTGTGGGCGAAGGCGCCAAGCAGGCTTTCTCTGTTCGTCACTCACTCCTTTGCCGTCTTTGGTCATTCATTATTTTCCAACATGTTGTCATTCACTCCCACCCTTTTACTCGGCCTTTACGCCGGTCAAGCTCTAGGCGCGGTTCATCATATGTTCAGTGGTGTGTTCAGTGGAACGGATATCTACGCCATTGAGTTTGACGATGAAGCCAACACCCTCACCGCAGCCAACAACATTACGTCCATTGCGAGCTCCTCGAAGTGGATCGCCATAGATGTGCGTAGCTTGGCTGATGCGCTCGCTTTTGGGATGCTAATATTTTCCCTAGGCATTGAAGAAGAATCTCTATGTTGCCAACGGAGCTCAATATGATAGCTACACCATCACCAATAGTACTGGTCTCGAATATGTATCTTCTGTCAGCGTGGATTCTAGCTGTACGTCCGCGTCAAGGCCGACATGTTTTTGGGACTAACAGTTATTTTAGGCAGTAATCTCAACTATATCGTCGCTTCTTCCGTCTCGCCATATGTCGTTTTCGGCGCACCTTACAGCACCGGATGTGCTGGCAACATGTTGACTGTGGACAGCACAGGCGCACTCTCTGCCATTGTAGGTAACATGACATATGGCAGTGGTTCGGGCGTACACGGACTGGCGCTCAGTGCCGATGACAAATTTGTCTACTCCGCCGATGATATGGGAAATGCGGTTTGGGTACACAGCTACGACACCACAACCGACGAGGTCACTGAAGTCCAATATCTCGCGGCGCCAACCGGAGCCGACCCCAGGCACATGGCCATTGATCCGCGAGGAGCATATGCCTACGTCCTGTTCGAAGCATCAAGCGAGATTGGAGTCTATGCTAGAGACAACAGCACTGGAATGTTGACATATACCAACACTACTTATCCTCTTCTCCCTACGGGTAAGTGAATCGAATGGAACGTAACACTTGCATCTTCTAATGGCCTTGTAGGTTTCACCAATGCCACTTCCTCATACTGGGCCGACGAGGTTGTTTTCTCATACAGCGCCGACGGAACTCCAAAATACATGTATGCCGCGACCCGCTCTAGAACGACCACGATCCCTGGTTATGTATCGGCATTCTCACTCGATAGCAACACCGGGGCGATCATCGACCAGCTTTTCCTCACCGAGACCACAGGAAGCGGCGGCAGTGCCAATTCGGTCACAGCAGCATTGTTCTCGGAGGAGTATTTTGCTATTACTGACAGCGGCAGCAATTTTATTGAGATGTGGAAAATTACCGCGAATGGCACAAGCAGTGCCACCGCAAGCGCTGTAGCTCACTTTGCTATGGACTCTGGGCCTTCCACGGTGGTTATGTATGATTAGATATGATTTGTGCTGTGGGGTTTAACATAAAGCTTTTTTTGTTTCGAGGGACATGAAGATTTGACCTGGCGATTTCACATACTACCCAGTCAAAACGTGAATAAATCTAGCCCAAATCCTGTTCTTGACCTCAGATGCTTGTAGAAGAACCCTCGTAACCTGGAAGCAGGTGGCAAGTCTGTGTCGCTGTTGTAAAACCCCCGTCCTGCTTGCTCGCAAGGTCGTCGCCCAAAATAGCAAATCACGTATTAGCTTCCGTAGAAAATATCCATCGTCTTCTCTCATTGTTATCCATACTCCTGAGACTCAAATGACCTAGGCTGCTACAAAGATCTTACATCTCTTAAAAGAGAGTGACGAGGAAATCCATAGTCGGCGGATAAGTACCGTGCTTCCCTGTCGCGTCTCCGTCTGATCTCAAGATGGGATGGAAAACCGGGGATTGATAGCTATTCGTATATTAGAATGGCATCAAAGCCCAATTGAGCTTTTACTTTGACAAACAGCAATTCACTGAGCTGAGACCCTTTCCTCTCAAAACCGGCACTCTGTTAATGTCGGAGAGAAGAGCCAAGTAGAAAGAGCCCCTTTTCTCTAAGCGAGAAGGAAACGCGCTAACGCTGCAGGCACTTAACGCGCTCTTGTAGACTCCTGATTTTTCGCGACGACGCGTCTTTCTCCCAAACCTGTGCCCCTCAACACTAACACACGATTCCGCCATCCACAACCACAGCAACGAAAGCTTGTGGAAAACCATCTCAACACACACGACGGTCTCGCGAGAATCATGGCCGAGTCACTTAGAGATGATGTCAAGGCGACACTGATTCGCCAGGCAACGGAGTTCCTCGATCCAAGTATGTGACCTCCTTAGCTTGCTCCAGCCCGGAAGTCAGTGTGTAGCTGCTAATGCGCACTTCAGATGATCGGCAACTGAGAAATTATAGATCAGAGATTATTCTGATGTTACAAAAGTACCAGCGTAGACTCGTTATCAGCATTGATGACATCCGAACGCAAAACCCGGTGTTGGCAGAAGGACTGCTAAATAAACCCTTCGTTGTCGCAGAGGCTTTCGACGATGCGCTCAAGGATATCATTAAGGCCTTGCCGAATACAACATCCAAGCAGACTTCGGATGATACCATGTACTATATTGCCTTCTCAGGCAGCTTTGGCCAATATGCTTGCAACCCTCGAACGCTTTCTTCCGCACATCTCAACCACATGGTATCTCTCGAGGGAATCGTCACGAGATGTTCCCTTGTGAGGCCCAAGGTCGTTAAGAGTGTGCACTATAATGAGAAGGAGAAGACGTTCCATTTCCGAGAGTACAAGGATCAGACCATGACAGCCAACGGAGCAAGCACTTCCAGCGTTTACCCCCAAGAAGATGAGAAGGGAAACCCGCTCATGACTGAGTATGGTTACTGCACTTACCGCGACCACCAGACAATATCTATACAAGAAATGCCCGAGAGAGCTCCTGCGGGTCAGTTGCCAAGAGGTGTGGATGTTATTTTAGATGACGATCTTGTCGATAAGGTCAAGCCTGGAGATAGAGTCCAGCTGGTGGGAATCTATCGATCATTGGGTAACCGGAATGCTGGCCACAATAGCGCAATCTTCAAAACAGTCATTCTGGCAAATAATGTAGTTTTGCTCTCTTCGAAATCTGGAGGTGGAATTGCGACCGCTACAATCACTGATACGGACATTCGCAACATCAACAAGGTTTCAAAGAAGAAGAATCTGTTTGATCTCTTATCTCAATCTTTGGCACCTAGTATTTACGGGCATGCACATATCAAGAAGGCGATCTTGCTTATGTTGCTCGGCGGTCTGGAGAAGAATCTTGAGAATGGAACACATTTGAGAGGAGATATCAATATCTTGATGGTCGGCGATCCATCGACGGCCAAATCTCAACTTCTTCGGTTCGTACTTAACACAGCACCATTGGCAATTGCAACCACTGGACGAGGGTCTTCTGGTGTCGGTCTCACAGCAGCTGTGACCACCGATAAAGAAACCGGCGAGCGAAGACTTGAGGCCGGTGCTATGGTCTTGGCTGATCGTGGTGTGGTGTGTATCGACGAATTTGACAAGATGTCTGATGTCGACAGAGTCGCTATCCACGAAGTGATGGAACAGCAAACCGTTACAATCGCCAAGGCTGGAATTCACACTTCACTAAACTCCCGTTGCAGTGTTATTGCAGCGGCAAATCCTATCTTCGGACAATATGACACCCACAAGGATCCACACAAGAATATCGCCTTACCAGACTCCCTCCTCTCTCGTTTCGATTTGCTGTTCATTGTTACGGATGATATCGAAGATACCAGAGATCGTCAAGTTTCAGAGCACGTCCTTCGCATGCACCGCTATAGAGACCAAAATTCGGAAGAGGGTGCTCCAGTACGAGAACAATCTCAGCAAACTCTAGGCGTAGGTGTCGAGCAAGAAGTTGATGCCAACCGTCCTACAGAAGTTTACGAGAAATACAACCAAATGTTGCATGCTGGAGTTACTTTTACCAGTGGTCGTGGATCGAACAAGAAAGTTGAAGTCCTGAGCATTCCGTTCATGAAGAAATACATCCAATACGCCAAGAACAGAATAAAGCCCGTTTTGACACAGGAAGCTTCCGATGTTATTAGCGAAGTGTATGTCGGTCTGAGAAACGACGACATGCAGGGAAACCAGAGAAAGACTAGTCCCATGACAGTCCGTACCTTGGAAACTATCATTCGTCTTGCTACTGCACACGCCAAGGCACGTCTCTCCAGCCGTGTTGAAAAGAAGGATGCTCTTGCTGCAGAGTCCATTTTGCGATTTGCTCTATTCAAGGAAGTTCTCGAGGATGAGAGCAGGAACAAGCGCCGAAAGACTAGACCTCTCGAAGACGAGTCATCCGGCGACGAAAGTTCTGATTCTGATGACGACTCCCCACCACCAAGCACAAGGGCGGGTTCATCGCGAACCCCCCATGGCACTGCTAGGACACGCGCTCTTGCCAACGGGAGAAGGAACGGTACGAATGGCACAAACGGCTCGAGTTCACGACCAAGTGGCATTGACCCACCATCAGAGGACGAAGAAGATGCTCTTTATAACGCAACACCACGAACGACGCGCTCAAGACCAAATGGTTCAGCACCTTCGCAATCACAAACCTCCTTTGCATCCTCAGTCCCCGCCTCGCAGCTGCCCTCACAATCACAAACACAAGCCTCGGAAGAGGCCGAGAATGATTCCGCGGAGGACTTAGCTGGTGACACAGCCGCTCTCTCAATCGAACCTGGCGTCAGCTCGGCACGCTTCGATGTCTTCCGAAGAAACCTAGGCCAGTTGATGAACTCGGCGCTGTTCGAGGATGAGACGGCATCTGTAGATGATATTGTAACTGCGGTAAATGCCCGCCTGAGCCGCGCTGATGGTGGCGCGTTTGGGAAGGCTGAAGCGGTGGCAGCGTTGAAGCAGTTGGACACGAATAATGCTGTGATGTAAGTTCCTCTCCTCTTGTCATAATCTTTCCCCTTCTCTTCCTGGATCCTGAGCAGGTTGCTAATCTGATGAAACAGGTTCGCGGGTGACGATTTGGTTTACAAAATATAGGGAACGCTCCTCGTGGGCAATGTGAAAAGGGGTTGGCGCATGCGTGCGTGTCTAAAATGTTAGACACTTCAGTGACTGGAATGATTGTGATACACAGCAGGCGTTTTTTCTCTCTTTTTCTTGTGTTGGCACTGTAGTCAGTTCCAAGCAAACAGGGCAGAGGTTGAATCGGCGTTTTGATATTCCGTGCTCGACGGCAATCCTTTGTTTCCTCTATATCTAATGGTATGGCATTGATTTTTGTGAAGCTAAGCTCAACATCGTCGGCGTGAAGTGTTCGGAAGAAAGAAAAAGAGCAACGCAAGTCTATAAGCTTTTAAAAGTTCGTATGAGAAAGTTGTTCTCTTTGTGAAGAACGGGTCCGTTTATGCCATCCATCCATGCAAGCAAGCCAAATCAACGCACCCCAACCGTACCAAAACCACCGACCGGACCCAATCCCTCCAACCATTCGTTCGTCCATCTCTTCATAAGAAAAGCATTCATATCTCCCAACCGTAACTTCTGTGTCTTCTTGCTGCCAGGTTTACGTATTTATCTCACCGGCTAGCATCCTCTTCCTCAACTCCTCCACTCTCTCCCCAGCCTGGGCTCCATTCCAGGTTTCCCTCCCCTCCTCATCCACTCCTAGCTCCGGAACGCCTACCTGCTCAATTGCGAAACTAGCAGCAACGCTCCCCCAAAGCGCCGCGTCCTCTAGCCCCTTCCCCCTTGCCAAAGCAACGGTCATGCCGCCCAGAAAGCCATTCCCACCTCCAGTCGGATCGACGACTTTCTCTTGCGAAGTATGATATGCAGGGATCCACTTCTCAATTCCAGGGTCGATCTCTTCTTCATCTCGGCGCTCGAAATCATATGCCCCTTCATCATTCATGAGTCCTTCGAAGAGCGAGAACATGTCCATGTCCGGTGTTAGTCCACCGCGCCCGTGGTGGCCGCGCTTCTTCTTCTTCGGCTTTTTTAGGACACCGCCGTTTTTGGCAATATAGCATCCTTTTGCACCGGCGCGGACTACGAGGGCGAAGGTTTGGTTCAAGGGCATTGACTCGAGGAGTTGTTCGCAGGCGCGCTCTACAGCAGCCGTATCCACGTCACCTGTTTCGGCATCAATGCCGCTGTCGCCCATAAGGGAGGCGAGTTCCGAGTGGTTTGGGGAGCAGACATCGATGTATGGCAATGCGTTAGTGAGATTTAGGAGTTCTGAAGGCACGCAGAGATCGGGGACTGGTTCCCAGATAAAAAGCGGTTTAGGAAGGTAGAGCTGTCGGCGCATCGACATGATATGCGCAACGATAGATATACAGCGCGTCGGCGAGCAATTCAGGTGATAAGCTTTCGATGACAACAGAGGAATCGTAAGATCTTTGGGCTCCAGTCGTAGCTTTGGGGTCATGTACGAGAAAGCGCGGTCTTCATTCTCATCAAACGAGTTCCAGCCTCGGGTGGTGAGTCGACTTGAATCGCGGCGGAAGAGGCATGATGTCTGCCAGGATTTCAACTGCGTCACGACTTCTTCCGGGAAATCACTGCCTACATCTACAATCCATGAAACCTTTCTGGAATCTTTTGGAGCCGGAGAGAATATACGTGCTCCTAAGGTGGCGTAGGTTCCACTTCCGCCAAGGATGTTGTACACTGATGGTTGTGGTGGCTGGTAGTGAATTTCATCTAAGGGTGGTCAGACAATTCTTTGATAAAACAAATAGTTTCAGGCTCCCAATAATGCTCTGCAAAGTTTAGGCTCCGATAGATTGACTCCTGGTACAATTCTTTGGAGCCTGCTGCCATTTTCGACCGAGGGACTTCTTTTCCCAATCTGACATGAACTTTCATGCAATGAATGATAGGCGATGTAGCCGCGAAATGAAGGCAGCAACCATTCCTCTCAATAGACGCTCGAAACTCCCGTCACTTGGTTGATAGATGCAGTGCTGATTGCGCATGCTCGGGTGCAAGGATGTGAACCTGCCCCGGGCTTTGCCACTGGCATTATGATGATCTTCGTCAACGTGCTTAACAGCTCGCGCAGGACAAGCAAAGGCCGAGACAAGCAAGAGGAACAGACGAGAAGCTCACCAAGGATGAACATGCCCAGGGTACAAAAGTCAATCTCCTGCGAAGAGGAGACATCCTCGTCATCGGCCATCTCTTCCGGAACCCCTTTCCTCTTTTTGGAGCGTCCGATGGGTTGTTGTTGATGAAGATACTTTTTATTTGTGTGTCAGAAATGGGGCGATACAAACCGACAAGGCTGAAGCCTCTGGAAGCAGCAGCCTTGCGGACTGGCCTGAGCCGTTAGGCTGCAGCGCCGGGCACCTCACCGTTCGTGGGTCGGTGCTTCAGGACGTCGAGGGCCCAAGCTCTCCTAACTTAACAGTACGAAGGATAAATCCATCCCATCCCATCGTCCCATCCAACCCGCAACCTCTTTTTCCTCAGCCATCACTGTTCCTCGTCTTCATCAGTGGCATATCGTGTTGCTGTCCGTTTCACCATCAGCCAATTCCCGCTCTCCGCATTGTTGATCTTTCCGCATTGAAACTTGTCATCTGGCACCTCGCATCGAGGACCCTGCGGCACCATGGCGGCCCCGAACAATATGCATAACCTGACTACTCTGATCAAGCGGTTCGTCTCCCTCATGCTCCCTTCTCCTTCCTGCAACCCACGAGCTCAGCTCTGTCTAAGCAACGATGGCGACGATGGACGACAAAGTAGTCCCTACAATCCAGCGTACCGAGCTGACAGCTCTGATCAATAGGCTCGAAGCTGCCACCTCGCGCCTCGAAGACATAGCATCTTCTGCCATAGATTCGCCACAAGCAAACGGGGCCCCCGTCTCGACTGCTATCTCCGCTACCGCCCCAGCCCCAATTCCATCTGCACCTGCTCCACCAGCTGCCCCCAAAGCTGCGCCGATTGAGCTTCCGGAACAAGTTGAGGAATTCGATACCTTCATTTCAACCAGCGTCAAGAAGTATGTGGATCTTAGCAAAGGATTGGGAGGAGCCATTGCAGAACAGGTGTGTGATGCCGTCACAATCGAAGAAGGACAGAGCTTACGAGAGAACTAGGCATCTAGCGTGTTGAAGGCATTTGAAGGACAACGGAAATTTCTCTTGATTGCTACTCAAGCAAAGAAGCCGGATATGGGAAGTCCAGCCTTTATGCAGTTACTCAAGCCTCTGCAAGACTCAATTACTGCTGTCAACGATATCCGAGATGCGAACCGAGGAAAGCCAGAATTCAACCAGCTCAGTGCAGTCTCTGAGAGTATCAGTGTCGTAGCATGGGTTACTGTTGATCCAAAACCCCACAAGCACGTAGAGGAGTCGCTAGGCTCAGCGCAATACTATGGCAATCGAGTGCTCAAGGAATTCAAGGAGAAGTAAGACGTCTGGATGATATTAACAGGACCGTATACTGATGCATTGATAGGGACCCCAAGCAAATCGAATGGATCCAAGCCTACTACCAAATATTCAAGGATCTCACCGAGTATGTTAAGCAAACTTATCCATCAGGAATCCTCTGGAACCCCAAAGGTGTCAGCGCCGATGAAGCTTTGAAGTCTGTTGGAGGAAGCCAAGCTCCCGCTCCTTCTGCTGGCGGACCACCACCACCACCACCGCCGCCGCCTCCAGGACCTCCTCCAAAGTTCGACATTCCAGACATTCCTGAACATGGAAAGCCGAAGGAAAGCGGTATTGGTGCTGTGTTCAACGATTTGAACAAGGGAGAAGATGTCACCAAGGGACTTCGGAAAGTGGACAAGAGTCAAATGACTCATAAGAACCCTTCTCTTCGTGCAGGATCTACCGTACCGACTCGCAGTGATAGTGCATCCAGCGTTTCGTCGGTATCTCGGGGGAAGAGCCCAGCTCCTGGAAAGAAGCCCAAGCCAGAGAGCATGCGCACGAAGAAGCCTCCAGTGAAGAGACTTGACGGCAACAAGTGGTTGATTGTGAGTGTTGTGGAGTTGAGTCCTCTGGATTCTGACTTATTTTAATACAGGAAAACTTTGAAAATGAGCCAGAGCCAATCGAAATCGAGGCTGAAATCTCTCATTCTATTCTTATCAGTCGCTGTAGCAAGACCACTATTATGGTGAAGGGAAAGGCGAACGCCATTTCGGTTGACAACTCCCCTCGCTTATCGATCGTCGTGGAGTCTCTGGTCTCGTCCGTTGACGTGATCAAGTGCAATAACTTTGCGCTCCAAGTTCTCGGCACGTTGCCGACCATTCTCATGGACCAAGTTGATGGTGCGCAAGTCTATCTCGGGAAGGACAGTATGGAGACCGAGGTCTTTTCGAGTAAATCGTCCGGAATCAATCTCAACATTATCGACGCCGCAAGCGAAGAGGGCGACTATAAGGAAGTACCACTTCCAGAACAACTCCGAACGTACATTACCAAGGATGGAAAGGTTGCTAGCGAAATTGTCGAACATGCTGGTTAGATGGAGGTTTGGGGTTGAAATTCCAGTGTCGATGGGCGCTGAGTATTTACGTTCTGTAGATTTAGAGGTCGTCACTCATAGTAGCATATGGGTGTGTAAATATCCGAGCGTTTTGCAAAATTTAGCCATCTGAGGGTTCATGTGTCGAAATAGAATGCATTCTATTCCACATCTTCTTCGCATTGTATATATGTCAAGGTCGATTTCGTGAAATCTGAGCGAGTTTAGTAGACATGGTAGCAAGCTTTCCTAAGAATTTGTACATCTGTATTTTGACTACATTTCCCAGTATAATACAATATCATACAGCATATCAGACACACATCTACCTCCGTCTCAGGTACCAGCTAAAAGCCAATTGCTGCACATCCTCTCCAAACGGACTCGGCACCTCCGCAGCATTGGGTTTTGCAACAGGGTGACGGAGATATACAGCCGCACATATGTTCTGGTTAACCTCCAAGTATTGTGGAATGAACGCGAATGCAGACATGTAGTTTCGTGGTCTCCAAGGCGTGGCGTACGGCTTGGACTCATCCGTCGCAGCGTATCGAGCCTGCATGATGGCATCCAAGGACTTCTGGTATTCCTTTTTGAATTCAGCATCTAGGACCTCCTTCTCTTCTGCTGCAGCCTTTAAGGCCTTCGCTTCTCTCTTGGCTGCCTCGGCTTGGGGTGGTGAAGGAGTCAGCTTCGCGAACGATGTTACGAGCTCTTCGATCTCCTTGTCGACCTGCTCTGGATCTTTCCGTTGCATCTTGTTGCTGACTGTTTTCGCGGATTTGACGAAGCTGCGGAGCTCAACCTTACGCTTTGCTGATGGTTCATTCTGTGTGTCTCGGATGAGAACTTGAGCCGTTTCGACAAGCTCATTGATTTGTTTTCTTTGCACTTTCTTCAATTGTGCTTCATCAAGATTTTCCCTCTCTTGTTTCAATGCCGCTGCATCTGCTTCCTGCTGTGAGTTCTCTTCCTCCTCTTGAGCGTGCTTGGCTTCCAAAGCCTTTGTCCTTCGTATCTCTGCTGCCTTCTGCGCTTCCGCCTCCTGTCGTGCTTCGTGCTGTTGCACACGTTTTAGGCGGCGACCGATTCTGATAGCTTCTTGGTCTTTGGGAGCTCCCGTGGCGAACAAAACTGATTCTGGGTCGACCGAGAACATGTCTCCTGGATTGAGCATGTACCCTGGATATGGCATCTAATCATGATCAGTTCCAACTCCCTCACAGGGAGCTTTGAGAGTAACCCACCTTTTTGCCATTGACCTTGACCTTGCCATGTATAACAAACTGCCTTGCCTGTCTAGCACTGCTAGCAAACAAAGCTCTGAACACAGCCGTATCCAGCCGTCGTTCCATAGGAGCATAAGTCATATGCATATACGGAATGCGGAAGCTCTTTTTATTAGTGGTTCTAAGATCTAGAGCATCCTTGGGACGCATCTCTCTTCCAGAACCTCTGCCGGCTGCCAATTCTGATCCATCATAACGTGCAAGGTAGTTGGTGTCCATGGGAATCTCAGCCCGTAATCGTGATCTGAACATTCGTTGCCAGTGCTTCTCTCGAATTTGCTCTCCATGATAGGCTCGCGTTGTTGACTTCGCCTTCCACTTCTGCTGGTAGTGTGTGACACCTGATGGCCTGCTCATCAATCTTGACAGGTTATAGAGGTTGATTTTGTTCCATGACTGCCGGATTTTCTGGAAGCCTTGGTTAGCTCTAATCTTGCCACACCAATGGAGCGGAACCCACCCCTCCTCCCAAGCGCTTCAGAGTGTGGAAACTCCGTGACCTCGGCATGGTTGGTGTTCAATTGACAGAGAGACTGCTGAGGGACAAGGCAAGTATGGACGACAGCAGTATGCACTTCCAGTTCGCGAAATTTACTGCGCGCCTCGAAGCTCAGGCCATACATCGTGAGCGGTGGGCGGTGAGCGCCGGCAGATAATCAGGGGACTGATTTAGACGAGTAAAGTGAACCGACTTTAGCGGGGATTTAAAGAATTTCTGCAGAAAGTGATAGCGAGCTCTTTTGCATCTGCAACCTCTGATTATCGATTGCCGTCTCTTTCACAAGGATTGACTAGACGGTCCATATCGCAACGCCAGAGCTTTCTCTCCAAAAGCTCGAGTCATCTTTGTTTGACTCACGACCAATACAAGGCATTCCCCTCATCCAATCCTCGAATTGCTCAGAAATTCCTTGCGCCAGCCCACCCCGCGATCGAGTCATCGCCGAACCTCTGAGCTTCGCTGCCTTTTATATATCATTCTCGATCAGAGAATTGAAATTGAACGTCCACTGCCAATAAAATTATAAGACGAAACTCAAAATGTCTGCGATTCCAGTCGAAACCATTGAGCCAGATGCAGCTGCAACCTCCATCAGCAATGACGAGACGGTGAACCAGAACGGCAGCGATTCAGCAGCTCCTACCACCACGGCGGATGCTGCAGTTGACGCAAATGCTGCCAAGGAAGAGACTTCTAATGAGAAGAATGGATCTTCAGAGAACAAGTACCGCCACAGCCAATATGAGAAGCGCAAGCTTACCCGCCGCAACGAGAGCAAATTCGACCCTACCGCCCTCCCTACCACAGATGATCCTGTCAAGATTCGTGCACAGGTATGGAAAAGTGGTCCTTGTGGACCGTAACTGTATAACTGACTACTTGACAAAGGTCGAGTTTTACTTCGGCGACGCCAACCTACCGACTGACAAGTTCATGTGGGAGCTGACTGATGGGGCTACTAATTTGCCAGTCTCGGTCGCCAAAATTCACTCTTTCAAGCGGATGCAACGTTTCCAGCCATATTCTGCCGTAGTCGCAGCTCTCAAGGACAGTGAGTTCCTTGAAGTTGTTGGCCCCGAAGGAACTGAGGAAGTCAAGCGCAAGACCCCCTATGATCCAAAGTCTCGTTTGGGTCACAAATCGGAATCTCGATCTATCTATGTTAAGGGATTCGGCGACGAAGAACCCACAACTCAATTCGATATCGAGGCTTTCTTCACTCCTTACGGACCAATCAACTCTGTTCGTCTTCGCCGCACCGAGGATAAGCTCTTCAAAGGATCCGTCTTTGTCGAGTTTGCCGACGATGAGCTTGCCGAGAAGTTCCTGGCTCTCGAATCCAAGCCACTTTGGCAAGGCAAGAATGAGCTCAAGATCATCTCCAAGCGCGAGTACATTGCTGGAAAGGAGCAAGATATCAAGGATGGAAAACTTGAGCCAAGCCAGACTCGACCATTCAGAGGTGGCAGAGGAGGTCGTGGAGGATCCCGCGGAGGCCGTGATGGCGATCGCGATCCAAATGACTGGAAGAAGCGCCGAGAGCATGATCAGAAGAATGGATTCAAAGACCGCAAAGGTGGTCGAGGAGGTCGTGGAGGTCGTGGACGTGGCAACCGTGATCGTGATGATCGAGGACCTCGTAACGACCGAAACCGAGAGCGCGAGGACAAGGCTGAGTAAGTACATATCAAGTTTTTTCCCCCCAAGTATCGCTAACCACAAACAGTGTCAAGCAAGATACCGCCGGAGGCGAGCAAAACGACAAGAAGCGCGCACGCGACGATGAGGGAGGAGACCAAGCACCAGCAGCCAAGAAAGTCGATGCCAAGACGGAAACTCCTGTGGAGGCTTCTTCATGATGACAACCATAACCCCCAAAAAGGATAGATACCCTTCTTGCTCTTGTATTTTCCGGTCCTTTCCTTCCTTCCTTTGATCATCATTTTCAATGACTCAGGTTTGCATGGTACATGGAGTGTGGGTTCCTTTCATCTGGCGTTCTTTATCTCTCGGGCTTTTATTTTCCTCTTGCATGGTTCAATGCAGGCGACGGATACGCGAATGGGATTCTCCAGGCAGACCCTTCTTTGCTACATCAAATAACAACCTACACAAGGGGACCATCTACATTTTTATAAGCTATAACAAGATCTTTCGAATGTATGTGCCTCTAAGTCAGTTAGGCGGATCTACAAAATGGGCTTCCCTTTAGGTAGTAGTAACAAAGTTTGTTGCATTTTTAGCAAGACCAAAATGGAATAGAATTGTAAATTGCTTGGTTTTTTTTACGTTCAATTGAAAAGTTATTTGGATGAGGCATGAGGGGATTCCATTGATTCTGTTGGTACATATGCTAAGTACATAGTTTACACCTGACTATCACAAAGAGGGCCGATTTATGAGCCCACCTCCCAAATGTCCCTCACTCAGCCGCCCATCCATCCATCCATCCATTTTTTTCCAGATGAATATGCAAGCCAGGCTCTCTAGCTCGTCTCCTTTTTAATGTGGTTGATGCAAACAAAACACAAGAATACAACCTTCCGCTCCGCTTCCGTCTTCATTATAATACACAAGAGTCCCATCTGTAGAACCCGATGTTGTCTACAGGTTTCTTACTGTTGGAACTATACGCGCGCCACGCTATGTTTGTCCATATACATTCGCTTCGTCTACACAATCTCTCCAATATCGATGTGAACGGGTTCCCACGGTACTGCGTTCTCGCTCTCCATATCACTTGGTACTCGTACTTGGTTACCAGGCGAGTAGAGATACCAACTCTTCAGGGCAGCCACACTGGCTCTAATCCTCGCCTCGACCAAATTTGGTCCAGAACCCTCGCCCAGCTTGTCGCTACCACTGAAGATTCCAACCACATACACAGGAGTTCTACTGCGACGTCCGGTCTCACTCAACATCCGTGCGACAGGATGTTCCCAGTCTTCACGCGCACACAGTCGAGCAAGATCGCGGACAGGCCACTTGAAGACAAACAACTGTGAGATATCGAGATGGCGGGAGAGAATGTGCTGTTTTACAAAAGTCTTCGCTGCTTCGCGTCCTGCGTGTGCATATACTGATCCGACGACTGCCCTTACGAAATTTGCGTATGCGAGCTCGGTCGTCTGCACGTTGTCGTGGGTTGTTGTTTTATTTGGTATCGTGTCTCCGAACTCGTCATCGTAGACTACTCGACTGGAAACACCTCTTCGATTCGACTGGTGATGTGCATTCGGTCGAGTTTGTCCCTGCCCAAAGCCTGGAATATGAGTCCCCGGCTTCATCTTTGAGAATTGAAGTAGTCCAGGATCTACCTCAGATCCTGGAGCCGCAGCTGTCTCTACACCCCATTCCTTTCCTATAATTTGCAGCGTCTTGGGTCCGTTATATGCATATGCGGCGGCGAATAGAACCGTCATCGGTATTCGGGGATACTTGCAAATTAGGTACTCGGATACATAGTAGGACATCAGATTTCCTCCTAATTGTGCCAGCGTAGCGTTATTGAAGTCTACGTTTGGGTCTGCGGTGGAATCAACGAGCGTTCGCGCCATCGTCTGCAAAGGCAGTTTTTGAGGTAAGGAAAGACGTGCGTGCAGAGCGGCGAGCTTTGCAGAGTGAAGAGCTGCTTCAGGCAGTGGTGACGGGAATTCTGGAATAGGACCATCGAGATCGATTTCTGCCAAAGTTTCCGACTCCTGGCCATCCTCATAGTTGATCTCTGCTGCCGAAGAAGTTGATTGCGATCGTATACTGCTAGCAACGTGAAGTCGTTGATATACTTGCTGCTGCTGTTGCTGTCGTAGGCAACATGGTCTCGTCCGCGGGCACAGCAGTTGCCCGCTCCATCTTCCCAATTGCAATCGCTTCATTTGACCCTAATCCTCCGCGACTCGTTCACGTGGCAACAATTATTTTCGAGGGCGAATGGCGTGGTCCTAGTTTTGAATGTCCCTGAATATCTGCCCAAAATTTCTCGAGCTTCTCACACGACAATCAAAATCGTATTAGTCAGCGGCCGAGCTAGCGAACCTCGAGTTCCAACGTCGCGGCGACATCAAGCTCCCGAAAGAACCTCTCAAACAAGAGCAATTGATCAATCAAAATGGTATGTGTCACTGTGTCAGTAACAAGCTGTCGTTCTTAAAGCTGACTGTAGGCAGGGTGGCGGCGGCAAGATTCCGTAAGTCAATTGACAATCAGCTCTTCAATCCACGTCTTTCTAATGCCGCATCCAGCTACCCCAAGCACGTCTGGTCACCAGCTGGTGGTTGGTATGCACAGCCAAAGAACTGGAAAGCGAATACTGCGGTCTTTGGTGTTGTTATCTTCGGCCTGACCGCGTTGGCATGGAATACGAGTGCAGAGCGAGAGTACAGGACGAAGTTCCCGGAGGAGGGCAGATTCTTCCCTAGTCGATAGTACGTTTTGCTATCCCGCAGCAGCTCCTCCAACCCAACTGACAGCCTTTACAGCTGGAGCAAGCAGATCATCGAGCATGAGAAGGCAAAGAAGGGCGAGTCATCATAGGACACTTCAGCGCAGCAACGGGGGCATGCTTGTACATATCTAGGGAGTTGTGATACGATCAATTCAATCTACTGGCACAATTATATGAGTTCTGTCTGTAATCGATGTCATAAGAAGGTGCTATGTCTTGAGGAGAATTCAAGACGGGAGTCTGCCGAATTACCCAACGAGTTTGGGAACCAGAAGCTAAAATATTGGGAGCTGGGTGCACTTTTGTGCAAAACATAGGAATGGCATTACAAATGCTGACTATTTACTGATCGCTCTAGCAATAGGCATCTTAACCAGTAATACAAATGGTTCAGTGATATGATTTTCATTCCACGAACGACAACGAACGATATATAATTCTAATATGATGCGGCTCGTCTTCTATGATACAGTATAGGTATGACCTGCTTGTTCCTCTAGAAATCGCGCCAAGAATTGTCTATAGTTTCGCTTTGGGCGCTTCTAGTGTTGGAACAAGGAGATCTCTGATGTCTCCGGCTGCTTCATTGAGATAGAAGCTCATTCTCTCACTCCCAAGACCCTTGGAAACAACGTTAAATTGAAGGCTAGTAGCTCATTAGTGTCAATCTCCAAAAAGGAACACGGGAACTCACCTGTTCTCATTGATCATATAAGCGATTCCCCAGCCATCGTCTACAACTTGACTCCATCCATAACCGTTGAAATATTCAGAGCTCAATTGTGAGCTGGAAATGCGCCATGTACTGGAGTATGCATAAGCTGGGTCCTTATAAATAGATGGCAATTCGTCATTTGGTCCAAGAAGTTTCTTTAGTCCAAAAAGATGTCGATCAACACCCTTGCCGTCCGACGCTGCTGTGATATACTCGACATGTGAATTGACAGCCTTTCTGAACAGGGCCACAGTATCTTTATCTTCAACCTCAGCATTGCCCATTGCTTTGCAGAATGCGACCGAATCATCCGAAACACTGCGGCAAGTCTCTGTACGCCCTTGTTGGAACCGTCGGGTTGCAGCGGACTCGTAAGTTGGGCGATTGATGCCATACATCTTGTAGTAAGCGAGTTGAATGATCATCTGAACGTAAGCGTCGGGAGAACACTTGAACTTCTTGATTAAGCCTTTTCCATATCCTTGATAGGCTTGAACTCGAAGTTCGTGTTGTCCGATCACCTCGATGAAATCCTTGGTTGCCTTCTCAATTTCACCTTGGACCTCCTTTGTGATGTGAAACTTGATGATAGATGGTTCAGGAATGCTCGAACGAATAGATGGGTCTGAGAAGTCCAGCTTATTGTTGAATATAACTTCGTTGACGTAATCGTTCAGGCGATGAGTTGGGGTACCGTCCATCATCGAGTGCTCGCCCATGAAGCCAGCGGTACCATTGTCATTGACAATGAACTGGAGAGGCTTGTCAAACCACCGATTTTGGCCGTCGCCGTGCCAGTATTGGTGCGCTCGCTCTTCGAGAGTAACGGGAGCAGCGTCATCTAAACAGACAACGAAAGATGCAGCTTCAACTTCCTTGAGGGCCTTTGCGTTTGATGGATGAGCCTTGAGAAGAACCTCACGAGCATCTGTCCATACGTCTCGATTTTCGCTGGTAAGCACTCCAACAGCGGGTACCTTCTCAGCCTTCTGGTAGATTCGCTTGAATTGTTGCTCCAATTCGGAAGTGTTGAGTTGCTTGCCGTCAATCTCGTGCACAACTTTCCAAAACTGATTCTTACGAATGACCAGAATGTGCTTATTTTCAATAGGCGAATACTGCTCGGAGTAGTCCTTTGGTCTAGCGGGAACTCGGCAGGCATTGAACATCCATTGATAACTCTCCATGGAAATTGGGAGCTTCTTCATATATTCTGGCTCCAGAGTGCCTTGGTCAACCATCTTCTTGAATTCGAGGGCTGCAGTACTGATGGCTGCAGCTCGCTTCGAAGGATCACGTCGGCGCCTGTCATCACGGTGAGAGTAGAAGTAGCTTACGTATGGCACAACAGGATCTCTGTATGTGAGATACGCTGCATCGTTCCACCACTCATAGATCCAGTTCTTGTGTTGTGGATCTTCGCGTCTGGCAATCAACTTTTCCTGTAATTTGGGGCCAATACCTCCTGGCTGTATAAACTCATTGACTGCTGCTGTAGTTGACTCGAATTCGGACTTGGAAAGGATTGGATGAACCGACTTCAAATATCGAGCCGCAGTCTCCTCGAGGGTTGGAACTGGAAGTTTTGGGAGCGAGTCCTCGAATCGCAGCATGGGACCTTTTGAACTGTCCTCTTTGTAGCCTGCGGTTCTGTTAGCACCGACCTCACTGGAAGTGAATCGGAATGTTACCTGCTGGTAAAGCAGTGCTGCTGCTTCGCACATTCGCCGGTGCCATAGCGACGCTCTACGAAGGCACATTAGCCACATGTATCGGAGATGTATACGCCAACTTACTCGTGTAAGTCTCGTCGATTTCAAGCTGTTTTTGAGCACGGGAGACTGCGTGCGGCCCTTCGCGAGCACTTTCAACATCACTTCTGGTTGAGAGAAATCGAGAAAAGAAGACGAAGCCCGAGGACTAATAAATATTCAAGGACAAGCCGCGGAACGGATTATCTAGGCTGAATCGTTCAGGATGGGCTTCTGAAGAGTTGTTTGTGGTTGGCTGTCCAGGTGCAGGGACGGGTGTCAACTCGGCGCTGCTGCTTGTGCCGAGGTTCACAAGGGCCCAAAAGCTGGGGCAGTTGCGCAAATGACGCTTCGGCCCTACGGGTATTGTGAGAACAGCCAGAGTATTAAGCTCGGCGTTCTGGATCAGGACCAGGATCCGGATCACTTGACAAGCTGGGACTGCGCAGAATCAGACTTGTTTAATCACTCTCGTCGGTCTCGTTTGTGTGATCATGTTGCCTTCTAGCATTGTACGGTTTGTGCGCACTTCGCTTTACATGTGATTCTCTAGTCATGCTCACGGCCCCAAATTTCGCTGTGCTGTTTTCCCATGGGGTATCTCGCCCAACAATTTAAAACTCCGCCCTTATGCTCTGTTATGTCATGTTGTACGACTCCAACCTGACCCTCCACACCTGCTTCCTACCTACCTCTGCGGGGTCTATCATCTTTTCCTTCCACTTTTCCGTGTACTCTTGGATTTGGATGCTGCGCCAGGCTTGCCTTTGGATGCCGCCTTTACAGGCTTCGGGGACGCCGTGCTTTCTTCCTCTCCATCCTGCGTCCCGTCCTCCTCTTCTTCCGCGTCGCCCTCTTCTTCATCCTCCATTACCGTATCTTTACTCTGTGCTCTTGAACTAGACTCGACTTTCGTGCGACCGCTCGATCTTACATTCCTCCCCGAGCGTGTTGTTTTCGGTGTTGGGGAATGAGTTGGAGATGTTCGTGGTTCATCCGTGTCCGTGACCGTGCTTGCGCGATTCTTTGCTGCTACATCAATGCCTCTTTTCCGTTTTCGAGTTGTCGTCGATGCCGCCGGCAAGGATGGAGATCTGCTCATTTGACTATTGAACCGTGGTGGAGATGATTCCACGCTTGGAGGTGCTCTCCCTTTCTCCCACATAAGCTGTCCAAAATCTTCATCGGGTAGCTTGAATTCTAGGTATTTCTCTTCTAGATCCTCGTCTATATCGAATGAATTTTCGCGTTCGTCAATTACTCGCATATTGTATAAAGTGCCTAGCTTCTCCCAAATCCCAGGAATGCGCGTGTGCGTGTCAACTCTTGGATCATAGCCATGATTTCGAAGGTATTCTGACAATGCGATCATGCGAAAGTGTTTATGCATTCCTGTAACCCAATTAGCAACCCAAAAGGCAAGATACGAGGCATGGTTGATGCCACGTACCCGCTGGCTTCCATTTTATAATTCCCTTGAAAAGTGAAGTTTCTTGTTCATCTGTCCAAGGATTTTTGAGTATGTCGTACGCTGGCTTCTCTGATTCTTCAGGCTGGGGTGAATCGACTGCCATAGCACTGTCATCCGTAGCTGGCGTCGAAACTGCCGGCGCGCCTCTTGATTTCCTCTTCGGTGGCATCTTATAGCTTTCTGTGTAACCACAGCTCGACTGGTACTGCTTTCTGGTGTTGTAAAGATTGATTCGTGCCATAAGTTCATTTTAAGCTTGGATCCTCGGGAAGCGGCCGCACCTCATCGCGTCACCCCGAGCTCAACGACGCGACGAGAGTCTCAAAAGACAAAAATGCGTCAATATGGATGCTGACGAAAATGTTGGAGACGTCTTCAGGATACCGAATCTTTATGGGGTTCCAAAGAGCATACTTGATGCAGAGAGTATTCCTAGCTCGTTGTTCTCTGACCTGAAACTCGCAGGTTTGTCTACCAAGATTCTTACAAACACAACAACTGACTTTGCGCAGACATTGCCGCAATAGTTCCGGAAGCAATTGCAAATCTTCACGAGGAGCATGATTTCTTCAGCATTCCAGGCCTATCTCTTGCTTCTGAGCATGCCCTACCTCCTCAAAACCATACCGAGAGGTCCCTAGACGAGATCTCCGAAGACTCGAACCATGAAGCGCAACAGCTTGATGAAGATATCTGGACCCTGGAGGATTCAGAGCCTCTAGACAAGCCAAGATACCAGAGTTGGGACTCTTTCATTGGAAAGGAGAGTTCGAACCCTGGCACTCCATATATCAGCGAAGCTGGGCCAGCGATCTTCGATTCAGCGCTGGCGTCACCCGAGGATCCTTTGAAAGTTCACAATGGAAAACATATGGTTGTCAACTGTAAGGTTTATGCGTCCTCAATCCTTGCTCTTGGCCTTGGTAGAAGCTCTGTTTTCTTCGAGTGGTCTGAAGAGAAGCGAGATTTTGAACAGACTCTGCTGAATATAAGGATCTCTGGCTATTCTGGACAATCACTCGATCGCCTTTCAGCAGTATTCAAGCAGTGTGGCAGGGCTATGCGAGCCTTGCAACATTTTGTGGATAAGACCTATGCCAAAGAGACTTTGCCAGGACGGGTCGCATTAGCTGATGCAGTGTCTACCTTGTTAAGCACGATTCAGACACGCCTGAGCAGCTCGACATCTGCCTACAATAGTTTGATCCATCTGGAGTCATTGTTTCTACCAGTTTGTACCGTCCTCAAGTGCTTCCAGGACATCGTGCAAAAAGTCTCGGCAGCTTTGAGTGACGAAGAGATGTTGTCAATAATATTCCAAGAAGTCCAGCTTCTTGAGCACCGCACTGATGCGCTCAAGGACATTTTGCTCCGGGTTCTATCTCGTGTGTCACAACCCTGGCTTGAGTTTTGTGGTGAATGGTTAGGGCTACAGAGAGAAGCAGGACTTCCACTCACCAAGGATGGGAGAGTAAGGGGATTTGTAAAGATCGAGGACAAAGAATGGATTGATGATCAAGGTTTTGAACTACAGGAATCAGATTTCGCATTGGACTATGACCTCGTTCCCAAATTCGTTACGTCTGACGATGCTCGGTCCATGTTCGAAGTAGGCCGCAGCCTTAGGTTCCTTCGAGATCACCATGCACAACATCCGTTAGCCAAAGCAGATATAGTAGCTACTGCAGGCCCTCCAACACTGCAGTGGAAATTTTCGTGGCAGGAGATCCTGCAGGTTGAGGCAAAGGCCTTACAATATGAAAAGGACTTGGCTTCTGCGATCCGAGGATATTCAACAAAGGACGCTCGCTTTACCTCGGTCTCTTGTGAAAACTTTGACACCAGCGAGTCTTTTGAGCTAGATTTCCTTCGCAAACCAGCGGATAATCTAGAAGCACATATTCTTGCCTCAATGGACGTCTTTGATCGTCCATTAATCAAGACACAACTACCGGACGAGCTCGCAGAAATGTTGGACGCTTATCTATCTTCAAGAAGCGACACCACTGAAGACGATTCTATCTTTGCTCCACCGATATCGTTGACGCCAGTCCTGTCTTTCAATGCAATAATTGCTGCACAAGCTCGAATTATGAATGGTGTCTGCATGCGATTATTTTTCAGATCACACGATCTCAGAGCCCACCTTTCTTTGCAGAGGAATTTCCATCTTCTCGGCAATGGAGTCTTCTCAAGCAGACTAAGCCACGCACTCTTCGATCCGGATCTCGAGAGCGCCGAGAGGCAGCGAGGTGTTGCAAGGAGTGGAGGTGTTATGGGATTGAGGCTTGGTGGGCGGGATACATGGCCTCCTGCCAGCTCAGAGTTACGACTGGCTTTAATGGGTGTTCTTACGGAGAGTTATGTGTCTACCCGACCGCTCGATAGGTCGGAAGGTGAAGAGTATACGGACAGGCCTGCAAGCTTACCAGGTGATCTCAGCTTTGCTGTTAGAGATATGTCTGCTGAGGAGATTGACGCTTGCATGAATCCTGACGCTGTCGAAGCTCTAGACTTTTTACGTCTGTCATACAAACCACCTGCACCACTCGAAGCAATCATCACCCCCATCATATTATACAAGTACGATCAGCTTTTTAAATTGCTGTTACGAGTACTACGCATGCTTTACGTTGTCTCATCTCTTTTCCGAGATGCTAAGGACAAAGCATCGAATGCGCGAGCTGTTAGCTGTATCCAGCAGCGATTCCGAATAGAAGCACACCATTTTATCTCTAGTGTTGCAGGCTACTTCTTCGACACTGGAATCGAGACAACATGGCGAATATTTGAGCATAAGCTTGACCAAGTCGAGGAACGCATAAGGGATGACGAAGATTTATCACTTGGGCAGAACGAGGGCCTCGACAAGCTTAGGGATTACCACGAGAGTGTCCTTGATCGCATTATGTTTGCACTGCTATTAAGGAAGCGCCAGCAGCCTGTTATGAAGTTACTCGAGGAGATATTTACTCTTGTGCTCCAATTCGCCAAGCACTCTCGTGATGCGGCGGCTCCTGCAGTTGAAAAGGATATCGAAATCCGAGAAACCTATTTGAGATTTCATAAGAAAGTCGGCGTCTTCGTAGCCGTGTGCAGGAGCTTAAGCGAGAAGAAGGGCTACGCTGAGAAAAGTACAGGTACCTTCTACATCAAGGGCCAGGGAAGTCTGCTTGATGGACACGATCTCCAGGAGGAGAACACTATCGCTCAGCTCTTAACACGCTTGGAGATGTCGAACTTCTACTCTACTGCCGCCAAAGTATGATCTGATGTCTTTTAACCTTTAAATTAGACGACAATGTACTTATGATCACATGATCAATGATTGAGCTGAGAGAAGTCGCTATTCGCAGCATAAGGTACACCATGTTATTGCTGCTGGAAATCCGCAAGACAACTATCGAATTTCTCCAACGCCTGGAATCGTGCCATCAGCTCCGCCACAACTTTCAGTCCCAAAATGGAGTTACGCTCCTAGTCATTATAAATCAGTATATACTGACACCCATTAACAGCTGAAGAGAATGAACACACCTCAAAACTAGCCCAAGCAACCATACCTACAAACAATCCCTCCTCCAGATTCAGGCTCGTTCCATGTAGGAATTCTCTCACTTTGCCATGGGTCTCTTTACCAACAACACTCACAAACTCATTCCAAAGACTCTTCGCCTGATCTTCGTCCCCGGAAGCGACAATGAATCGAAAGATCTCTGTGAGCGGCGCTGCAAAGACGGCAGTGGCTGATACATCAGTCTCAAAAAGCTGGGGTGTTATTGGGCCGAGCAATATGGGCATGGCGACCTGCTTGAAGTTGGTGTACTCGGAACTTGCAATAAAGGCGTAGAAGTATTGAGCGTCATGCCATTCTGTGATAGAGACGCGTTAGGGTTTGGAGGAATTGGCCTATGTGACAAGTGACAAGTTCACCAATTTGGGAAAGGACATGTGAGGTGAAAGAGCTTGTAGGTTATCATACCAGGGCTGACTATAGGCTTGAATTCAGAAGATACATCGACGTTATTGTGCAGGATTATCTTGCCTAAGGAGGCTGATTTGATTCCTGAAGTCGTGGCCATAGTTTGCATAACAGTTTCCTTGAATGTTGTGTTGAAGTAAGCTATTGATGCTTCATCTTGCTTCAAGAGAGGGACAGTGAGCTCTGTTATTGCCATCTTGCTGACTTTAACTCGAAGTTGGTGGTGGTGATAGACTGTGTTATGATTTGTCTAATGATTATTGGGCTTAATGAAATCTGTCGGTAGCTGTAAAAGAGAAGTCGTTGTATTCATGCATCTGGTTTGTTCCAGGACTGCGGGTATGCCTTTATGTAGGTATGAAATACAGGTCATCTGTACTGACGTACCAAGTCAAGCCTGCAAACCATATCGTGGAAAGTCCACCTTGCGGACTTCCACACCTTATAGTGGCGGATTGCTGCATTGGTACCTCAATAGACAGCTAGGTATGTTCAAGGGATGGGATGCAGTCATTGTTGAGCTAGGCAAAGATCAATATCACTGCTACTCTCTAGCTTGCGGAGACCACAAAGAGCTGTTCTAGGAGAGATTGAGTCAGCGTCTTGAGTCTTTGAATCCGGACGATTCCGGGCCCAGTAGCATCCCGAGATATGCCTCTATGCCAGCTGTCGTGGGCCTGGGCACTGGGCACTTGGCGATATAATTGGAAGCGAAAGCGAAAGACCCGACGGTACGAAAACACGTCGGTCACGTGTTGCGGAATTCCGCCGCTACTCACTTCGGCCCGCATTGCTTTCGCGCCTTTCAACGTCACGAGCTGACATGCAGCGCAAGCTCAGGAGAAGGGTTATATGCCTCGTGGAATTCCACTGTACTAATCAAGTTCATGACATTCCTCCACTACTGATATGCTTGTACACCAAAGTCAGACCCGCCGCAAAGCTTGCACTCGCTGCGTGAAAGCCAAGAGAAGATGTGACTTATTGCTACCTCGATGTGGGAGATGCGCAAAGCGAGAGTTTCAATGCCAGTATAGTAAAGATGTATGTTAAAACCCCTGGATGCAATTGACTGCCAGATTTGACAGGTTCTGGCGTAGGAAAGTCTGAATGAAACCTCCTTTAAAGCGCCTTTAGCTGAGCCAAATGTAAAAGCCGTGGACGTTTCAAAAGAACCCGAGTTAGGATATTCCGATTTTACGACCTCACTCAATTTATGTGATGGGTCGGAATTTGAGGTCCAACTATCTTGGTCGGCTCCAGATGGCTCTCCATTGATCTCTGGAGGGCCTCTCGAGTATGTCCCCAACTTCGAACCTGCTACGATGCCAAATCAACACAAATTGACCCAGATTCGCTATTGTGTGTCAAAAATGAAAAGCTTCATCGACTCGATAGTGCTTGAAAACGGAACTTATTTTATCCACCCATCGACATACCCTGAAGAGGATATGCCCAGTGCATACCAGGACGCTGTAAGCGTGTGCGCACTATATCGGCAAGTCACACCTCGGAATCAGCAACGAGTATTCCAGATTCTCAACAATAAAGTTAACCTTCTAATCCAAGATTCAATTACAACATCCTGGAATGTTAGTGAGATACTGCTTGCTGTGCAATCCTTGATCTTGTACCAGGTCATTAGGATTTTTGATGGTGACAGTACGCAGAGAAATAACGCAGAGCTCCACTTCAAACTCCTCGGTATTTGGACAGGATATCTCCAACGAGCATACCCAGAGGCCGAACAAACTTCATTCCTGAGGACGCCCTATCAGCAGTGGGTACTACTGGAGAGTATCCGCCGAACCGTCATGACATCTGTTCTACTGCGGTCTTTATACTGCACAGTAAGAACCGGAATATGTGATCTTGTACATCTCTTAGCGATCTTGCCGGTTTCTAGCAACGGTACGTTATGGAAAGTGGATGAGTCCAAATGGGTGGAAGAGATGAATAGTGGTGGGGCCTGCATAGACAGCTTCAGAGGCTTCATCATTAATTGGAACTCGGGAAATGTTGTAAAGATAGAGGGCTATGAGAAGGTTCTTCTTTCAGCGTGTCCGAGTGCCCTCGGAACGTCGGTCTGGGCATTGTCGGACACAGAATAGTTATGTTCGGTTGGAGTCCACTCGCCACTTCAGTAATAATATTATATGGGAAATAGAAGGCTGCCAAAACCGCCTTATACAGTAACGCAGGATGTAAGATAGGATGACAAATGCCCGATCAGAGAAATAGGCATCTAAATGTTACAAAAACCAAAACAAAATTAAGCGCTCCTAATTCCCGCACTGAAGAAATCAAAACCAGTTGGACTTTCAGGATCGCCCGAGTATATACACACGGATTCCGTCGAATTCCCAGCTACATGAGTTGAGGTTGCAGTAGCGAATTGGAGACGAGGAGTTGTCAATAGGGAAAACGCGCTAACCGCATCTGGAATCTAGCGGGATCTCGAGCTTTGAACGTCACGACTCTCAATTGCTGGAGCTGGATCAGTATAACCACAACTCAGGCCATTGACCTCTGCCAACATGCGACGGACCTGCAGACTTCTTGCGGCTGTGAAGCCTGCACGATACCTAGAGTCCGGGACCCCAACGGGCCTCACAGGCCTCTTCACACACCATGCACCTCGCCCTACACTCATGTACCTCTACTCCAGCACTCTTGACAAGCTGAAGGAGTTCCCCGAGTCCTCTCTGTATCGCACCTCAACTGAAGCGATCACAAAACACCGCATGCAAATTGTTGAAGCGACCATCCCACCCGGATACGAGGCGTGGAAGGCCAAGGCGGAGAAGATCATTGCAGAGAACCCTGAAGTGTTCAACACACCGGCTGGAGGAGTGGATCACGATGGAGGACGGCATTTGAAGCAGATGGCTAATGGCCGCGTGTTTGTTCACACCAAGATTGACAAGCCATATGATGAGTACTCGACGGAATGGGATGGAGAGAAGGCCCCGACTGTGCTTGAGGGTACCAGAACAACTGAGGAGCGCAAGTACCAGAGCAGTTTGGCTGCAGAGAGACCGGGCGATGACTCGAAGACCATTACGTGGGAGTCGGAACCAGCACTGACCGCACAACAGTAGGATTTGCTCTGCGATATACCTGATGGAGTAGATAACTAACTCTATCTTAGGATCGAGGAAGTAGAGAATAAGATTGGCGCAGGCCTTATCGAGGAAGTTATTCAGGTCGCAGAGGGAGAGCTGAAGCTCGTAGATGTTATGCTGAAGTCCAAGGCGTACGTATACGTTCTCAGTCACAATCGTGCATAGTGCTAATGACCCTGCGTTTATAGTTGGGAAGATCTAGAGGATAAGCCTGTCGAGGGCCAATGGACCTACTTCACCAGAGATACCGCCACCCCTCCTACACAAGCACCACCCCAAAAGTAACGAGCTGGATGTGTATATTATAGGCAGAGTCTACATAGAATAAACTGCTCTTTTTGTCAGACATTTTTTTCCATGTGCATACCTCTTAGTAGCAGTTTCAATTGTGCGAGAGTAAAAACTACCCTTTACTGTGACAACATCTTTTGAAGTTCAATATCCAGCTGTAAAGGTGTATACAGCCAGACAGTCTGATCCTAGTATCGTCGAGCACTGCTTCGCATGTGGCTCGGGTTATCTCGCATTATTGCATCCTGCATTCTAATAATCAAGGATAGCATTTTGCCATGATGGCGAAGTTTCAGATGTTGTTTGTGATTGTGCAGCTGAGCCCATAAGGTTGTGGAGGTGCATCCGGGAAAAGAGCAGCGCATGGGCGGCTCGATTGGATGATGGTAATGGACAAGATGGTCCGAATGATCAAGTCGTATTTCAAAAACTCGATCATGGGTGCATCCTTCGATAGTACACCTACGGGGTTCCTAGTTATAAACGCTATCTATATAGTTTCAGAGTGCTTTCGAAGTAGAGTATGCTGATATATAATCTATGAACTTATAGATAAACGACTTCGTTTCTGTTTCCTTTCGAATTCCGCCATTACAAACAAGCTCGTGCACTTTGTGATTATTTGACGACTGAGCCATATAGGCATTGCAAACCTTGCAAAGATATTCGAATAGTTTTAGATAGTCTTTCCAATTGCCTATGGGATAATGAGTCAGAAGATATTAGTCAAGTGATATACTATAACCTTGAAGAGATACGTTCTGAACAATATTGATTCTAGATGATGCTTCAACGAACTCTCGTCTAGGGAAGGTGAGCACGCTCGTCTTTTTACTCTGATATATGTTTTCTAAGAATATATCTAAGCCTAGCGCTTCTTCATCATCCCTTAGCTCCTCAACGTTTATTGTATATGATTAAATTAAGCCTCTTAGCTACTGCATCTTCAGTGATCATGTCTTGTTCATCGAAAAGAGGAAGATGACGTTATCTATCTAAACTTAGAACCTGTAAGTCGATCAACGAGTCAGGAATAGTATTCAATGAAGAGATTATCGAGGATAGCGTTGCGACGAGATCAGACATAAGCATTGATATAGAGCTACGGGAAGATGCGGAAGAACTTGCTATCGAAGTCTAGGAAGAGATAGATAGACTTGTCATAGAACTCTTAGGAGTAGAAGAATTTGATATTATGACTAGTTATGAATTTATGAATAAAGTTATCTCGTGATTCTTTTCAGATACTATCTAATCTGCCTTTATCTTGCTATAGAGTGCCTAGCTAGCTCTCTCTCTTAGTCTTAGAATGAGAATTAGAGTCGATATCGTTTTCTTCATAGTAGATCATGATTTCGTTATTAGTAAGTCTCCTCTTCTTATATCTATTTCTAATGAGAAGTGCTTTCCTCCTCGTGAACAACTGCGTAGCCTTAGTAGAATAAGTATCTTACTTAACCTCTCTAATGTAATCGGTTATGGTACTTTGTAAGAGACTTATCGACTGATATTGGTTGCGCGGAGTCCAAAAGAAAATAGTAAATCCCCCGGTTACGCAGAGTCTAGAAGAGGGTGGAAACTCCCACGCGCACCTGCATGCTTGATGCTTCGATATCTCTAAATGGAAGGAAGCGAGGCAAGCGACGAACTCCTAATAAGGTCCTCCCTTTGCCTTCTGTTTCTTCTTCTTCTCCACTCCATCCCATCAGTTGCAAATCATCCTGGAGGATTTCAATTCATCCGACGTGGAGTTTTCGCCCGTTACGAGGAACAAGTTCGCCAATGCAGGCGCAAAGAGAATTACTGCAATAAGGGACAGTCTGTTCGAAGACCGTCTAGACTCCAAGAAGCGTGTGCGAAACCTCACTGCTGCACGAGGAGCTCTTGCAACCCATTATGAACGCTGTCTATGGACCAATCGATTACATAAGTACGCCGAAAGCAATAACATTATATGAGTTTTTTCCTTCACCTTCATTTGGCCTCGAAACCTTCTTGCTACTTCGCCAATCAGTAACTGCGTAGCATCGACCCGCAGACTCGCCCATCATGTGTTACAATCATACGATTCATCGATACTATTGTTAAGCACGTTAAGGCTCGAGCAAGTATACATAAGGTCCCATTACGGGCAACAATAAAAGGTGGAATCGGAAACATGTTATCGGCTTTTATGTTCCAATATCCTACATTCAACTTAACCAAGCACGACAGTGCAAGGTTAGATGCGGTCGTTGACGAGCTTGCTAGCGAAGCGGAGCTGGAGCTGGAGTGAGAGCTGGAGCTGGAGTGAGAGCTGGAGTGAGAGCTGGAGTGAGAGCTGGAGTGAGAGCTGGAGTGAGAGCTGGAGTGAGCTAGATTCCTGCTGGGCTTCCTAGATTCCTGCTGGGCTTCCTAGTGGTAGCAAGAGAACTAGGTATTTATTACAACATAAGTGAGAAAATAAAATTCGGCAGGGGACTCGCGTTTTCTACAGCCTGTTTTACTTCTACTCAATACATGATGGGTACATGACTGATCGAAACAGGAAATGGAATAGCCTGAGTTCTAGTTCTCGTACTTCAAGCCGCCCTCTTGTCTTACAGCACCATAAATTGAAGCAATATCACCTCGAGCTCCAGCATACTCCTTGACCATCGCTAAGTGCGCATCAGCAGTCTCGACATTCTTCATTCTGGTGCCTGCATCCTTAGCTAGAGACATTACATGTCTCGCGTCTTTCCTAGCAAGGTCGACTGTGAACAACGGCTCCTCTCTTTTGTAGTAGTCTCCAGACATCATACGTATTGAATATGCTGTGTATGGACCAGGAAACATCGTCTCGATAAATTGATGCAGGTTCTCAACGCCAAGGCCGGACTTCTCAGCCAAAACATGGCCTTCAGAAAGCTGTTCCACCATATTCGCAACGAAGCTATTGCCGATGATTTTTAGTGTGGTAGCTTTGCCCACAGCCTGCCCTGAAAAGTCGATGTCTGCTCGTCCCAACACTCCCTTCGTGTATGGCTTGACCTTGGCAACGGCCTCCGCAGGTCCAGCAAGTACACATATGAGCTGTCCATTATCCGCCATGGCCGGGGCACCAAACACTGGACATGCTACAAATTCTCCACTGGCTTCAGTGATTTTCGTTGCAAGGCCCTCGGTAGTTTCTGGGTGGACCGTTGAGCAATCAACAAACAGCTTCCCTTTCACACCTGCCTTGAGGGCCGCATCGATGGTCTGGTTAATAGCTGCATCATCGCCAACGCAGGTAAAAATGATATCTGCTTTGGAGACGGCCTCTTCAATCGTTGTTGCTACAGTGGATTGGCCAGAAGGTAGCTTGTCACGAAGATCTGTAGCTCTTTTTTCCGTTCGATTGAATATAATGAGGGGCTTATCGAGAGCGCCTTTTTCCACGAGGTTCTTGCACATGCCTCCTGTTGGCCATTAGCTGTTGCGGGGACAGAAGGCCGCGAGAACGAGGGACCAACTCACGTCCCATGTTTCCTAAGCCGATCCATGCCAGTTGAGGGGCCATTGTGCGAAATATTGGTCCTGATTCAGTCTGCCAATTTCAGAGTTCACAATATTTTAGTCACGCCGGAGGGATTGCTGGAGAGATTCGATGCTCAACGCACGCTGATGCATGGCCGGCCCAGAATGGAAATGAGCTTACCCACAGCCCGGTGACGGCATCTCGCCCGGCCTCGGCCTAGGTCAAGCGCAAGGCTACGCGTATTCTCAAGGGCCGAAACAGCTGCAATGGCCTGGGGTCTAGGTGAGGCCACCGGCAAAGCGTGGTGTGAGGTATGGATGACATCCAACGGCCCCAAAAGAACAAAGGTGTCAGAGGCATGAGGAAGAAAATGGACGGGGGCCTCTGACCGTTAGATGTAGGTAAGGTACGCCAGGCCAGTCACGTCGCTTACGGATAACACAGCGATAACGCCCTTGGCGCTTGTGTGGAGAACGACAAGAGCTTCTTGCTGCGCAAAAAATGTTTGGATCACTGCAACCCATTGGTCCTACATAAACGCCTCGCTATCCCCTCATCATTCCTCAGTCATGTTGGCTTCTTGATTTCCTTCAACATGCACCATGATCTTACAGAAAACTGCCTTGAAGAAGGGCCAGGAGGCGGCTGGTCATAATGTGAGTCAACCACAGCTCCAGCTCTGAGCGGTGTGAACAGAGCTGACGTGCTCAGATACAATCCTGGGCTAAACGTAGAAGACGTGGCGGAAGCTTGAATGACCAGAATACACGATACTTTGCCAGTGGAAGCAAAGCGAAAAGCCAATTGATTGAGGATACAAAGTCCAACAATGACGCATCACCCGCAAACAACCGAAACTCCTCGAGACAGAGCAAGCCTATAGATAGGGTAGGTGGTTACCACTTGCCTTCAGAACTTGATTGACTTGGTTAGGATTTCTTCTTATCTGTACTGGGCTCCTCTGCCACAAAACGCGATGCGCGATCCTACCTCCAAGCCTTCACACCCCCAACAGAGAATCAGTCACTTAGCAGGAAACCTCCAGTAGCAGCCCCGAAGAGTACAGGGCATGGAGTCAACCTAGGAGGCTTCGATGGAAAAGCCCGAGCAGTTGCGGAGAGCCCGAAGTTTGTACAGCCATCCGGGAAGCTGGAGACAAATGTTGCGGAACCTCCTTTACACGTTGCACTGGTCAAAATCAGATCCCCGCAGGATTTGGACAATGAAACGTTAGATGGAGTTGGAAAAACTCTTTCACAACTTGGCCACCTCGGTTTAATCAGTACTGTGGTCGTAGATTGTGGTAGCTCACCAGAGGACGACAGTCATGCTCTATCTTGGAGAGACATGATCACAAAACAGACAGAACGCATTGTCAGAGCTATCGATATTCATGGGCAGCCCGGTGCAAGGGTTGTGGACAATGCGATTGGCGTCTCCGAAGAGAAAACTCCGGAATCAAATTGGACTAAAGGTCGAGCTCATGTCAACTTTCGAAAGTTATTGATGACGCCCTTGAGGAGAGGCGTCATCCCTGTCATCCCAGCCTTGGGATACACTGACGTCGTTCAGACACTGGTGCCTCTAAGTGCCAACGAGGTTGTGCTTGCGCTTACAAGAGAACTGGCTGGTCTACAACCTGTAATGAAACCGGATACAGACCCTATGCTAGTTCGAGATCAAATGGTTTCGCTACAAAACGAGGTGTCCTTAGATCGTCTAATTGTACTCGACCCTTTGGGTGGCATTCCGACATCAGAAAGACCAAATGGCTACCACGTATTTCTGAATATGGAGCAAGAATATGAAGCAGCAAAGCAGGATCTTATAAGAGCAAGCTATTCGGGTGCACAAGAAAACCTACCGACCACTGGGAGTACTGAAGCCCACGTTACTGATATTGGATCGAGCAATCCATTTTCAAAGTTCGTGGAGAGTAATATCACCAGCTTCCCTTCAGCATCTCCCGATGCACCAACCAATGGCTATACCTCGACCGACTGCAGACATCATCTAGAAAATTTGGATCTTGTGAGAAAGGTACTCTCCATCCTGCCGCCCACATCTTCCGCTCTTTTGACTACCCCGGACGAAGCCGCAAACTCTGGAAAACTTCCTGAGGGTCCCTTCCAGGCTACTGGAGTAGGCACACGTCGCAAACGAAATCCTTTGATTCATAATCTACTCACAGATAAGCCAGCGTTCTCGTCCTCACTTCCAGTCGGTCGATTAGGGCCGGCTGCTTCGGCTACGCAGGGAGGATCACCCTCATACTCCAGCATTACACCAACGACGTTTGCCAAACATGGCATGTCTGTAACAATATTTCCAGACCCTAAAGTTTCTCCTTGGGAGCCACCTGGACCGGAAAATCCAGGCTTGCGTCTCACGGATCCACGGATCGACCTACCTCGTCTTGTGCATCTTATCGAGGATTCTTTCGACCGTAAACTTGATGTTCAAGACTTTTTGAAGCGCATCGATGGTCGAATAGCTGGTGTTATCGTCGCCGGAGAATATGAAGGTGGAGCCTTACTGACATGGGAGCTGCCGCCAGGTGTACCAGATGATGGTAGCCCAGAAAGTAGAGCAAGAATGGTCCCATACCTGGATAAGTTTGCGGTACTTAAGAGAAGCCAAGGCAGCGGAGGAGTCGCTGATATTGTTTTTACTGCCATGGTGCGAGACTGCTTTCCTAATGGCGTCTGCTGGAGGTAAGAATCTTCCCAAAGTGGCTCAGCTGGCTTACTGATCCCCTACAGGAGTCGAAGGGATAACCCCGTGAATAAGTGGTATTTTGAAAGATCGAGAGGAACATGGAAATTGGCACATTCGAATTGGACAATGTTTTGGACAACTCCTGACGGGGATCTAGATAAGCAAAAATTCCTAGATTACGAAGGGGTTTGTAGAGGCGTTCAGCCTTCTTGGGCAGACAACAAAGCATTGGTAGATTAGTGGATATTTAATGATCAACACATGTGTAACTGGTTGATCAATTCGCTCAGCTGCGAGTTGCTCCATGCATGACTGTCACGTGTAAACAACGGTCAAATGACGCTAAGCGTCGCGATCAAGGGGACCAAAGCCAAGAGCGAGAGCTTCGTATGCGTCTGCGCCATTTCAACAATACTGTCACTGCAAACTCAACACAAAACGAAGTAATCATATCGACTACGCGACCGTCAACATGGATAAAGTTTCAGCATTTGGCAAGAACTTCACGTAAGCAATATTGTGCCACGCTGTTGAATATGTCTTCTCTATGCAGTGGTCGTGCTTGGAGCTATTAAGCTGATTGTCAACATCTAGAGCTTCGTTCACCCCCTTCGCAGCCCGCACCCAGCAATATGTAAAGGAACAGCTTGGCCAGGCTGAGGATAAGGTCAGGGCACATCAGTGTGGTGATTGATGTGATGTTCAGAGACCTAACTCTCAACTATAGACTCAACTCCCTCCTGATTACATTGAGCTCGAGAAGCGGGTTGATGCCTTGAAGCAAGTTCATCAGAAGATGTTGCAGGTTACGTGAGTTGAGCCACTCGGCCATTTGAACTGCCCACTGACCAGATCGTGTCTTACTAGTTCCCAATACTCCAGCGAAGCCTACGACTACCCCGCGAGTTCGTACTACCATCTGTTCCCTTTTACGTGACTGACAAGGCTAGACATCCGCGAATCCTTCAACGATCTCGGTCGCACTGTCACAGAGAAGGTCCATCTCCTGTCAAGCGCCACCTCACCTGCTGAGGCTCAAGCTGCGCTGACTGCACCACCTTCCGCGAAGCCACAACCCAAGACATTTAGCCATGCTATTGCTCGTGCCAGTTTGGCCAGCAGCCAGCTCCTTCAACAACAACATGCCGATGCTACTGAAGACCCCCTGGCAACTGCTCTTGAGAAGTACGCTCTCGCTAGCGAGCGCGTTGGTGAAGCCAGACTTGCCCAGGACTCTCAAATCCAAAGTCGCTTCCTTGCCGGTTGGAGTACTACCCTGAATACCAACTTGATGTTCGCGACACGTGCCAGAAAGAGTGTTGAGAACTCAAGACTACTCCTGGATGCCGCAAAGACCAAGGCCACAACCAAGAAGGGCTGGAATCTTCCTGGTCAAGCTGGAGCACGAAGCGAGGGTCAGGACGAAGAGAACATGGCCGAAGAGGTTCGCGTTGAGATTGAGCAGGCTGAGGATGAGTTTGTTGGCCAAACGGAGGAAGCTGTCGGCGTTATGAAGAATGTGAGTCGTCCTACCAATTGTTTGATGGGCCCGAACTGATTATCCAAACAAGGTCCTTGATACTCCAGAGCCACTCCGAAACCTTGCCGATCTGATCGCTGCCCAACTCGAATTCCATAAGAAGGCATATGAGATTCTTAGCGAGCTTGCACCTGTCGTTGACGGACTCCAGGTTGAGCAAGAAGTACGTCGGTCCGAGGGTTTCTCTGCATAAGAAATAGACCGAGTATGCTGATTCGATGAATGTGCTTTGTAGGCTAGCTACCGCAAGAGCCGTGATGGATCTGATTAAGGTAAACCGGCGATCGTGGCATCTGCATGATTCTATCGTGGACGGTGGTTCTCTGCTATGCTTCTTTCCCCATCATATTTTGTTTCAAGCCACAACTTTGTCGTTGGCGTGTTGGTTACCACACTCTAGAGCTTCCCAACCTTGCGAGCTAGCCTCCTGTTGTTTTTGTTATCTTGCCGGTACCCTTCCCGCTGTTCTCGACGGGCGTTTCTTTAGGTGTATCAGATCAATCAATCATTTCAAAACCTTACGATACCATGTTCAGTGTGGCGGTAGTGAGAAGAGAATGACGAGTTCAAGCATCTGCTGTCCAGAGCGAGCATTACAACTCATGCTTGACAAGTGTACTATTTTATGGCAGCTGGTCTCAAAAATAATCATCATTTCAAGATTTTACGGAATTCAATCGAATATCTATAGATCATCCGCCCGCTCGCTCGCTCGTACAATGTCATAGTAAGGGAGTGTAACCCACAAGGACATCCTAGAAGAACCCAGATCCAAATCCGCATCGAGCCCTCAAGTACAGGCCGACACTCATGCTACTTTGCTACTTTCCAGCCCCGAAACAACTTCACTTCAACACAGTCCCCCATACCAGCATCAAGATGGAAGGTCCAAGATGATTTGCCTATCCAATTGAAACAAAAAAAACCAACAAAGCTGAAAACCCCAAGTCTCGGTGATGACGCGTATTGCAAAGATGATGTGATACGCCAAATCGCCATGCAGAATAGAAACAAGGACACGAAAGACAGGCACGAGGGGAATAGCTAGACGTATGGAATTTGGTCCGCTGCTACGCCTCAACTGAAATGAATATATATGACAATGCTTGTTTGACGCCGCCGAGCCACAAATCGATAACAATGATAAGTGTCTAATGAATGATGAACAGCTTAGGTCGTCGGAATGGCTATATCCTCTCACATCTGGACCTGCAGCATCTTTCTCAAAGATGGACAAGGGCGCGCTTCTCTATCTTCATGCTCCATAAAAACCATCACTCCATTCATTCCACGGCTAAAGAAAAAGAACAAAAAAAAAGAGTCCTAAGCCAATCGAAAAATTCTGCTCAGTCAAACGCTGTCTATCAATCACTCTTCTTAGCTTTCGCACTACCGGAGACATTCCGTCCGCGAACAAGGCTTTCTAGATCTTCTCTTCCAGTCCCTCCCAACGAAGCAGCAGCAGCGCGGCTGCTTCCAGGACTAAGCTCGAATCCACGACCATCGTCACTGCCTGCTCCGTCTAGGAGCTCGATGAGATCACCTCCGCTGTCTAGTGAGCCGACGGTGCCTCCCATCATCGGCGTCGTAGGCACCTTGGTAGCTATGCGCCGGAAGAATCCTTCAACGGCTGCTGCGGCGTTCTCGAGACCGAGGCCGCTCGGCGTTGCTGTCCCGCTCCTCGAGGCACTGCCAAATGGTGCTTCAGCAATGTTGGATAGCTCTTCGCCGCTGAATCCAAATTGCGCTGTTTCTGAGCCTAGGACGGACGATGATGGTAGACCGTCCATGGCTAGTCCGGGCATGTGTTTCTTAGCAAAGGCGTTCAATCCATCTTGTGCTGGGCCAGGCATGCGCACATTCTTGCCTGTTAATGTGCCAACTCCTCCAGGTCCTCGCATCCAACCTAGTCGTTCTGCTGCTTCGGATGTACTCTCCCGGCGAGGACGCCCTGTGCGGATCGGTATACCAGCAGGAGGGAAGTAGCTCCCACTCGACGGCCTAGGTCCTAGAACACTTGTCCGCCGCTGAGGCGTGCTCGATGGACTACCACTCTGTTCAGCAGATGACCTAGCGACATCTGAAGAGCCACGAGGTGTGGAGATAGTGGAGATAGTGGCCTGACTCTTTCTCCGTCGTGGGGGGAAATAGCCTAGTGTTTTGCGGGGCATGCGGGCAATCTCAACTGGATTGGCCGAGGGCGATGAATCAAGGAGGACCCATCGCACATGTATCCACGGAGCCTCATCTTCATTGTTGAGCTGTTCTGCAGACGTCTCTTTCTTGCTGTTGAAGGTTGGCCAAGTTCCCCCGTTCATATCAGGCGCTTCTTCTATGCCAGGTGTTGGTGCGAGAAGATCTACGCCTTGAGAATCGGAAGGTGGCCCACAAGGCTTGCCTTTGATCCCGCACGCATCGACTGGTAAAAAGACATGTTTCCGGATGTGTATTGCGTCGTTCGACCATAAGCCGTTTGCTTTCTTGAAAATCGCTGGGGGGCAGTTGTACTTCAGCACTACGCCAGCCAGCGTGTCTTGCGGTTTGACAAGATGGATATAGACCAACGCGTCTTCTTCCACTTCATTCGTCCTCGTATCTTCCAGAGATGTCCTCCTTTTATATCTGCCATTTATATCAAGGCCTCCATTGACCATTCCCTCGTGACCCTCCAATATACTTTGCTTCTTCCTTCTTTTAAGCTCCGCATCCCTCTCTGCTTTGCTTCCCTCCCCAATCCCAGGATTCTTCTTCTTCGGCAGACCTTCAGGTCCCCATGTGGTTGGTGATTGACTCACGTTTGAGCTTGCCTTCCGTCGGTGCCTCCTAGTTCTGTTACCGGCCCCTGACGCAGCATTTGCAGTTTCTAGATCTCCTCCTAAGACTGAATTCGCGTACGTTTGTAATGTCGACCAGCTACTGGACCACCCGCTTTGTATTAGGTCTCCAAATCCACCCACAGGACTCGCCCTTCCATTGCCTCCTCGGCCCCAAGCTGGTGCGACAAGGCCGGAGTTGGATGATCTGCCTGTATCGTTTGGCGCTGAAGCTGTACGACTCAAATGTTGTTTTGGCATAGGGCTCACACCTCTACTACCGCTGGGCGTACTCGTTCCACTTGTGCTAACCAGTTCCTGTTCCGGAGCAGTAGATAAGAGTCTCTTGTTCCTAGGCCTCAGAGTCGTCGTGGATCCAGCCGCGGGAGATCCGCTTCTCGAATGATTCCCGCCATCGCTATACAGTCGCGGATTGCCCGTGATTATATCTCGTTGATTCATGGTTATTGCTAATTGGGTAGCTATAGCTAGGTGGTTGCGCGGCCTGTCCGCTATAAAGGCGTGAATTCATGGGATGGATGGTGGCAGGGCGGAGGAATGTAGGGTTTACGGTGACTGCGATCGCGATAACATCTCGAGCGGAAGGATTCTTTTGAAAAGTCGGCTTCAGCGGTTGTTCGTGATATCAATGCCCTTTCAATAATGATACATGTGCTTGTATTGTCTAAGGTATGGTCAAGGCCCGTTTCTGGCTCATGACACCTAGCGTCACTCGGTACGGCAAGCCGATAAGATCTGGATCTGCATAAACTCTAGTTCGCTCCAGGTTTCCCATGCTTAAATTGTTCACCATAACCATCTCCTTTAAAGTACTTCACTTGTTTTCATATTCAACCATTGAGTACATATTGCAAAAACTTGGGTACTGGGCTATGATTGCACCATTCATACTGTCCTATCTTAATGCTTGGCAGGGAAGTCCCTCGTACAAAGATCGAGCCCTCTAGATTTGATCCCAACTGACGTGCTAAGCAACAGCATTGTAGAGCATAGCTTTTAAAAAGTCTCGCATGACTAGGTCATCGAGGCATTTCAAGCCAGGGGAACATCTGAATTAAGCCCGCTTAAGTCTCCATTGATGCCAAAGAATTGAAACCTGGATTTTGTTATGACCCGCAGTAACTTTTCAGGAGGGAGAACTTACCAGTCTTCTACATTCAATGTCGCTGGAACAGCTTGTCCAGACGTGTTGCTCCATGAATCGCTTGGGCTGTTCCCGTCAGGCAGGCCATTATCAAACCCGTTCTGCCACATATTTGCTTGAAATCCGGGCATGCCTGGCTGGAGCATGTTATTTCCTTGTACGGGACTTCCACTCATCCCACCGCGCATACGCTGTGGTAATGGATTTGGAGGGCCTTGATTGGGAATCTGCTGAGCCAAGTTCACTTGAGGCATTAGATTCGAGTCAACGTTTTGATGGGTTGAGTTTTGTGGCGGCGAAAATTGCGGTACAGACATGCTTGTAGAGCCTTCGGGAAAGAGTTGATCTGGTTGGAAGTTCTCCCAAAGAGACTGTGACAGATTGGGCGAGTTTCTTGTGACAAGATATAGATCAGGAGGTGTGGCAGGGACTGAGAACGATGGATTGAATGGAGTGGGAGGTCGAGTGTGGGGGCGTGAACTGGAGCCGCCCATGAACGTGTCTGGATTTTGTCTGGCATTTGGTGACTGAATCGGCGGTGCTGCCATAGAAGCCACGTTCTGTGAAAGGTCTCCTGACGTTGTAATACTCGGTGTTTGGGGTCTGGATCGCTCATATGACTCTTGAGGAGCTGGCGTCTGATTGATGCCGAAATCTAGCGCCATATCATCATACTTTCGTTTGCCATTCTCGTCTTTTTTGTGCTGTTGGGGTTGCTGAGGTTGTTGTTGTAATTGCTGTTGTTTGTTAAGCATGTTAAGACTATCCATCATCTTCTTGTGCCGTTTGCCTGCAGCCTTCTGCAGCCTTTCCTCAAGAACCTTGTTACCCAAAATGGATTCAAACAAAGTATAAACCATTTTTGCAACAAGCCATACTCGAGAAACGTCCTTCAGTGCATTCATGCATATTCGCATGCGCTCCTGGGTGGCCTGAACAATTGACGGTACAGAAGATCGCATCTGATATACATGCATGATCAAGGCAGAGAAGAGGCTGTATACGATAAACGCTGGACAGTAACGAAGCTCGTCATGAGCTTGCAGATTCTCAACAATCGATGTAATCATAGCAGCGGCTTGAAATGCAATATTCCGTGACGGATAGGCGGAATCTTCGGGATAACCTCTGCCATCACTGGTGCTTGTTGCTGGCGGCATGTGGGCTCGATGAAGAAGACACAGAGTTGTGTAATAATTTGAGTGAAGTAAGGCAGACCAGAAGTGGTGCCGTGATGACTCCCAATAAACTTCCTTGGGACAGTTTTGTAGCCAATCCGCCAGAGCCATATCACTATGGGTAAGATCAATGGCATTCTGTCGACGAGCCTTAGATGCCACAGAGTATTGCTGAGAAAGAACCAGACCCATGATTTCACAAAGCTTCACATATTGCAGGAAAAACTGCACATGAAGTGGGTGAGGCGGATACTCGTTTGCTTCTCCCTCTTCGTCCTCGATGAAATCGTCTTCACTGATCATCTCCACATCTGAGTCGTCAGTATTGATGTGTACAGGACGCCCAAGAGCTACAGCAACTGATCGGTCACGGGTAAATAACGTCCACCAGATGCGCTTCCAAAGTCTCTTGTCGGCTCTGCTAAGTTGGGACCCCTCAACACTGCGATGCATACCAGATCCTTGAGCAACGATTGTGGCGACTCGACTCCAGTAGAAGACGTTCTTGGTAACGTCTTCTGGTCCCTCCCAGTACCATCCCATTAGCAAAAGCGCCTGAACGATAGTAACACGATCATCCTCATAGTTAGCGTCATAGAGTGCTTTAGCTCTCTTATAAAAGGTCAGCGCAGCCGGGGTGGTTGATCCATTGGCATCCATCAATTGAGGATTCGTGCAGACTCTTGATCCAGCAAGGAGGACTGCTTGAAGAAGCAATAACGACGGAGGATTCTTGGCATCTCGATATTGGCGCATGAATCGGCTCCTGTTGATAACAGGAAGGATTGGGGCTACCCATCTGAAATACGCTTCTACCAGCTCATCGCATAAAGATCGCGGTGGTAAGAGAAAGGCACCGCGTTGATGTAGAATGTCAATCTCAACATTATCCAACTCCGTTAGGCGTGCCCTCGAGCCCCGTACATTCTCTGGTAGTGGGTAGTGTACAACATCTGCAGAACCGTGTCGGTCGTGGACCAGTAAGGTCAAATTCGAAGATTCCCCAAGATACGCCACTCTTCCGGCCTCTTTAATGGGAGCTCTAGTAAATTTCGGCTTCATGAACTGAATGTAGGTGCCATCATCGTTCTGCTGTTGAATAGTCTGTGATTCTGTTAGGCTCGTTGCAGGTGTTCCATCCACACTATTGTATACACTTGTACTTCGAGGGCCATTGTACTGGCCTGGCGAATCGACCGCAGGTGAGGCTTCGGTGGCATCTCCGCGTTCACTAGAATGGTCAATACAATGCAGAGTATAAAATTGAGGAAGTGCGCACCTATCGGAATCTCTCAATTTTCCGCTTTGCGGTGCCGTCTTCTTTCGCTTTGGCGTGGGGATCTTGCATTCTATTTGAAAGGCCACACAATTCGTGCACGGCACTCCCAAGCTTGCGGCGTCACATCGCACCTGCAATGGAAGTCAGCGCAAATCACTGAGCCTGGTATAATCATGGCGATGCTAATGGTATACAGTGGGCGTTGCTAACAAAGGTAAAGGTGGAAGCATATTTACCTTTCTGGCATGGCAAGTCTAAATCAATCTTGATCAGCAATGTTGCCCTTATCAAATGAACCTCGGCATCCGAGGCACAACGCAGCTATACACAATCGCGACGGCCCCGAACCAAAACAACGTCAAAAGATGCTGTTTTCTCCAAACACCGTCCCCAAAAGGTATTTTCGAAAGCTCGCGCACAACCGCACTCGGAATTCAACGAAGAACTGCAACTCACCTCGCAGGCGCGACTGGCTCTCTGTCTAAGAGATGCGCGTTAATACTTCGCTCCTAAATACGCGCACGACATTCATACCTGCGAAACCTACGCGCATACAGATTAGCAGCTGGTCACGGCCTGGGCGGAGCAAGATCCTCACGATGGATGTCCTGGAGTTTGATTATCGGGCCTCTGGTTCGAGCCTGGAGGACCGGCTGGCGGTGGAGGGCGCGGATACTGCTGCTGCTGCTCGACGGAGGCGATGGTATCCATATTGAAACCTACCACAGGCACCTGGGCGATTCTTGATCGGTCCTTGACATGCGAGTTTGTCGTATATAGGTATCCCCGATGCGTTGAGGGCTCGTGGAATCTTCTTTGTGTTCTCGAGTGGGTTCTGTCGCTGCTCACTTGCCAGGCAGCTTAGGTGACAATCGGCTTAGCGAGCTTTCGCTGGGCAGGTGTGGGTGCAAACACCCTCCTGGTTCTTGCTTTTTTTTACGCCCAAACGTTTTCGTCAAAGCCATGCAGCGGTCTTCGATCTCACCATGGGATTTCGGAAATGCGATCGGGTGGGGATACGAAGCTTGAAAATACTTCTGGCAATGGTGCTATCGTCGGCTGTGAGCCATTGCACTTGGCTGCATGGCAGGGCTGTGCGAACTGATATAGGGGCAGTTGGGTCATTCTTGTCTTAGGTTCCAAGAACGCGCCGCAAACCCATGCCGTGAGTGATTCTGTGACTCTGGGGAAGTCCAGTCGACTGTTGCTCTACGATTGGTTGTGATCTGGACACGCGGGATCTACTGGTCTTCGGAGCTTGCAGATCACTCTGTACAGTACTCTAGAAATAACCAATACAGCTAGAAATCGCCCGTATCGTTGCTGCACAGGAATCCTAAACTCTAGAAATCGTGCCGGAAGGCAAGTTACTGGTGGCTCTGCTCCAATTGGCATCCGCATCCCAGGCTCCGTTTTGCTGTCGACCTTCTCCCAGCTTTCGTAAACATCTTCAACTAATCAACAGCACTGGATGACACAAGACCAGCGGTGATGCAGGGCGGCCAGCCGCCGCTGACAACGCGGGGAAGCTGCGACTTAGAGGACAATACCCTAGTTCGAGGCAACCTCTCCGGAGTGCCTTCCACATCGAGCTTTCGGTGTACCTCGAGGGGGTTAAGTAGTGAAATCTAACCCTACATATCCCGCATCTCGTGCATCCTGACCTTGAGTCTTGGAGGAGATAGCGGCCGGAACTTTTCGTAGCTACCGGGGGTACCACACCTGGAAGTTGCCGTTGAAGCTGGTGACGGTTGGATACAACTTTATTTTAGCATGAGCCCAAGCCGAGGTTCGTGTGAAAGCTTGGAAGCTAGTGGGGCGAAGGTTCACAGCCTTGCTCTCCGGAGCACAGCCTTATTAGTTATTCGCGGCTAATCATTGGAATCTTGAGTTTAGAGCTCCGTACAATACATGCATTTAGCCGCTTTCTACTTTGCTGTCTACCGCTTGGTCTGAAGTTCTGCTTCTTTCGCCGAATTCTCGGATACCACCCCACCTAATTCTTTCTCCTTTGCGATCTGAGCGGAGTTGTTTTCCACCTCTACTCCAGCAATGAATAATTCACTAACGCCTTCGAGACTGGCCACAAAGATACACAGCAAACTGGCTATGCAAAAGTGGCTGATAGTCGATCCAATCTCCAACCACGAACCCTCGTCTCTAACAACCCAGAAGAAGTGAAGCGTCAGAAAATCGCTGATAGCCATAACAAGCATGAACAGCGCTGACGGAGCGACCCCAAGCCTCTTGTTCAAAATACCCAGATTGGCCGAGATCAGGGCAAAAGGAATCATAAGCTTGAGCATCAAAAGAGCTCCCTGTGAGAAAGGGTCAAAGATTGGAATTAGTCGGTATACACTGTCCAGACTGAATGACGATATAGATGCAACGTTTCCAGTGCTGAAGAATGCCGACTGAAGTAGGGTGAGGAAGAACAGAGACACGCGTGCGTCTGCCAGAACGAGGGATCTGAAAGGCAGCGAGGACAATGATGCAGGGACTGCAATAGATCCATTTGCTGTCTTGTTAGATTCCTTGGGGTTCGTGAATACGTAGATATGGTGTTCCATTCGCACCCAGGTGATGAGTGTCACGCTAAATGCGAAGTAAAAGAGGCCTTCGTAAGAAATGGTGAGAATAACGAAGATTGGCGAGAACGTGAGGAAGATGACGACCAATCTGTGGAGGTAATGGTTATTTGGTTGTAAACGGTGCAGGAAGGGCATGATCAAGGAGGTCCCTTGTACAGGTTAGTGAACGGTCTTCATGTATATAAGAAGGCAGCAGTCTTACCAAGAACAATCCACCCAACAATCTGATTTCCTCGAGGAAGGCCTTCCTTTGCTTGTAAAGATATGACACTAGATCTGGTGACAATCATTGCAAGAACAACAAGGCCAATCTACAATGTGTAAGCAGTGAGTACAACTTTGCGGATTCAAATCATTACCTGTACTCCTATCAGAGAACGAGAGACAATATTTTTGGCGGGTGCAGTTGAGTCGCCTGGTAGCTTCGACCTGCCCAGCAATGCTGGTTGGAAGATCAGATACATCACGCCGACACCCACCATTGTAGATCCTCCAGAAAGACTGTTACAAACGTCAGTATATGTACGTACATGCAGTTTGTCAGGTCTTACATGTAAGTAAGATCCTCAGTCTTGAGGGCCTCAAGTAGCGTGAAGGCACTCATTGTAACACAGGACATGGCCCATGTAGCCACAAGCACCTTGTTATTAGATATAAACCGGGTTCCGTAGAATGCTGGCCAAAAGGCTGCAGCAATGAACAAGACAGAAAACGCTTCTCTATAAGTATACCCAAATGCCTACAGCTGTTAATAAGCTATCCATCTTAGTTGCGGGTCTGGTAACTCACAAGACTTTCTATCAAGCCCAGAAAGACGGCGGACTGAAATGCAAACTTGACAAATCTAGCAGTGGAAGTGATATGCCCAAATAGCGCCGCCTTGCCAGCGACCAAAGCCTTGCGGCGTGCAAAGACCTCCTCCCAGAACACTACAGGGAATATGGCGTAAGCGTAATATGTATATGGTGACTTCGAGATGATGAATGACGAGTAAAGTAATACAAGAATGGAAGAGAAAACGATCGTGCCGGGCAACGTTCTCGAGGTCTCTGTTCTTCCATGAAGAACGTGAAGATCGATGACTGTTGTTAGTGCGAATGCAATCCATCCAAGGTATCCAAAAGTGATCAGAGCACGTAGGAAAAGCCAATCATAAGTCTGTAAATATCGCAAGCCTGCAAGACCAACCTGGATCAACGCAGCGGTCTCCTTGATAGCTTCTTCGTGCTGGCCTTGGTCAATCAAGCTTCTAATGCTGGCAAGTCGATATTGCACAGAATGCTCTTGGTCACCTAAAGCTTTGAAAGGTCGGTATCGCAGCTCGGTGGATTTCTTCTGCTCTTCCTTGACTCTGTACATATCGAGAATGCCTCGGGCATTAGCTAAGAACGCCTCCGACTTCTCAGCAATACCTGCTGCCAAGAAAGGCAGAGGAAGTTCGCCAACGGAGTTGACGGGGAAACTAACTCCAGCCAAGTATGCCATGAGAGCAGCCACATCTGCTTGTGCCACGTCATGTCTTTGAACGTGATCTAATCCCCAGTCAGAGGAGTATGCATCATGACCTTTGGCAATCACTCCTGGACTGACAACTGGTCTGGCTACTCCTGAGCCCCAGGCAATGAGTGGCGTTCTTGTATTATCTGGATGTCCATCGCCGTGACTGCCCCAGTCACTCATACCGTGGTCAGCAGTGAAAACAAATGCAGTCTTGTCGTCATTGTAAAATTCTTCAATAAGCTGACACATTTCCCTGACGCCCTCATCAACCAGCTTGATGTTGTTGAGGTACTCTTTCGAGTAGGGCCTATACGCGTGTCCATTTGTGTCTAGGCCTAGAAGATGCAGAAAGAAGACGTTCTTGTCTTGACGCAAAGCTGCATCCAATGTGGCATTTGTTTTGGCTTCCGCAAATAATTCCTTGACCTTGTCAAAGACCCAGATGTCTAATTGTGTGGCGTCTTGGGAGAAGTCCTCAAACTCATGTCCATAAGTGTATCCATCTACTCGACCTGGAACTGCTCCTAATTCGAACATAGGAAGAATATCCGGACTGCCCCAACTCCATGTATGCCTACTTCGGTTGAAAACGCTATCAAAGTTGACTGGGTTCAATTTCCACCCTGTAGTCACCGCAGACACATCTTCATAGAGTCCTGCTATGAGAGCCACATGCCCTGGCCTAGACTCCGTGGGGACCCGAGTGTGCGATACACCGAATGTGCCATGCTCAAGAATTCGCGAACGCAAGAAAGGCGCAAGAGGTCGTGGCTCAAGGTCCGCGTCGTTTTGAGGATACGGTTCTGGGAAGGATTGGAAGGCTTTGTCGGCGCGAAGTCCATCTCCTATGCAAGATGTTCATCAGCACCTGATTTATATGTGTGGCATTTGGGAATAGAATGTACCAACAAAGAGCACTAGACGTTGTGCAGGAGCTGGAGTTCCTTCGGCTCTCTCTACGCCAAATTCTCGCATCCCCGAGACAATCGGACTTACGAAATATATATCAAATATAGAATAGATGTACACCAAATGAAACGCCAGTGCGATGGCTAGGAAGCCCACCCGGCTGACTCGAGCCATGTTTGCGACTGTATCGTTCGCTGTCCTTTCCAAAGCTACACGACGCGCTTCTAGGATATTTCCGTGTCGCTAGGAGGCGAATTATTTATCTTCTATTCCATGTGAAAATGTATTAAAGAGTGGCGCGTCCTATGAGGACATTTACATGAATTTACGTCGTTTGCTTGAGAAGTCCTGGATGTAGATGAAGGGAATGCGGATGGCCAGGAAACATTTATATGTGGCATAAGATGTACCTGGATGGACTTTATTTTTGCCGAGCAATCACAGCCTTGCCTTCAGAACGTGAAATAGGGGTCAGGGGTCCACCACCGTCAATGACCTAGAATAGACTTTCTGTATTATAATGTATCTGAGAAACAAAATGCATCATTTGACTTCAAGTTCATAAAGGGTATCTCCCTCGTCGAACTCCTTAACTCCTCCCACGTGTCATTTAGTACATGAACCATACAAGCTTAAAGCGAAAGCGCCAACTTAATTCTCAGTCAATGCTTTCACAACCCGGGCATAAAATTTGGCCGCCTGTGGCCGTGGAAATGTAATCTCATCCGTTAAATAATCTGGCAGCAGATCCATCATGGCCTTGTCTCTACTTGGGTCCAGAAGTGGAGAGTACACGCATTGGGCCTCCTCATAACTATCAGCTGACTTCTCGTTGGTAATCCCAAGTTTAAAGTGGAGAGCTAAAGAATTGGTTAGCAAAGACGTAAAGCCTAATACAAAAGCCAACTTACTGCCATTGCGGCCTGTCTGAATACAATCAAATACGTCCTCTTCTGCGTCTCTCTTCACACTTCGAACAATTAGGCCACTGAGATCACTGTACAGGTCTTCTTTGAGTTGCGCAGCTTGTGCAGCCTGAGCAGCTTCAGCACTACCAATCATGCGAATCCCACCATTTGCTTTAACCGCACTGCCTGGGACCTTCGTACTAACACTTTCAACTGATGCAGCTGCCGTGCGACTGGTTGCCAATTTGGTTGACAAAGCCTTATTCTGACTCTGTGCTTCTGTCAGGGTCGTAGTTACCTGAGTTAACTTAGCCTGTAGGTTCGCGATTTCTGTATTTTGAGCCTCAAGTTTCTTGCGTAAGGTTTGTGCCTCTTTTGCCGCAGCTTTTTCGGTAGCTATGTCTGATTTGAGTGAATTGATCAAGCCTTTTGTGACTACTCTCGGATTAGCTTTGATCTCCCTGTCGGGGGCCTTGTTGCATACTCTTTTCCCTCTCGTCCATCTGCTTTTTCAGCTTATCAAACTCTCGCTCGGCATCCTTAATGCCAATCTCTTTCAGGTCGCGGTATCTCAATTCAAGCTTCTCGCACTTCCTGGTCAACTCTCCTAATTTCCGCCTAAGTGCTGGATCGTTTCTTTCAGTATCCGATGCGGTTCCACCTTTCCGAGAAGCCTGCCGTGGCTGCACAGCTGATTGTTTTTGGCGCGTAAATGGAACGTCGATTGGTTCTATATCTTCTGAGATATCCTCATCCACTTCCTCGTCGTCATCAATCTCGTCATCAACATCCATTTCTGTTTCAACTTGAGTCTCTGAAATCTCCTTCTCAAGCTCAACGATCGCGTCCGCCTTTACTTTTCTACTCTTTTTGGCGGCTCGTGGTTCCACTACCTGGGCTCCGGGCGTCTCGTCAACCTTTTGTGTGGTCTTTGCACGGCTTGTTGTAGGCTTCTTCTTAGTTGACTTGGATTTCTTCTCCTTGGCAGCAACAGTGGAATTATCCAGTTCATCAGCTTCCTCCATAGTTACGTCATCAACCTGATCGAACTCGTCCACGTCTTCTGTGTCTTCGGCGTCCTGTTGATTCGTTTTGTCCGCCAGTGCCTTTCTCTTGGCTGATTTAGCAGGAGCTTTCGCAGAGGCTTTGACTAATTTCACGCGACCACTGGTTCGGCGCACTGGAACCCGTGTCTTTGTGACTCTGCCTGTTATTGTTTTCTTAGCGGTTGTAGCTTTTGGTCGCCCAGGTCCTCTCTTTGCAGGTGCCATGGCGATAGTAGAAGACTCCGGCGTGAGCTGCGAATGTTCTCCTCCGAATTGTCCGTCGTCTGAGTCAGAATCGATCAGTCCAGCCAAACTTGACTGCGTCGTCTTTGTCTTCGGCATCGAAGCTGTCACGATAATTTGACACAGGCGAGCACAAGGCTTCAGCGCGTCCGGTAGAGCACGAATCTGTAAAGTGGAAGGTCCTGATCACAAATCGCGGCGCGGAGATGTCTATGTCGCTTTATCGCGCAATCCTGGTCGCTCGGGTTAAGGGGTGATGTTTTGCCGGTGTGATTCTGAGGAAGTTCTTCTGAGGGGTTGTTTTCATTTGTTTACTTCAAGTTCAAAACGCGTGTCGTAGCTGTCCGTATTGAGGCAGGGGTGTGTTTCTAGAAGCCGAACGTGGCTTCCTCGTCAGCTATCCACGAGCCACAGCTGTGGCGTTGTTCTTCGCAATCGCGAGTTCGACTTATCGTACACTTCAGAATCATTCCAGCGTACTTTAGTTTGACACTATCTACAAGAACTCAACGGCTCAGCCTCCGCCCCTCTTGTACATTTCTCATATCCCGATTCTCTGCCACCATGGGGGATGGGGCATCCAGAAAATATGGCTTCCTCCAGGACCTTTTTTTTGTCGTCGTAACTGTGAGTGATGCCAAACAATCTGGCAGCCGACAGCCGTCCTTTGACTAATATTTCGCAGAGTTGTTCTATGTACTATATAGCCAAAAGCGTCCTTGATAGGTTACCTATGGGCGGCGACCCGGAGAAGGAACAACACGAACAAGCGCGAATCAGAGCAGCAGCGAATCTGCGGAGGTTGGATAGACGGAGAGACGATGAATCGGGTTCTGAGGACGATTCTGGGAGGGATCCAAATAAAGCACGGCGGACACGCAAGGAAGAGTTAGCTTTGGATCAATATGAGAGCCAAATCGCCATGGAGGTCGTTGCGCCTGAAGATATTCCGGTGGGCTTTGATGGTCAAGGACCCCTATCGTGCCGTTGAGGCAGCAACTAACGGTATACAGATATTGGAGGTCTCGAAGATATCATAGAAGAGCTCAAGGAATCAGTTATATATCCTCTCACGATGCCACATCTATATTCACATTCGTCGCCTCTCTTAGCTGCACCATCTGGTGTTCTTCTCTACGGACCACCTGGTTGTGGAAAGACTATGTTGGCAAAGGCTTTGGCACACGAAAGTGGTGCTTGCTTCATTAATCTACACATCTCAACCTTGACTGAGAAGTGGTATGGAGACTCGAACAAGCTGGTCCGAGCTGTTTTTTCTTTGGCAAGAAAATTACAACCAAGTATTGTCTTCATTGATGAAATCGATGCTGTCCTAGGACAACGAAGAAGTGGCGAACATGAGGCAAGCGGTATGGTGAAAGCGGAGTAAGTTCATACCCTACTATCTTGAAGTTCATACCTAATACAGTTCAGGTTTATGACGCTATGGGATGGCCTTGTCTCCTCAAATACGCAAGGACTACCAGCCCGAATCTTGGTACTTGGTGCTACAAACAGAATACAAGACATCGATGAAGCAATTTTACGGCGTATGCCTAAAAAATTCCCAGTATCTTTACCTTCAAATTCACAAAGGCGACGAATCCTCAAACTTATTCTCAAGGATACAAAGACGGACCCAGAAAACTTCGACATCGAGTACCTCACGCGAGTCATGGCTGGCATGTCAGGAAGTGATATCAAAGAAGCCTGCAGAGATGCAGCTATGGTCCCAGTAAGAGAATTCATTCGCGCCCAAAGAGAAATGGGCGTCGCTATGGCAGGCGTCAAGGCCGATGCTGTTCGTGGTGTCCGCACAGAAGACTTCTTTGGTAGGAAAGGTGGTGGACAAATCATCAAAGACAACCACGCCCGCCACTCAGGGAAATCAGCCAAGAAGCAGGTTGAGGAGCAGGACGATTCCGGTGATGAGTATGAAGATATCGAAGACGGCGAGCAAGTTGTTGAGCCGATGGATTAGTGCTGGGAATCTGTTTTGGTTCCGATTGTATCATAAGCGGCACGGCGTTGCGAAAATGCATAGATACTATGGTTGGAGCAACGGCTGGGAACTTTCTGGGTGCGGATATCCTCTTCTCCTTGAGCTGTTAATGATCTTATAAATTTTGATTAATGTACCAAGATCATTGAGCCTGTGACCACATAGCAAAGATGCACTTCCTTTACCACATATCCAGCATCGTTCAGGGGATGAATGGATGATCAATTTGCCTCGGCCCTGAGAAATTGTTGTTGCCTTGATCATAAGGCACTATGACACCATTTCACTACCCCACGTATTGCAAACCTTAAAAGGGGAAATGTGACTCGCCGATAGTGGAGGCGAGGTCGCGAACTTCTCGCAGATATTGTTTCTCTCCTGCATCTTCTTCTCTCATAGACAAATACCTTTTTTCAAGTGGTCAATTGATATCACCGCACATTAACACCAATTCATTCATATTTCTTTGACTGGCTCTGTCTCTTTGAGTTTTCCAGGTCAACATCCTGAGCCATCATCAACACCAATTCACATCAACAACATCCAGAATGTCTACACCGCCAGGACCTTCTGGGGGTGAGAAGGCGGTTTCCAAAGCATTTGCAAACATCGATTTAGACGGACACAATCTGCCACCATCCCCAGCGCCTTCGAGTCCTAGAAACGGCAGGAAATATGCATTGGCGACCGAGTTGGTCTACACAGACAGCAAAGACCAATATGGTGCCTCGAGCATACCAATCTATCAATCTGCAACATTTAAGCAGAGTTCGGCAGGCGGAGGAAGCGAATATGACTACACTCGCTCTGGTAACCCTACACGAACACACTTAGAGCGACATCTAGCAAAGATCATGAAAGCCTCAAGAGCGTTGGTGGTTGGCTCAGGCATGGGAGCATTGGATGTTATTACACGCGTTTTGCGGCCTGGGGACGAAGTCATTACTGGGGACGACCTCTACGGTGGCACAAACCGTTTGCTTACCTATATGGCGGCAAACCATGGAATTATTGTTCACCACGTTGATACGACGGAGCCTCAAAAAGTCCGTGATGTTGTGTCGAACAAGACCGCAATGGTACTATTAGAGAGCCCTACGAATCCGCTGATCAAAATTGTGGATATCCCCTCGATTGCGAAGATGGTACACGACTCGAACGCAAAGGCTTTGGTTGTTGTAGATAACACTATGCTTTCGCCAATGCTCTGTAACCCGCTAGATCTCGGCGCAGACATTGTTTACGAGTCCGGAACCAAATACCTTTCGGGACATCACGACATTATGGCTGGAGTGTTGGCCTTCAACGATCCAGCAATCGGGGACAAAATGTACTTTACCATCAACTCGACGGGCTGCGGGCTATCGCCAAATGACTCTTTCTTACTCATGAGAGGAATAAAGACGCTAGCAATCCGTATGGAGAAGCAACAGACAAATGCTCAAAGAATAGCGGAATTCCTTGAGCAACGTGGTTTCCGCGTTCGTTACCCGGGTCTCAAGTCCCATCCACAATACGACTTGCATTGGTCTATGGCACGTGGTGCAGGCGCCGTTTTATCATTTGAGACTGGTGATGCTACCTTGTCGGAGAGAATCGTTGAGGGTGCTAGATTGTGGGGTATTAGTGTCAGCTTTGGATGTGTCAACAGTCTGATCAGTATGCCTTGCCGAATGAGCCATGCGAGCATTGATGCCAAGACAAGAAAGGAGAGGAAAATGCCCGAGGATATCATCAGGTTGTGTGTAGGAATTGAAGACGTAGACGATCTGATCGATGATTTGAGCCGCGCAGTAAGTTTCTGTTCATCATGTACATCGATAGTGCTAATATATTCTTCAGCTTGTCCAGGCAGGAGCAGTCACAATTACTGCTGACGGATTCCATGCCAATGGTACTGCTAAGGCTCTAGCGGAAGTACCAATAGATGTCTCAGACGCCATATAAGGCCTTTTTCATGTTGACGGCCCGGAGTATTGTAACGGCGTTCTTTGGGGTGGCAGATATATGTATTAAAGAGTCTTTACCAACCTATCTGCGAGGGAAAAAGCTGCTTTGGAGTGCTGCTATGGTATGCAATAAGGAAATTAGTTGAACATAAAACCAGTCTCACTTTTGTGTATTATTTCAAAGACTAGCTTGAACGTGTTAGTTCAGGTTTGGAATATCGGATTTTTCCACAAAAAAATCTAGAATACGATTTCCCAGGTCTCCGTCTCTGGGTACTTTACAAAAGCAACTAGTAATTTGCCTGAATAGATCCACTTGACACTCAGCTGGGACAGCAGTGTGACGGTAGAAACAGAGGAGTTTATTTATAGAAGATGTGATGTATTGCATGTGAATGGTGTAGGCTCATTTCAAGTCTACGGTGGAGCTAAACGGGACTGTATTTATGTTTAAAGATAGGTATATCTATCTGAGACTTGTCTACTGCCCAATATTCTCCATGCTTTAGAAAACAAATATTCATGGATCAGATACCTCCAACAAAGAGCTTGCTTTTCACGGTTCGACTTGAGGCACTACCCATGACCACCTTCACAACCACACTCGCTGCAGTTGCAGCTGTCACCGAGCCAGAGTAAAGGGTGTAATCCCCCGCCATCGCATACTCGGTCATGGCCACAGTTACGTTCTGAACCTGCTTGCTTACAGTGCCTGATATGGTGGTGGGCACATACAGGATCGCTGTCATACCGTCACTCAAAGCAAGAGAAGTGAGAGCTGCGGCGCTGATGACGAAGGATTTGTCTGTGGTGTTGACACTTGATTGTGTCGGCAGAACAAAGATCTCATCGTTGACGGGATATGATACTGTTTCGAAATCTAACGTTGTTGTACCAGGCGAATCAATGGTGCTGTTGAATGCCCAGTATGCAGTGTTACCATATAACGAGGTCCCCGTACCATTGACTGTTGTGGATGACTGAACCGTGGAGTTGCCCGTAGAGGAGCCAGTGGTGTACGAGACGGTTGAGGGTGGCGTCTCAGTCGTGTATAAATTGCGAATCAGTCCCGAAATTGAGACAGATCCAGTAGAGTTTATATCCAAAGCAACATCCACGGCTTTCCATACCAGAGGTGTGACTGGATCCGACAGCGTAACAGTGCTTGGGACAGTATTGATCATTCGTTCGAAGAGTGAGTAGCAGGTCTTCTGAAAAGCTGCCTCTTCGGAAATCGCTTGCATTGTGGCATTCTTGTCCGAGATATATAATCGGAGGTCGGAGCGGTCAGTCACATTTGGTGCTGTGACTAGAGGACCGCCGAGTTGTCCTGTTGAATCCAAACTGAAAAAAACATGTCAATGGCCGTTGAAAATCCTGGCTCAGTGCAAAGCTTACTATTCATTAACGACACTGGAATCGAATACATCAGGTGTGGTATCGAAGCCTTCTCCTCCATCAAGGCTTGGGCATTATCAGCACTTTATTGCTATGACTTGCTCGGCAACGAACTTACTTTGTGTCTGTAACAAAACTCTCATCAACTATGGTGGGAAAATTAGAGTAATGAATTCGGCCTAAGGAGTGACCACAGGCGCTACAAAGGTCATAAGTAAATGCACTTTCAACTCGAGCTTGGGGGATAACGGTACGTACGTAACACCAATGGTATCACTCTGATTAAATCCAGCGGCCGCAAATTGTGCCAAAGTTGTATCCAAATCCGTGGTAGGTTCCGGCACTCCTGCAGGACCAGCTTCAGTTGCATCTATCCTTCCGGTCCTGAGTGGAATGCCAGTATCTGATCCACCGCAAGTCGCCACTGAAACAACAATTCCCTTAAAATGTCAGTCATCGTCAGCACTCGAACGCCACAACCTACCAGTGCTAAATTATCAGCCATACTGAGATAAGCTGAAATGGTCTATATCTTGTCAATGTGGATCACAGTGTGGAGATTTGTTATATTACCGGTGCCATCTGTTATATCTCAAGTCAGCTCATGAATCTTAGATGAGTTACTGTAGCACCACTTACAAACTGAATTGTATCATTAATGAAGAGACCAGCATTCTCAGCTCGGTTACTCTCGAAAGCAACTGAGGCATCAAGTCCGCTTTTATAATATTAACTACTGTCAAGATATTCCAGGGAGATTGGTCCTTACCCGGTCCCTGCGGCAAGGTTCGCCGTGACAAAGTCATGGAACACAATCCGGACCCATTGAGCCGAAGTTTGCTCGCCTCTGATGGTTGCGTTGGAGGCAAAACCAACGTAGTTGCTACATGGCGTTATGGCTGCAACAAAGCCATCTGAATTGGTCCCGCCGTTGTCAACCATTATATGCTCCATCTCCTCCATGATATCTCGCGCGTCAATGCCATTGGTATTGGCACCAACAAAAGTCACAAATAGCGGGAGAAAGAAAGATTTAGGTAGTAGGAAATGCATGCTGGAGATTGTGGACAAGGTAGTAGATAGTCTGCAATAAAAGAATGGCAATGGAATGAATGATGTCGTCCCTGACTCAGGAGAAGCCTTACCTAGGTAATCATTTATACATAATGGAGGCGAGAACGTTCAAATGCATATGGATTTCTTATCGACTTCGATGGGCATATTTTCATCCGGTGGTCCATGGCCGCGTATGCCACAGCAGAACTACAACTCCACAACTTGAAAAGATCATCTCATTTATAAGTCGGTCTCCCTGCTAAACAGAGTGCATGAGTGATATAGCCTGTCCAAGACTTGGATGGAAGAGCGGACCAGCAGTTCCCCGAAATCACGCAGCATCTCCTAGCCTCTGCTATTTGCAATCGATTGGTCAAGGGCCAAGATAGCTGCCCCCAGGTATCACAAAATATGCACTCATGCAATGTCGATCTGTATTGAGGAGTGACGGGGTGCCTGGCTTGGGCCTCCTCTAAGTGCCGTGTTGGATGCAAAAGTTCAATATCTCTACAACCTGCCCTGAAAGTGGAGTTAAGCATACTGATCTGAGCTACCGGGAATTGCGGATCAACTGCGTCTCAACAAGCAGACCTCAGGACTGGAGAAATACTGGTGTGATTGGCGAGCACGTCCTTGCGTTATCAATAATGGGCTATAACACAAGGAGTATCTATTGCAAGCTATTTTGCTTTTACAAACCAGAGGCTTCTGAAGGCTATCCAAGCTTACAAGTTTAGATGGAGATCCTGGAGATTGCAAGAGCAGCCTTGCAGTTAGTGCAGATAGGTTGCGGCCCAAACGTTCGAAATCCACTCGGGGCGAGTCCAGCAACACTGAACACATAAACAGTCCCACAATCAGGTCCACACAACAGACGCGGTACAGTACTTTTAATTACCCATTGCTGCAGTGGATTTTCAAGGATTTGTGCGTGCTTTCCATCACAGCCGGTAGGAAACAAGCAACCGTGCTCAGCAACCTGGGTTTGCAAGATTCGCATTCGGAAAATAGAATGGAGTGCAAATTGGGGCTTCTAACCTTAACTTTATCCTTGTCCTTGAGCAACCTCATATATCCATCGATCCAGCAATACAGCTTAGAGACCCGGCATTTGGACAAAATGCAATTCTCGACCATCGATTGTCAAATCTCGTCAAGCGTTCTGGATGTTCCGCTCGCTAACGAGCCATGCACTGCCATGCCAAGGGAGACATAAATGGGGACGGCGATTGTAAGGATTTCTACGTTGGACAACATCTTCGCGCATAAGGCAGCTGGTACTGGCTTCTACATGCCCCATATTTCTCGGGATGGAGCACCAAGGGGTTTTTCGTGATTTGATATTGTTCAATTATAGTTCGTCCCTATGTGATGGCTGGAGCGATTACCCTTTACAGTCGCCTAAGTATTGGCGATGTATAAGACACTTGCTTCGATCTTCCCTTCCCTGCGAGGACTTCGGAGGTTTGTTCCACTATTTCGCATTTCACACCGAGACCAATGCGCAAAAATAAGAGCTCCTGGGTTGTTTGACATGATGAGGTGTACCTGCATGCTGACTTTCCATGGCCGTGCAATCTCTGCGGGACGGAGAGATGAAAAGATCGTCGCAACTGCCGAGTCAAGGAAACATTCACCCGGATTCCGAAGCAAAACGACGCGCGTCTGCATTTCATTGCGTGCTACTACCACTTGTACCTCTTCATTACACACAGCGTCTTGCGCACTACATTCCACAATGTGGTACAAAGAGGAAAGTGGGAATGTTATTATAAGATAGGTGCTCGTGCGGGCAGAACAAATCATTGCCGCGACGGAACTAATTATTCACTTATCTACAACTCGACTCACCCATGCCTGCCTTGAGAAGACTATTCCCCAAGTAGTGCCTCGCGCCTTAGACCTCAGCATGATCAAACGTCCCGGCTTCTTTCTCAGCATCAGTACCATCGACGCGAACGCCTCGAAGTTGAGCCTCAATCTGTGCGATTCTTGTCTTCTCCTCATGGGCAGCAGTGTCGCCGAACACGAGGTCCATATCTTCCAGACTCTGTGTGGTCCAATCAGCAGCGTTCCTAGGGTATAAAGGACAATACGGAGATGCTCTTACCTTTCCTCTTGTCTCTGGCACGAAGAAGTAGGTGAAGCCAAATGCGAGCAGACAAAATGCTGCGAAGAAGATATATGTTCCCCATGTGAGTTTTGCAAGCATATCTGGTGTGACAAGTCCAATAATACTGCTTTAGGTTAACAAGAGTTGCTTCTTAAATATGGTGGTTTGCTCACAAATTGCACATCCAGGTCGTGGAGGTTGTAATCGAGATGGCCTGTGAGCGGATAGCGATAGTAAAGATCTCTGAAGGTAAGACCCATCCAATTGGTGCTAGTTTTGAAAAAAAAAAAAAAGTCAGCCATCTTGCGCTGTAGCGGCTTTTTTCTGGGTTATAGGATCCTCACCAAAGGAGTATGAAAAGTTGATGTCATAAATGTAGATGAACGCAATTCCAACCCAACCAGCGACTTTATGGTTTGGCAGCGAAGCTCCGTATGAGCCGATAATGGCTCCAACGATGACAAGCGAGATACATGTACCAGCAGCTCCAAACATCAGTAGTGGCCTTCTTCCAAGTCTGTCGATGAAAATAACAGCTGGAACGGTGCTGAGACAGTTGACAATTCCATATACACCTGTAGCGAGAAGAGAGGTCTACCGCAGATGTTAATACATTTATTGTTACCACCATTGACGAGGACTTACAGTGTTGCCATTGAGACCAAGAGATGCAAACATTGTCGGGGCGTAATAAATCATAGCTACCTCGTTGTCAGCATTATATAGCATGGTTCAGTGAAAGATAAGTACCATTGCAGCCCATAAATTGCTGGAAGAACATGATGCAGCATCCGATGGAAAGCCGCCGAAACCTAGACTTGTTCGTAAACAGGGACACATACTGCCATGTATTTAGCAACATCCCTTAAGCTCTGGAATTTCTAGTCATCATACCTGAGCCACTTGTAACCTGATTCCAGAAAGCCCGGCGTAGTGATCCTTGATGTAAGCATTTTCAAGCATAATAGCGGCCTTGATATCCAAAACCTCGGCAAGTACAATTGGAGAATCAATTGGACAACGTCGAAGCTTAGAAAGGACCCTTGTGGCTTCCTCATCGCGCTCTTTTGAAAGCAGCCATCTAGGCGAATCCGGATAGAAGATCATACCAATTCCAAGGATGAGCGCGGGTAAAATCTGGAGAGACAACGGTAGCCTCCAGGACGCATCGGATTGCCCAGTGCAACCATTAGGTCCAACATCGTTATAGGGATCGAAAGTATTGCTAGCTCCAGTATATGGGATATCTGGAGCACATCGGACGCCGCCAATATAGTGTGTTCCGTAATCGATCCAAAAACTCACAAGAATGCCGATAGTAATCGATACTGTAAGTGGAGACATAAATGGTCAGCTATCACTCCATCAAAGACTCTTCGAGTTGCTTACGTTGTTGCAAGACGACCAGCCCTCCACGGATATCTGGTAGGGAAACCTCAGATATGTAGAGTGGTACAACCATAGTTAAGATTCCTATAGCGACACCTGCAATGGCACGTCCTAGATATTCTTTCAGCGAACGCTATGGCCAGAGAATACTTGCACAATGCATACCTAGAAACAGCATGACCAAATTGACAGCACCGGCCTGAATTGCAGACCCAGTGACAAATATCACCACAGCCAGCATCATATTAAACTTTCTACCAAGTTTGTCTGCAATAGGACCGTTCAATAACGAACCGAACCAAGCAGCTAGTCTTGTCAGCTATCGAGGATAGATTGCATCGAGAAGGTTACCAACTAATGAGTATAGTAGACACAAACCATCCCTTGAATCCTGTATCGGCATAGACCTTAGGAAACTTGGCACCAAACGATTCCATTGTCAAAACGCCAGAAACTACGCCTTGGTCATATCCAAACAGCAAGCCTCCTAACGATGCAAACTGTGGGTTTCATTAGTAGGGCGCTGCGAAAACGCTGTGATGGAGCTTTACCAAAGCCACGCCTAAGAGGTACGAATTCTGGAAGATTGCGGCAAGCCCTTGCTTCTGGGGAGCCATGGCTGCAGTGGAAGTCATGGTGGAAGTATGTGAGAGAAAGCAAAATAGCAAGTTCAGACGAACTATAGAGGAATACAGCTAAGAAGATGGTTGTCACGAACACGCATAAGGGGAACTGATGCAACTCTTATAGTTCTCCATTGGCGAGATTTTTCTCCACGCAACGTCAACAACTTCTCCTAAGTCCACCCCCGGGTATATCCCCAGACTTCGAAAGTGGGAGACTCACTCCACAAGCAAATTTCAGTCACCCGAGTACTCTTAGCTGAGGAGACGTCGAGTATCACGAGAGAACTGCTGATCTACACCCATGCAGCGGAGAACTGTCCTCCGACCAATGGCAGTCGCCTATCGCTTGACATGTTCTGTACCTTTGTGGCTCTAGCATATTAATGAGATTGAAGATGGGGCTGGGTTACTTGGGCCTCCTTCCTTCCTTGCTTCCTGCGCAAGTCTACGTTTCTGATGGTCCAAAAACAGCTTGAATCATGACGATAAAAATGGGGCCATGTACCTGGAAGATGGTCTCGTGTTGCAGCACCTGAGCAGGCCTGGTCGAGCCGCGAGGGCTTCCTCGGGTTCCTGGGGAGACACAAACATCTGATCGGGAGGTGTCTGCAATCCCCAGGCAAGCAAGAGGAATCAAAGACGTCCAGATCGGGCAGAGAAAGTTGGGTATGATGCTCAGCTTGGCAGTTTGTGGAGGCTGGGGATATACTCCTGCTCGCTTATGTCATCATGACCCGACAAAAATTATCCGAGCAAACCCCACTTCTCCTTGAACCAGAACACTGCAGTCGGCCAACATGTCAACCGAGTATTTCTCGTCGGTGAGTGCTCTTGAAATGCTGTCTGCTCACCAGAGGCACTATGTGCTGATACCAAGGCACCTTGGAAGTGTGATGCATGTAGAGCTCGGAAATTCAAGGTACGTGCAGACTTTGGCAAAATTCTTCCCCGTGATGCCACATGGCTAACAGGTGCGTAGTGTTCCAAAGAGCATCCCGTATGCAGTCCTTGTGCCAAGCAGGGGAAGACCTGCGTGTATAGTCCAAAGGTCTCCCGGACGGCTCTGACCCGAGAGTGAGCTCAGCCTTCCGTTTCGTCTAGTTGGATTTCTTCCCCGTGCCTAACGCCCTCTAGAAACCTTACCCGGGCTGAGGATCGTGTGAGAGACCTTGAGTCAGTCTTCTCTGTCTTACTTCCACATGTTGATCTGGAATCATTCCTACTGTCGGTACGGCAAGGAACTCTAGACCAACCAGTCCGCGCTACTCCGCCATTGCCACATCTGTCTCCACGGCAAAACGCCTCTATTCAGCAAGACCTTGCCTATCAACCAGCAACTAGTCCTGGCAGCGATGCTGCTAGCCATGAGGACTCAGAAGCACTGCCTAGTGCAGTGGATGGCTTTGACTGGACAGAGGCAGTCAACCTTACGGCACTCTCCGATGGCATGGCAGCGCTCTCCATCAAGCCAGAAGGAGCTGGTTATTTAGGTAGGATCATGGATGGTAACCTTTACGTCATGTACTGATCCGAGTCAAATCAGGCGCGACTTCGAGCGTAGTGCCTCTTCGGGCACTGCTTAGAAGCGATCACAATAATACAGAGTCATCGCCGTCCTTACAAAGACATGCCCAGCAGCAGTCAAGTACGCTGTTGTCGTCTGTTAACTTCACAAACGTCACTCAAAACACTTTCATTGATGCGTATTTTCAATTTTACAATACCCAATATCCATTCATTCACGAAAGCACCTTTCGGGCCCAGCTTGCCGGTGCAAATCGACCAAAAGGTCATTCCTGGTCCATTCTTCTCAACACTATTCTAGCAATTGGGGCATGGAGTATTGGCGATGATGAATCCACCATGGATGACATATTTTACAATGAGGTTAGCAGACTCTGCATGGATAATTCGGTTTTTGAAAGCGGCAACCTAGCGATTGTTCAAGCCCTGCTTCTCTTATCCAATTATACTCAGAAGCGGGACCGACCAAATACAGGCTGGAATTATCTCGGCCTCGCCGTCAGGATGGCCTTGAGTCTCGGACTTCATAAGGAGTTCCCAAAATGGGAAATTACTTTACTTCAGCGAGAAATCAGGCGGAGAGTTTGGTGGGGCGTATATATATTTGATAGTGGTGCCTCGATAACCTTTGGTCGTCCGATCCTTTTGCCAGAGCTCGGCATCATGGATGCTCATGAGGTTCTGAATATCACGGAAGATGTAAGAGTGGAAGTCAAGATTGTGGTTGCGCTCGCTTCGCTAACGTTTTGTTATAGGCACTGACGCCAATGACGACAGCCTTACCTGTTGAGCTCAATGATCCGACACAGTATTCTGGGATGATTGCACAGTCAAAATTCCATATTTCTATTAAGGGCCTGTATAACCGACTAATAGCACAGCCAGAGCCTTCAGCACAGGAGCTGCTCGAACTAGAGCAGTCGATTGACCAATGGGAAGAAGCAATACCTGCTTACTTCCAGGTCAACAACCCCCGCGTTCAAGCTGACACAAACTTCCTACTCTCCCGATTCAAACTGCAATGGCGAACCATGAATGTTAGGATCGTTTTATTCCGACCTATCATCCTCCGCTGGGCAGCCAAACCATGGAAATCTGACCCTGGGAGTTGCTTTGAGTCTCCGGAAGAGCTAGAATGTCGCAGGAGATGTTTAGGCAATGCGCGGGCAACAATAAATTCCATTTCGGATTACATGACAAATAACATCTCATCGAGACTAGGAACGTGGTACATGCTGTAAGGATCCTGCATTCCCAATCACCAAGCCATGCAAGCTAATGTCTCTCTTTCTCTTATATAGATATTTCCTCTTCCAGGCCGGGCTTATTCCCATCATCTACCTGATGACTGATCCCCTACATGCCGATGCCCCATCTTGGCTCGATGATATTCGCGCCACTAAAACGCTCCTCACCCATACATCTACCTACAACCAGCTCGCTGCCCGCTGTCTTGAAGTCGTCAATAAACTCTGCTCGCCTGTTTTGGACGACCCCGAACCTGAAGTCATGCTCCAGAACACTGACCTATTTGACGAGACGCACGCCATGTATCTGGGTGATCAATTTGACCTTGGTACGATGGAGTTTTGGGATTGGTCCAATAACGTTCTTCAAGGTAGCATGTGAGGAGAAGGTCGGGTAAACACCTGAGCGGTTACCAAGCATACTCAAGCAAAAACGATATCCTACAAACATTCCATCAGCATATATGCAGCTGGGCTACGGAATGGGCAGAACAGATAAGGAAGAGAATAGCCGCTGCGCACCCGATGGGTTCTCAAGCTACCAGAGGTCATATGCAAGCAAACACGCAGATCTCACTTGAAGGCAAACTGCAGTTGAAGGGCGGTTCCGGCAATTTGCTATCTACTTGAGGTGAGTTGTTGACTTTTGCCAAGACTTGAAAAGGGGGGGCTCGCTTAAGGAGTTGCGATCGCTGGGGTAAAATCGCGGAGGCATGGAGTTGGCAGATCAGTAAGTAGTTATCTGTTGGAGAATCCCAGACAGGTTTTATATTTTCAAGCCACAGCATTTATGCAGTGTAAGATAATATACATATATTGAAAACCGGTACAAGATGTGTAGCTCATATGAGTTTAATTTGTATTTTTTTGGTTTACGAGAAAAATCTTGCACAGTATGAAGCATAAATAAATATGCCAACTGAAGCAGAAGAATGCCTAGATGATATAAACTGAGAAAGTGAGAGAGACACAGATATGTGCAGCAAAGGTATTAAGCCAACATTAGGCTATCGCCATTTAAAAACAAAAGAAAAGGGTTGTGTAAACATGTGAAGCAGGCTCATCCATTCTTTTCCATACTAACGATCATTACAGATCATTGTTTCGTGTCGGGTCCCAAGATATCACTTACACTGCCAGAGCTTGAATGTGAGGGGCTGTATTCGCTGCTTCCCGGAGTGTACCGGAAACCATCAGCAATGATGCTGCTGGCTTCTGAACCATCATTGTCTTCGTAAGCTGGTAGCTCCTCACTATAGAGATCATCTGAAAAAAGGGGTGCTTGCTCGGACGGTGTGGAGCATGCGAAATCGTGAACAGAGACTGTGATCGATGGAGTCGGTCTGGGAGAATCTGGCGACGCGGCGACAATCTCACCAACAACGGAGGCAGCGGTTCGTAGTTGAGTGATCTCATCACTCATTGTGGTTGACATCCCATCTTCTGCATCGCTCATCAATCGCTGGTGCTTGTGCTTTTCCTCAAAATCATCAGACTCGCTATCATTGCCGCCAATTCGTGCCATTAGCTTCATGATAGCGTTCTTGTGCACCTCTCGGCGATGCGCGCGACGAAGCTCACGCTTCTCTCGGCGGGCTTGTCGTTTGGCACGCTTATCAGGTGTGCAAGTGCGCTTGTGAAGGGCAGCAAGGAAGATGGTACAAAGGAAGGCAACAATACTCCACTTAAAAACATGGAAAACCTTTGCCATAGACTTAGGGGGTCCACGATGCGGGCCATCGAAAGGCGGAGGTCCACCAAGTCCGTCATCTCCTGGGGGTGGATGAGGCTCTCCGCTCTCAGGGCCATCATGTGGAGGGATCCCGTCGAATTCTGGGCGTCCGTGTGGTGGTGGTCCATCGAACTCTGGGCCCCCGTGAGGAGGATGTCCCTCCGGGCGTCTGTGTGGAGGGCCATCAAACTCTGGGTGTTCATGAGGAGCATGTCCTTCTGGATGTTCGTGTGGATGAGGGCCATCAAACTCTGGGCGTCCGTGAGGTGGTGGTCCATCGAACTCTGGACCTCCGTGAGGAGGATGTCCTTCTGGACGTTCGTGTGGGTGAGGGCCATCGAACTCTGGGCGTCCGTGAGGAGGATGTCCTTCTGGATGTTCGTGTGGGTGAGAGCCATCAAATTCTGGGCCTCCGTGAGGAGGATGTCCTTCTGGATGCTCGTGTGGTTGAGGGCCATCGAATTCTGGGCGTCCGTGAGGTGGTGGTCCATCGAACTCTGGGCGTCCATGAGGAGGGTGTCCTTCTGGGCGCTCATGTTGGGAATGGCCGTCAGATTCTGGGCTTCCGTGGGGCGCTGGCCCATCAAACGGATGAGCTTCATGTTGCTCACTGTCATGGAACTCCGGACGATCATGCTCTTCTTCTTCAGGCTGAGACTCTTCTAGATCGTCAATCCCTTCCCCATGTTGCTTTCCATGCGGTTTTCCATGGTGGAATGCGCCGTCATGCTCAAAGTGAGGTCCGTCCTCATGACGAACAGAACCATCCATCTCTACTGGGCGTCTTTCCTCAGGATCAAGCTCTGGTGGGGAGTGCTTGCCATGCTTTGGCTCATCATGAGGTCCACGATGCATTCCTGGAGGAGGACTGTGAAAGTCAGGTCTCATATGGTGACCGAATGGAGGTGGTGGTCCGGGAGGGCCATGACCATGTGGAGGGGGTGGGGGGAATTTGCAGACTGGAAGACCGTGAGGACGCTTTGGGAAGTGTGGGTGAGTGTGGTTACCCTTGTGCGGGCCATGTGGTCCACCAGTATGGTTTCCATGTTTCCTCTCGCGTGGTGGGTGTGGGAATTCGTGGTGACCATGGAAATCCATCTCATTTTCGCCTCCGAACTTTCCAACAACGTTATTAACAGCCCCACGAGCCTTATCAACAGCAGTTTTGATGAGACACCTAAGGCTGTCGCACTGCTGAATGTTTTGGCCGAGTTCAGGTGAGTCCTTGTGCGACTTGTGTGACTTATGGTGATGAAACATGGCCTGCTCCTTCTCGTAGATCATCCACTCAAGCTCCAAAAGCTGATGCTTCATGAATTGAAGTTCAGCCATATCTTCCTCGAAGCGTTGGTGGAATTCGACTTCATGATGGCCCTTTGGACCATCTCCTTCGTGTGGGTGATGCTCAGCTGGATGGGGGTGTTGACCATGATGAGATTCGGCTGGGGAAGGAAATTCGGGAAGAGTGGGCTTGTTCACAATCTCAATGATCTTTGAATCCTCTGCTTGCTTGAAAACTGCAGTGAATCCAACATCCTCCAATGACTTTCCATCAATAGCATCCACCTTGAATTTCATAAGTTGAACGGATGCCACGTTGGGGATATTGAGACACTCGAAGGACCAGGAAGCCACGGCGATGCTTTTCCCCCCTACTGGCACTGAACCATTGCCACTCCAAACGCCTTCCTTCTCGGTTTGCGGTAGAACCTGGCCATCAATAGTGACATTTCCGAAGCCGCAGGGCTCAGTCGATGGGAGGATATCGAGACGGAAGTTCATGGCATCATGTGACTTTGAGTCTTTCCCGCCAAGACTGATAAGAGCGGAGGACTGATCTGTATGGGCGTCAGTAAAACTCCTATATCCAAGTCATTCTGATCTGGTCGTCGTCCTACCCTCTGCAACTTCGGTCTTTCCATCGTGGTGTTGATCGTGAGGAATGGTAAAGGAGGAGGCAAGCGCTGGCGCAAGCACCAAAGCAGCCTTTACAAGGCCGCGCATCGTGAACGGGGAGCCAGGAGGCTGGAACTCGACTAGGCGACAATCAAAGCCAAGACGAGTTGTTGGCAAACTCACGACAACGTTGCTGTGTAACTGATGCCTGAACTAAAGAACAAGCAGTGAACATAAAAGGGAAAGGGAAAGGGAAGGAAGCCAGCGACGACGGAGGCCTGGGGATAAAACACAAACGAGAACAGAGACAGCGGCCACACAGTGCTGCGCAATCATTCAATCTATCGTCCTGCGGCGGGCGCCACAGGGCAGAGACAGAGGACTCGTACGTGCGGTGGATTCAGACGAGCTAAGCCGAAATCCATCGGGACGCGTCAGTGGAAACGCACAAGGCCAGAGCGACGTTGTCCAGTAGGACCAGCCGGTTGCTTTATGTAAGCCAGCATGACGAACGGTCAATGTAGATCCGTACATGACCCAGGACCCGTCCATCTCCTCTCAGCCGCGAGTCCTCCAGTAGTTGAGGGCACGGCTGTCATGGCTAAGCATTCTTGCTCCATCACCCGCAATTCTGGGCTGGCAATAAGAACGAATCGCGCGAATCGGGACAGCAGTCGCTGGATATTGCGGTGCTGCGGCGCTGAAGGATCCCGGAGGAAGATGATGAACGGGCAGGCGTGCTTGTTGATGTTGACAGACTTCGTACGAAAACACGCACTTTCGTAAATAGTTAAGGTGGATTATCTGTATCGACCGTCTTATACCCAATTTCGGCGAATTGCAAAATCGGCTTTTTCTCGCCCGACGCCGACCTCGCCTTCCCTAGTCCTTCTGCCACGCTAAGCCGTTCTTGATTCGCCCATCCCGCAACCAGTTCTGTTTGCAGCCTGAGACGTAAGGCTCAATATCAAAACCTAAAGGTGTTGCAGCTGGACGCGCCCATACGATCACATCCCAGTTCTCAACATGGTACGTTGTTCCCCGGCTTGCGCATACGGTTTTTTCGCATCTGCGATGCTTCTGAATGAAGTTCAGGGCTGATCTTTCCTTCTAAATTGTAGCTTCCTCTCGGACTCCTCACAGCCGCGCAGGGCCATCCTATGCTGGTGGAGCTTAAGAATGGAGAAACGTTGAATGGTCACCTCGTTACCTGTGACACATGGATGAACTTGACGTTGAAGGAAGTGGTACAGACAAGTCCGGTACGGTATTTGTGGCTTTGCAAACGCGGGCGAACCTGTTGGATTTGTGGATGCGCCTGGCTAACATGCAAATATAGGAAGGCGACAAGTTCTTCAGGTTAGCGGAAGTCTACGTGAAGGGAAACAATGTATGCAATCATATACACATCGGGTCGGAGAGCCTGCTTGCTAAAATGTTTACAGATCAAGTACTTGCGAGTGCCAGATGAGATCATCGACTTGGTTAAGGATCAACAACAAAACAACCAAGGCGGTTTCAGAGGGCGTGGTGGTCAGAGAGGAGGCGACCGCGGCGGACGAGGCGATAGAGGGCGTGGAGGAAGGGGTGGTGGACGTGGTCGAGGCAGAGGCAGAGGGGACTGAGTTGCTCTATCTCTATGATGGGTGCAAGATTCTGGCGAAGCCAGGAATGGATGCTCCTGGACTGCTCAAACCGTCTGGTATGACTTGTCAAAGTCCTTCTTTCGCGCAACTAGTATCCACGCTTGAAGGCTTAGGGTGGATAGACCTGCACTCAAGGAGCACGGTTAGGATGAATATACCCCAAAATATGCTGGCACAAGCATGGATGAAGGGGCTTCTCCAAAACGTAGTACGAGCATGGCAGTTGCTATGAAGCTCACATCCACGAACAGGTACGGAAATATAAATCAAGTTTCCTGCTCCAAACCCAGCAACTACTCCATGCTTTTGCACATTGATTATGACCATCTAAGCACGTGACTAGACCAGGACAAGGCTGGACTTGGAATTTCGCGACTTGTCACCAGCGATTACCCGCGCATCTTGCTGAGCTCCCAATGACTCGAATAGCAGTAGATGGACTATGGCGCTGCCTCTGCCCATCAATTGACAATATTCTGCTAACATGCTCCCCGAGGTCGGCGGCTGCTCTGCACACTGTGCGTCCGCGCATTCGTACCAAAAAGCTTGCTTCAAGCCAACTTCGAAACGTCCACAGCTCAGTGAAGCTATCTGAAAGTGCAACAACATCGCTACAGCCACCAGATTTCAAGCCTTCATGGAAGCCGAATCGGTACATACCACAGGCAGATTCTCAGGGCTCCTCCGTTGACTCTATATCTCCAACGAATCTAATTTCCAATCCCGATGCTCGCAAGCAGTACGATGAATTGGACGATGTGCCAATAGCTGTGTTGAATGATCGACTATGGCAGATGAGAGCAGAGGAGGGTGCATACAAGCAGATTGTGTTCATGGTAAAATATCTCGTTGGATCTAGAGGCCAAAAACCCAATTTGGTTCACTATGACGCTTTGATCCGCGCCAATGCCGATGCTGAGAATGGCAGCATAAAAGCTGTCAAAGACTTGCTGGCAGAACTGAGAGAGTCAGGGATAGGTCTTGATTCTGGGATATACCACGGTGTCTTGGAAGTATGTACCAATTCTTGTCACCGACCTTCAACGAGAGTTAATGGCGAGAACAGGTTCTTGCAGTTCATCCGGACTATTTACTACGGAATGAGATACTACGAGAAATGAAAGACCGGTGGCTGTCACTCACAGTAGATGGATTCCACAACGTCATTTTTGGTCTCCTTCGTGATCGCCAGCTGGAAATGGCCATGGACCACTTGGAGACCATGCAGTCTCAGAATATGCACGTCCAACCCTGGCTATACGACATCTTCATTTATCAGCTTGGGAAAGCGGGCGAACTTGATGAGGCTCTTCGATTGATGCGTTATAGGGTTGAGAGCAGACAGAAAGTCATTGGGATGTATATTTGGTACTATTTATTGGACCTCTTCACAAGTGCATATCTCGTATGTTCTTCATGCCACCCCTTGTATATTCTCTGCTGACACTATATTTAGTATGAAGGTACAAAGTACGTCTGGCTGATGAAAGTCTCTACTTCACAAATCAACCCCCCAGATGGAATGCTGGTGAATGTGTTGAATACTGCAGCCCGACATCCAGGAGGGGATCCAATACTGGCGACGTCAGCCTTGCGCATTCTGTCTCAACGCAGGAGTGCATTACAAGTGCATCATTATGAGGCTCTCTTGGCTGCATATACAGCTTCTTCGGATATCAAGACTGCATTCCGCGTTCTTGGGATCATGGCAAATGCTGGGCAGCAGCCCTCGACAGCTAGCACACGACCTTTGTACCTGCATCTCAAAGACGATTCAAAGTTATGTTCAAAAGCCTGGGACACACTTGAAGAACTTCATGCAGAAGGTTATAATATCCAGACGTCCGCTGCCAACGTTGTTATAGAGGCTTCGATGACTCTTGGACAATATAACGTAGCTATGGATTTCTACAAGAAACTACACAAGATTTGTGCTTCTGGTCCAGATACAACCACGTTCAATATTCTTCTACAGGGAGTTTCTCGTCTAGCAAGCAACAGGAAAGAGCACGCAATGTTCATAGCCTCTGAGATGAGTGCCCTAGGCGTCAAGCCGGACATCATCACCTATGATCGACTGGTTCTGATCTGTATGCGAGAAGATGACTACGAAGATGCTATGAGATATCTTGATGAAATGGTCGCAGTTGGACGCAATGTGGACCAAGCCGAATCCATAGATGGCGAGCGAGAACCCCAACTTAAGAGCAGCGGGTGGTGGTTGAGACCTGGAACTGCTGCTTTTTTGGTGAGAACCTGTGGCGTACATGGAGATCCGCGAGCATGGGAAATTTTGGATGAGATGGATAGAAGGGGCTTACCAACGTACAAATTACGGGCTTGGGTCTCTGCAAATTTTAATAAGCAGCAGGACGACGGAGAGACTGTCCAGCTCGACACGTAATCATTGAAGAGCTGTTGTGTATTAGATCGTACGCTGTGTCTCTTAAGGCAACTCAATGCGCGGCAATCTGATACACAAAGACTGTTGCCATTTAGCACTTCTAAGTACAAGCAGAATCCGCAACGAAGATGCGTTCGCCACAAGAATAAATGAGAGAAAAGTGCCCAGCATTACTTCGTAAGAAACAATGTAACAGACTGACACCTGTTTCCGAGTTGATTTTCTTCAAGGCTCTCCCTTTAACTTCTCATCAATCCCATTGCTACCTCCATTAAACACAACTAGGTGCCACAGTTGCTTACCTTGCTCCATTTTAACTGAATAGGCACGCCTCACCCTCCTCATGACAGCTGTGATACTCACATGGGTTCAATCTTGCTGGTGCGGCCCGACTCATCTTTCCACGCAAAGCCTCCAGCAACTCACAACCCAGTTCCTTGTGTTCCATCACTTGGTACAACTCCTCAGTAGATATAGTACCAGGTTGGTCCATCAAAAGACCATCAGCCAAAGATCTCGCAACAAACAATCTCAGCTTGGAACCCTTTTTCGTATTTTCATGGACGGTAACTGCTGTTTTGGCATTGATGACGAAGCCAGTTGACTGGCAGATGGAGATGAAGCGCTGTAATGCCTCATCTGCCAGCTTGGCAATCCTGTAACTCTCCGCAAGGTAGATCAACTGCAGCATGTCTCGGCGCGCTGAAGGATTTGGATCGGCAATGAAATCTGCACTGGGAGAATTTCCGACCGAAGGGCAACGAAGACCCAACTCTGGCAACGTAGCGCCGATGCGACTGAAGACAACATCCCGAACCTTTGCTGCACCCTTGGCAAACGGGCTATTCTCGCCACTGAAGAGAGCAGCGTTCTGGTAGAGAAGGTTGATATCCTCTTTGAGCTCCTCAAAGGAAGCGTATGCATCTTCTTTCAGCTTCGTCAACATGGTGCCCAAATCTGTAGGGTTCTTGATCTTGTGAGCCCATTCATCCGCATAGCCTGGCCAGATATTTCCGACTGGTCGAGAGTAGTCATAACCTTGATGCTCCTTAATAGTCTTGTTCAATATCTTAGTGATCTCCTTTTCCTGCTGAATGGTGATAGGGATTGTATCTGCAGTTGCGTTTGCGTCTGCGTCTCTGCTCTCTCTTGTGCTAGAGCCAGTTCTTGCAACTCTCGCGGTTCCAGCCGAACTCCTTCCAAAAGCGCCACTCGCACTCGCAGCTGCCACCGCATTGTGAGCATGGCCTGCCTTGGCAATTTTACCAAGATCTCGATAGGCTGGTGCTGGGGTAGGATTGTAGTTCATGTTGATGTTGTCTAAAGACTTGGCATATAGCCATTGTGCCATGGTTCGAAAAGCCTTGGGGTCTTGAGAGGGAATGGAGACTTCAGATGGTGTACCAGGAGTACCAAGCACAGCATCCCAGGTAGGACTCTGTTGCCGGAGCAAGGTCTCATGAATGTTAAGAGTAACTTCTGATGGACCCACGCCAACGCGGAACTTGATTGTCTTGCTTGATAAGAGGCTAGCAGGATAGGTGAGTGATAGTCTCGCTTAGTAGGACTGTGAGAGGGGGTTCGTTATGGATGGAAGAGGTGAGTGAAGTTAAGCGACGTTTGCACTTACTGGCCAAGATCCATCTTTAAGACTATGATCCAAGGTGTTTTAAGGTTCTTTGACAGTGAGAATCCCTTAGATGGAGAGGTCTTAGAAGCAAAGACTAGAATATTCTTGATCTTCTAGGCAATAGATCGAAAGCGAAGGTGGTTGTTCTGTAATGGAGGAGATCTCTAAGCTTGAAAGCTAGTTTTCTCTTGTCAACGAATGGGTTAAAGAAAATGCTTATAAGCAGAACATCAGCGCATCTGGCTTGTCCCTGGCAAAGTGAAAGAGGTATCGACGACACAGTCAAGTGACATCAAATTCGTATTGTGAGTCTACAAGACTACCTGATCTATAACTATGGTCACATAAAGATATCTACAATCCTACCACGTTATATACCACCAGCATATATTTCAGAGCTGTTAGATACTAGCATCACCAAGAAGGTGCGAGGAAATAAGAGGAAGACTGAGTTGTGAGATGGAGGAGACATAATAAATCATCTAGTTCGTATGTCTATAGTAAAGTAATAAACTAAGGCTTGAAAGATATTCTTCTTATTTAACTTGTGGCTCAGGCCCCTACTCAGCATTGGAGGCTTTCAAGGTTGGATTTTTCTGTCTGACCGCAACTTAGGGCTGATAGCACACGATGCTGAATCATGTAAAAGGTATTGCACAATGAGTTCAAACCAATTTGACTATAACTTGACAAGAAACACCCACGCCTTCGTTCAAGGACTAGAATTACAAACAAGAAGATAACAAGCTTCAGAGCCTAACACAATGGTGCAGTTGAAACAAAATGATGGTCGAATAACATAGCTACTCCCAAAACGTTTTATTGCCATACCACTTTCAATTCAAGCCTAATTCTTAGTCATAAAGTACCTTTGCTATCAATACAAATCATTCTTTTGAATCACCAGTTGCCTCACATAAACACACCTACAACTTCGCACCTGTGTCCAATAGCGTGACAGCCGCGCTAGCAATAGCCAACTTGCCAGTCTCCTTCACTTTGGTTTGGAAGATAACCTTGTTACCCTCCTTCCACATCTCAGTTACAAGTGTCTGACCCGGAAGGACGGTACCTGCGAAGCGAACCTTGATGTTCTTGAAGGCTCCGTACTTCTGGTAGACCGCCTTGGCAGCAATACCAAAGAAACAGAGTCCGTGCAGGATTGGGACAGGGAAGCCACCAACTTTGGCAAATGAGGGATCGACGTGGAGTGGGCTGTAAAGAGAATGATCAGTATAACAAGCCCAGAAATTACTATAGGAGCCAGAAAACTTACTTGTAATCTCCCGACAAGCGGTAGATGACTGCTTGCTCCTCGGTCGTCTTCTCCTCTACAACATTATCTGGAGCTCGAGCCGGTGGCTTGTTTGCAGCGGTGGCAGCGCCTCGGTCTTCAGGCTTTTTCGGGCCTCCAAACCCTCCACTACCTCGAATGAATGTTGTGGTTTCGTTATAAAACACTGGCTTTCCAGTGTGAGCATCCACGGTTGTGGTAGCGCCCTTGACGATTGCAGCGTTCCCCTTGTCCACAACTTCTAACAGCTTGGGGTAGCTCTTGAGTGTTCCAGATGTGGGAACAGGATATTGGAGGATCTCGAGATACTGCTCACCATGTAACAGCATCATTGGCGAGAAATTTGGTACAATGTCTGCCAGGTTGTAGGGTGTTTCGGCGTTGAAAAAAGGAATAACACCAAAGGTGGGAAGCACTTGGAAGTTATCACTACCTTCATATACATAGTCAAGGTCGGTCTTCTTCGCTCCAATACCAATGTTGTAAAGAATCGAGTCACGCTCTTCGTATTTGAATTCGCTGCCGCTGGCTTCAGCCTTCTTTGCAGCCACAATGGCGTCCAAAATCTCTTGGTCAACTTCTGCAGAAGGTTCACTTTTCTAATGGAATACAGTTGTTAGATCAAATTTATTTCCAATTTGTAGTAGATATACATTTGTAGAGCCAAAGAGCGGTAGAGAAGCCTCATACCTTGCTAGCACCACCTGACTTGTTTGTCATGTTGGCCATGATACTCTTCAATCCCTCCTGACTGTCTTCAGGGTGGTCTGCTCGTCCATCATCAAAGTCGACAATCTTTGCCCAGTTCTTCGCAACAGTCTCTGGCGTGAGCTTGACATCGACTGGGAAGCCGACACCACCTGTTCGTTGCCAGCGAGTCTTGCCGACCCAGCCGCTGCCAACTTCGAAGAGACCACCGGTAGGGGGCTTTGGAACTTTGTCGCTGCAGAGTGCAACGACGAGGGGTGCTATGTAATCAGGCTTGAAGGCCTGAACCATTTCTTCTGGCATGATTGTTCGAGTCATGGCTGTGCCAGCATTTGGGGCAATTGTGTTCACGAAGATATTGTACTTCAGACCCTCGCGAGCAAGCGCTCGAGAGAAGCCAAGGATACCGCATTTCTGTTGACTTATCAGTAACCGAATAGTAAGGGGAAGGATGTGCAACTCACAGCTGCAGCATAATTCGCTTGTCCAAAGTTACCGTAAATTCCACTAGTAGACGTGGTATTGACAACACGTCCATACTTTTGCTTCAAGAAGTATGGCCAAGCTGCCTTGGTAACCTTGTAGGTACCTCTAAGATGAACATCCATAACTTGGTCCCATAGCTTGTCGTCCATGTTGGTGAAGGCCTTGTCTCGTAGGATACCAGCATTGTTGATAATTATGTCAATGCGGCCAAAAGCATCGATTGCAGCCTTAACAACAGTATCGCCATCTTCAGCAGAAGCTTTGACGCCGACAGCCTTGCCACCCATCTTTTGGATCTCTTGGACAACGTCGTCTGGATTCATGAGATCGTTCACAACGACAGAAGCGCCATACTTGGCGAAAGCTAAGCAGTAACAGCGACCGATTCTGTACACATTAGCAAAGCAAACAGATCAAGTACAAAATCACTTACCCAGCTCCACCACCAGTGACCAAGGCAACCTTTCCCTTGAAGTCGAGAGTCTCTCCCTTATCACTTGGGCCCATTTCCATAGACCTTTCCAGTAAAGTCATGAAGTCTGCTGGTCCAGAGGGATACTCTGGGTTCTTGAAGTTGCTGATTTCATTCCACTTTTTCAAGATAGCGCCAGGGGTGTATGATGCATCGGCCTTCAGCAACAAGCCGCTGGATCTTTCCCATCTGAGTTTGGCCATGTGTCCACCACCAGTCTCAAAGATGGACCCATTCTCTTCACAGTCCTTATGCACAAGTACAGCAACCAAGGGAACGACCCAGGCAGGCTTAAGGTTTTCGAGAACATCCGGTGGCATAACGGTTTGGGTCATTCGACTCGCAGCTGCATAAAACACTTAGCTTAGCATTGAGCATAGAGTATAATACGTACCGATTGGGGCGATGACATTTGCGTGGATATTGTACTTAGCACCCTCCTTAGCGAGAGTCTCTGTGAAGCCAACCATCGCCAGCTTAGCCGCTACATAGTATTAGCATATTTTCAAAGATTCAAATTTCGCCCAAGATCGTACCAGAGTAGTTGCATTGCCCAAAGCTCCCAAATAATCCGGCTGCAGAAGCAGTATTAATCACACGGCCAAACTTTTGTTTCCTGAAGTGAGGCCAGGCAGCTCTTGCACACTTGTATGAACCTTTAACATGGACCTTTATGATAAGGTCCCAGTCCTCGTCCTTCATGTTCTTGAAGCTCACATCTCGCAAAATACCAGCGTTGTTCAGCAGTATATCGATGCGACCAAAGTTCGAAATGGCGGTTTCAATGATCTGGTCACCATCCTCGACGCTGTTGTAGTTGGCTACGGCCTTCCCTCCTGCGGCCTTGATCTCATCGACGACAACATCGGCGGCCTGGCACAGAATATCAGCGTATGCTCTAGGGTGACGACTTCGGGAGTGCATCAACACGGGATAGTACCTTTGAAGAGGCACCTTGGCCATTGAAGGATCCACCCAGATCATTTACGACGACAGAAGCTCCCCTCGAAGCAAAGAAGAGAGCGTACTCCCTTCCTAACCCGCCTCCTGCCCCAGTGACGACAACTACCTGGCCATCATACCGTAGATCGGACATGTTTACGTCGTGTATAGGGTATACAAAGCAAGCTAAAGCAAAGGAAAGAATAGGATGAATGTGATTGTCCTCCTCTGTTTTCGGAGTACGATGGAGTGAGTATAAGAGGAAGAAAAGAAGAGGAGAAGAAGATCACTATAGTGACGGCAGTAATGCTCGGTTTAAGTTCATTACCTACCTGAGCAGCCGTGGGATCTTAAGCAGAGGCCGAACCGAGGTCAACGTATGCCGCTGCTTTGGGTTTAGCGGGCCAACCTCATGCATCACTTGATCTGGGGAATTCACATGTCAAATGGCGGAGAAGTTGATGGAATTGGTTGTTATTCACATGAAATACGCATAATCTCCGTTCTGCACATGACTAGATATTACTGGGTCTTACATGGCTTCCTGTGCCACCATACAGACTTTCAAGATCAGCACTTACCGCCAATCCGCCTTTTATCGATTCGATTTTCACAAGCAAATGTCGGCAGAAGCTGCAGGGTCACATGATCGTTTCAATAATGGAAGGCAAGTGATGCGGTCTTTCATAATCCCGGAATGTGGGGCAGGCTTTTCTTCCGCCGACTGCCCGCAAGATGGGGTAAACGTTTTGCCTGGCAACCCTTGAGAATAGCTTCAGGGCATCAGTATATGAGGACATATCTGCGCGAGAGAAGGCTGGAAGGGATGTGAATAGAACCGATCTTTCAATTGAGCCTCTCCAGTCCAAAATCCTGGGCGCAACCATGAGTTCTTCTAATGACGCAACCAATAGCAGCCCCAATGCCGTTGCAGCTACCAAGCCTGCAATTCTTGACGATAAATCTCCAATCTGTATACCCTTCATCCTCTCGCGCCTGAAAGACCATCAAGCCCGCAAGCCAGGGACTCCGTTCTTTATTGGACTAAATGGCGTACAAGGTGCGGGAAAGACAACCCTTGTCTCGGCGCTGGCAAAGACATTAAGAGAAGCCGAGGGCCTTGAGACATTGGTGTGCAGCATCGATGATCTGTATCTGACCCACGAGGATCAGATCAAGCTGGCGAAGGAGCATGCGCAGAATCCACTGGTACAACATAGAGGAGAACCAGGCAAGTCCATCAAATCGGTCATGAAGAGCGCAAATCACGACGCTAATGCATACTGCAGGAACACACGATATGAACCTCGCCCGTGAATTCTTCACAGCACTCAAAACCAGCCAACCAACCAAGATCCCTCAATATGACAAATCTGCATACAATGGACAAGGCGACCGTGTGCCCCGGGAGGCATGGAAAAGTGTCAACTCCACCGACCAAGAGCCTATCCGTGTAATTATTTTCGAAGGATGGTCAGTAGGATTCCGAGCTCTATCCGATGCAGAGGTTGGGGCCAAACATGCAGCTCCTGGTACAGTAACGTTAGGCAAACACCGACTCGAAGATCTGCTTTTTGTGAATGAGAGATTACGAGAGTATGATGTTATGACTGATTGTTTTGATGCTTTTATTCATGTCGATGCTGAGGAGACGGGCTTCGTGTATGACTGGAGACTACAGCAGGAAGCAGCTTTGAGGAGAGAAAAGGGTACTGGTATGTCGGACGAGCAGGTTGTGAAATTCGTCGATGGCTATTATCCTGCGTATGAGCTTTATACCGAGAAACTGAGGCAGGGTGTCTTAGCTGGGAAGGGTACTGAGGGGAGACAATTGAGGCTGGTCGTTGGGAAGGACAGAAAGGTGAAGCACGTCTTTGAAATCTGAATAGAGCTATATGCAGGTGGGTATCTAGATAATTTAGCAAAGCGCTACTTCACGTGCGAATGATTCGTTGCAAATTCCCTCTCTTGCCGGCAGGCTTCTCTGCTCATACTCCAGCTCTTGAATATTGAATATGTCGCGGTTGTCCACAAGAACAGTCGAATACCAATGAAGGATCCGCTCTTTATTTGGATTTTCCCCGCATAAGTTGCTCTGCACCTTTCTGCATACCCTCCAATTCCCGTTGAAATGCTACCGTCTTTCCTGAGACAGCTCTCTGTCGGCTCTCAATCTCTTTCTCGAATCGAGCAACTATCTCGCGCTTCTCCCTCTTTGCGTCTTTCAACCGTGCGACAAGGTTGGTAAACTGGTCAAGAAACCACTCGCCGCCTTGTTCCCACTCATCTGCAGTCATGCCCTCTACACACAACCGCGCTGCGCTACTCTTTTCTTCCTGGCTGCTTAGCTCGACAAGCTTCGCCATCTTATGGTCTATTCCCTCGCCCTCGCCTACATGTATCTTGTTTTCTTCTTGGCTGATAGGTACTTCGTCAAAGGCTTGCAGTGCGAGGACAGAATAGGTCATTTTTTGAAGCTGGTCATGATTGTAATCAGGGGTATAATCTATAGCCGGCGCCGTCGGTTCTCCTTTGCTACCTGGGTCTGGTGAATTCTGATCCGAAATGGCCTCACCATTACCCGGACTTCCGTCGTTGCTACTATCGTCATATTCATCAGACTCATCAGGCGCCTCATTCAAGGACTGGCCACTGTTATTTCCATGTCAGCATGCTTTCTATTTAATTCGCTTGTTCCGCCCAAGACTTCAGGAAAGGTTCGATCATACATCTGTTCTCCTTGATGATCTCGCTTCCTCAGCTGACTTATCTGATGTCCTGGAACTGGAATCTGTAACGTCTGGACTGGGATATTTGGTCTTGATTGAGTATTGCTACTAGCAAGAGCAGTCTGAGGAGCGAGGAAACGGCCTGCTGTTCTACTTCCGATCTGAGCCTCTCGTATAGCATAACGCTGAGTTGGGGCCTTTAGATGCTCGTGATACGATTGTGGCTGAAAATCTTCTTTGCCATTGTCTCCGTATGTGTCCTCGTATGGTCCAGCATAAGAATTTCCATTGCCATTACTATTGCCATAATCTTGATTAGGATCGAAGTTGATAGTAGTATTTGTGTCTTCGAAATCACTTCCCACCACCGACTCGGCAAATACACCTCGTTCATTTTCAGGCTCAGAAGAGACATCCTGTGGTTGAGTGAACTCATGCTGTGGCAGCGTCTTTCGGGCAAAAGCTGTCGGGCTGAACCGCTGACTGATGGACGCAGTGGGTTGGACGTTTGCATGTTTCGACGGCGTGTGTAGAGGCAGTCTCATAGTTGTGGAAGGCTGGATTTTTAGAGCCTGGGCAGACTCGGCGCTGAGCTTCTTGCCGGGTAGACGCTGAGGACTCGCTCTGCCATCTTGGTCTGATTTGTTATGAACGAATCCTTGTAGGCCAGACATGACGCAGTATTGAGTACAGACTGCGCGTGGGGGTTAGGGGGCTCCTTGGTATTAAAAAGGAACTGCCAACTTGGCTGCGAAGGTAGGTTGTCGACTGGTAGAAGTAAGACAAAGGGCAACTGTCAGGTTGAGAGACGCGGACAAGCAAACACGAAAGATTATGATGTCGCGTTGTCACGTGCACAGCGCACATTGTGCAACTTCCATCTCGCTCCAGCATCATTGAGTTGCACTCATGTTTCTTACTCGGCAGCCACGGACCGGTATTAATGGCGCTGCGAAAAAGAAAAGGTTGTTGTATGTACCGGTCAACCAAAACCCAAAGCTACGGCCTTGGAGCCTGCGGTCAGCAGGAAGCTGGCTTGACTTTCCGCTGGATAAGCCGCCATTGGAGGCAGTAGCTCTCTTATAGTTGGTTGAAATGTCACGCTCACGCTCATCTAGAATTGGCAGGCAAGCAAGGACGCGCTGGGAAGTGATTTTCCTCATGGAGCATATTTGTGAAAAGACTAGCAACAACTTCACATGTGAAAGACGTTGCGATGACTGCATTCTTGCGAGTTATGTATGTCAGCGACCGAAGGTGCTGTTCTCCCTGCTCATCAATCAACTTGGATGCGTTGGCCCGTCCCCGAAATGGGGGACGGCATCCGAGCGATCTTCAGGGTCCTTGATACGTACCGGTCCCCCGTCGGCACATCTTTATATCTTCGACCTCGTGATTGATAATGTACTGTACAGCACAGTCATCATCGGCGATTGCGTCTGAAACAGCCAGAGTTGGCTCCGCAGTGTCCAGCCCAGCTCCCCGGACTTGGACGCGGGCTTGCTTACACATTTCCTAAGAAGGGCAATGCCAGTAGCGGGACAGTGCCGGGACAGTGCACGCCCACGTCATAGGCCGCAGCAGCATTATTCAGCACAGCGACTTCTTCTGCGGCGCAAGGCTTGCTTGGCTTCAAGCCACAACTACCGGCCCTCGACCACTGCGATACATGCGAAAGTCGCGGCCATGCTTCACAGACATGATTGTAAGCACCATTCTAGTGATGGCACAATCCAAAGCTTGACAAATGCAACCTTCTTAGGAAGCGGCAGACAGCGTGCAGCAATGAGTGTTGCTTGCAGATATATAGTTCTTGTCCTGTCACGGTAGGTTGGCTCCTCTCTTCATTATCAGCCTTCATCATATTGTGTTCTCTACCATATCTGCCCTTGCGTACTTGTGGCCTATAGAAATCCTCTTTCGTATTCTTCCATAAGTCTCATATCTCATATCGACGCACTGTCACCGCACCTCTCTTGGCTTGTCTTGTCCTAGTCCCAGATGGCGGACTTGATCAGAGAGGCCCCCTTGGGCCAAATTATCCGATGGGTCACTGGCAACCGAATGCTCAAGTATCCCGAGGAGGAGCCTAGCTTTGAGCTCCCGGCAACCTACAACGCCATCCTCAACTCATCCCCAGAATCCGAGAAGCGGGCGCCAATCCCAGAGCGAGGCCAGTCAGACTTCTCAGGCCGCACCAACAGCTCGCACAATGTTGACCTGGAAAAGGCAGACACGCAACCAGACACCGATCCCTATGCTCGGAGATCGGACGAGCCGTTGCGCCTCACTGAAACCCGCTCTCGACTCTCAACGGTTCCTTATACGAATGAGCGTCTGCATTTGGAAGAAGAGCTTGCCATTGAACGCACCCAAACCCGACCCATTGTTCCTCAGAAGACATCTGATGGTAACATTCTCGTTGAGTGGTACACAACCGACGATCCTGCCAATCCTCAGAATTGGAGCAATGGCAAGCGGTTTCTGGTCTCTCTAATCATTTGCGCCTATACGTTTATCGTCTATACCGGGTCGGCAATCTATACGTCTTCAGAAGAAGGTGTCATGGCAAAGTTCGGCGTCACGCCTCTCGATGCTTCGCTTCCTCTTTCACTTTATGTCCTGGCGTATGGCATGGGACCTCTCCTCTTCGCCCCGTTATCAGAAATCCCTATCATTGGACGCTCTCCGGTCTATGCGGTAACCATGGCCCTCTTCACCATTCTTTCCCTTCCCACGGCGTTGGTGAACAATTTCGCGGGTCTCCTCGTCCTTCGATTCTTGCAAGGCTTCTTTGGTTCTCCATGTCTTGCTAATGGGGCTGCTAGCATGCAAGACATGTATTCGCTCCTCTACCTGCCTTACGCATTGACAGCCTGGGTCTCCGCCGCCTATTGTGGGCCCGCCCTCGGACCACTCCTGTCTGGGTTTGCAGTTAGTGCTAAGGGATGGCGATGGTCGTAAGTATCCTCAAATCTATACCTACCTTTTGATGCAGAGATTGGTGGCAACATCAACCTGGGGAGCGAAGACATCCTCATGAATACTCTCATTCTTTGTTTCTTGACTTGTTTCCGAGATTTAAGCTGACGTTTAACTTATAGACTATGGGAAATTCTTTGGGCGGCCGGTCCAATATGGGTGGCCATGCTACTCTTACTTCCTGAGACATCTACACCAAATATTCTCCTTCGACGCGCTCGAAGACTTCGCAAACTTACTGGCGATTCCCGCCTTAGGTCTCAATCTGAGATCGACCAGAAGAATATCCAGCCAACGACAATTGTCATTGACGCTATTTGGAAGCCAATTGAAATCACCCTCAAGGATCCTAGCATCGCTTTTGTCAATGTATATACAGCTATCATTTATGGTATGTAGAATATACCCCCAAAACCCATAGTTAAACTGACCTTTTCACAGGTATATATTATTCCTTCTTCGAAGTGTTCCCATTGGTGTATCCTCCATACTACGGCTTTTCTATCGGACTGATCGGTGTCGTATTCACTTGCATCCTCGTCGCTTGCTTGATTGGGGTCGGTGTCTACTGCCTCTACCTTTGGACCTATCTCATTCCCGACATCAAGAAGAATGGTCTTCGAGCGCAAGAGTCCCGTCTCATACCCGCACTCTTTGCCTGTTTCGGCCCTACCATTGGCCTCTTCATTTTCGCCTGGACTGCCAGACCCGATGTACACTGGATAGCACCAACGATCGGCATCACCGTCTACGGAGCATCGGTGTTCATCGTCATGCAATGCATCTTCGTGTATGTACCTCTGTCATATCCGCAATACGCCGCTTCACTGTTCGCCGGTAACGACTTCTTGCGGTCATCCTTCGCTTGTGGTTCCATCCTCTTCGCTAGACCTCTCTTCCTGAATCTTGGTGTTGCGAAGGGGACCTCTCTTCTCGGCGGGTTAAGTGTCATTGGTATCCTTGGCATGTTCGCGCTATGGATATTTGGTGCCAAATTGAGAGCTCGTTCCAAGTTTGCCATCTAAACTACCACAATCACGACTTGGTAGGGATATGGGAGTGGCAAAATTGTGCTGGCGTTATACCACTTTAATAGACTGGCTTGGGAAGTGGGATTACTGTAATTTACGAAAATAATATGCCAAAAATGGGAAAATAATTAGTTAATACGATGATTGGTCCTATTGTATAATAAGATGCACGATGTGAACAGAGTAAATGCTCGTGAGGGCAGGCATACATAGAATCATCACGGTCGTGAATTTATACCTCTCGCTCTTTGTCCGCAGATGGTTGCGTGTGACAGGCGGGTTGATGCAGCATGTTCAGGGCGCAGTTGCCCAACTTGGCCATATCTGGTTCCCTTTTCATGATGCATGAAGCATGTCAGCCTGGCCCAGGCAGTGGTCACGCTAGGCGTGCGCACTGGAGCCGCCGGATGGCGTGTCCGAAGTCCAGACGTTGGCAACTACTGCAAGCCACCGTCGGATCTGAGGCATCGCAACGGCAGGTGATCAAACACGACGATGGACCTGGCCTGGCTGTTCTCGACCGACTTGGGACGTTTGATTGCGAAGCTTAAATCATTTAACTTCGATCACGGCCGCCCCACGCTCCTCTTCAGCATCTCCCAGCCGATACAGGCTGGGCAATGGCGTTGGGGGTTGGGACAGTGCACCTTGCTGTGTCGGGTTGGTTGGTTGGTAGCAGCGATCGCTGAGTCTAGGGATCGTGGTCGGGCGCGGTGGAGGGAGGGACACAGTCGATGCAGGCAGACAAGACGACCGACGTGGGATGGATGGATGGACGGTCTGCTCACGAGAGACAGCTATGAATGAACATATATAAATAAAGAGAGAGAGATATATATATATCCCTCCCTCTCACGCACCCCCTCCTCGTAAGTACAGTCCGTCGCCCGTATCGGTCGTCGACCCATGTCGTCGTCTCCTGAACATGGTCCAATGGGCACTGCAAATGACAGTGGAGCGGCGATGGATTCGCCAATGACAGGAGCGAGGCTCGGGTTTTTGCAACCCTGGCCTTGGGTTCTCCTTCGCTAGGAGTCTTCGAGTTTAGCGGGCGATATTGATTGGGAAAGGGGCAGAATCTTTGGTGGTCCGGCATTTCTTCTTCCCAGTAATTCCAGTACGAGGCAATTCCAGTGCCTACACTAACTTAAGGAGTTACCACGTACTTCTCTCCACGCTGCCTCTCCTCTTACGAAGCCTTCTCGAGGAGTCTGTCTCGTCCGCCTGCAATTGATCTCACCTCACCCATCCCCGGTACGTTTCTTCTCGTCTCTGCGCTACGGGCACCCTCAGATTGTCTGGGCTCTGAAATTACTCTTGAGAGAGTGAGAGAGCTGTCACTACCCCTGTCAAACCTGGAGACCCCTTTTGAGCTTTTGAGCCCGAGAGACGCAGACCAACGTCCAAAACTTTTTCGATTCTATCTCCATCTTCATTATCACTGACTGGACGCGCCGACGGTTAGGTTGGACATCTCGAGCGAACACGCGGTATCATTTATTCATCCATAGCGCCGTCGCAATCAACGCGAGCACCCGTGTGGTTCAGGACAAATATTCTTGGTATGTGTGAGATCACATTTATGCATTGCGCAGCCCTATCTGGGTGACCACTACACGCAGTCTTCCTTTCGGACGACCTGTGTATCACCCTAACTTCTCATCACTTTGCCAGACGTGAGACCTTTGATAATCTGGTCTTCAAAAGCTAATTTCTCCCTTGCCTGGCAGAGCTCATCCTCGCACCTTCCTCCACGAACATCGCCAACGGCCTTTCCCTATCAGACTCGAAACAATGGGTAAGCAATACATTTCCTTCCAAGAGTGCAGGTGCTGGGTGCGATTGCCATGCTGGCCATGCCATACGACCTGCCAACATCCTTCTCTTCGCCCTGGGTACGACACATCAGGCCTGGTGCCAGCGACTTCGAGGAACCCCCTGAGGACGTTAAATCCAACCAGACGTGAGGGCTTGGATGTGTATCTGCAAATCAACCTTTGAGCATCAACTCATCCTTTATGGCATCAACTCTTGCTGGACTGCTCGTTCAGTCGCGAGGGCCTCGTCATGAGCTCTCCAAACTCGATGCCAGCTCCAAGGAGCCAAGGGAGCAAGTCCCACTGGAACCACATTCCTACCGAAGCAGTCTGCATCAGCATCAACGACCATTAGCCGCAGCAGCAGCATATCGGAGTATGCTGGATGTCGAAGATCCTCCAATTATCAGTCCACTTGCGTTGCCCAACGAATCTATGGAAGATTGGGTTGCCGAGAAGCTCAATCAAACAGCACGAAAGCATCAAACTGCCAGGAGTGATTGGGCTGACATTTTATGTTTTTATACAGCTACAGAAGAAGCCGCCGCCGCATCACCAACTGGTGCTCCAGCCTCCCCAACCTTGGAAATCCCACAGAGCGTAAGCTCTAGTGATCCCAAGGTTGCTGCCCAACAAGCTAGCGATATGCGAAACATTGTCCGACGAAAGCTCACTGGGTATGTTGGTTTTGCAAACCTGCCAAATCAATGGCACCGCAAGTCGGTTCGAAAGGGTTTCAACTTCAACGTCATGGTTGTTGGTAAGCGTGGACTTGGTGAGATCTCTCTGATGCGTGCTTACACCTCGTAGGTGAATCTGGACTCGGAAAGTCCACTTTGGTCAACACCCTTTTCAACACCTCTCTATACCCACCCCGCGAACGCAAGGGACCAAGTCTCGATATCATCCCAAAAACCGTTTCAATCCAGTCCATAAGTGCAGACATTGAAGAGAACGGCGTTCGTCTGAGATTGACGGTCGTTGATACCCCTGGCTTTGGCGATTTCGTTAACAATGACGAATCCTGGAGACCAATTGTGGATAACATCGAACAACGCTTTGATGCTTACTTGGATGCCGAGAACAAGGTCAACCGGATGAACATCGTTGACAACCGAGTCCACGCATGCGTTTACTTTATTCAGCCAACTGGCCATGCTCTTAAGCCTTTGGACATTGAGGTCATGCGCCGACTTCATACCAAGGTTAACCTTATCCCAGTCATTGCCAAAGCTGACACCATGACCGACGAGGAGATCATGGCTTTCAAGGCCAGAGTAAGTGATAGTACACTCCCTGCAACGGAGCAAACTGACGTTTTCAGATTCTCGCCGATATCAAGCACCACGATATCCAAATCTTCGAGGGTCCACGATATGAACTTGACGACGACGAGACGATTGCCGAGAACAACGAGATCATGTCAAAGGTCCCATTCGCCGTTGTCGGTGCCAACTCCGAGATCACCAGCGCTGATGGCCGAAAAGTCCGCGGACGTCGCTACCCATGGGGTATCATCGAGGTCGATAATGAGGAGCACTGCGATTTCGTCAAGCTTCGCCAAATGCTTATCCGCACACACATGGAAGAGCTCAAGGAGCACACCAACAATGCTCTATACGAGAACTACAGATCCGAGAAGCTCACAGCAATGGGTGTTGCTCAAGATCCAAGTGTATTTAAGGAGGTCAACCCTGCAGTCAAGCAGGAGGAGGAGCGCACGCTCCACGAACAGAAGCTCGCCAAGATGGAGGCCGAGATGAAGATGGTGTTCCAACAGAAGGTGGCTGAAAAAGAAAGCAAGCTGAAGCAAAGCGAAGAAGAGTTATACGCCCGCCATCGCGAGATGAAAGAACAACTTGAACGCCAACGAATGGAGCTGGAAGAAAAGAAGTCGAGAATCGAGAGCGGAAGACCTATTGAGGAGAAGGGGAAGAGGAAGGGATTCTCGCTTCGTTAAATTGCAAGCTCGGCGCGATTGGGTTGTATGTTGCAACGGGTTCGATACGACAAATACTCACTTTACTTTTTTTTCTTCGATTCTTGTCTCTTTAATCACTTGACCTTAATACTTCGAAGGAATGACTACGCGGAGGAAATAACATGGACACGGCACGTTTTGCTTCTGCGAGGCACGGTTGTCAGTGCTTTAGCGCAGGTGGACTTTTCTGGGAGTCGGCATTATTTCCAGAGTTGCAAAGGAAGGGAATGGGCTTGAGCAAAACTCACCACAAAATTGCACTGATACAATTGGTCTTCTTACTCGCTTCTCTTTGTTCTTTGGCTCCGACAGCAAAGGAACACTGTTTTCCTCAACTTTTTCGACTGGGAGAAACACCAACCTGTATTTATTACGATAGCTCCTCTTTGAGATTCTTCTTTTTTCTGCACAGCTAGCTCGCTATCCTCGTTTCCTTTAAACTGGTTGGGTTTGCTTTGTCCAGCTCCTGTCCTGTCCTGTCCTGTCTTGTCTTGTTACTATTTGCTTTGTCTCACGAATGAAAAGGGAATTTTGTTCTCAAACCTCCTACCTGCTTGTGATTGTGCTACATAACACGAGCGTGAAAAGCCGCCACATCTAACTATTGACTTAAAACTGGAGATATCCAAAAGCATTCTCTTCAGAACGCATCAGAACATCTATCTCTGCCCTATTACACCTCAGGACCCTTCACCCACGTACGTCTTACAAAATGTTATCTTTCATACCCTTACAGGCTCAGAACTTAAGAATATACCAGGCAACACTAGTACCATTCCACACTCTACCTCCTCACTAGCGCACGTCTCATTCGTACCCGATCTCCCTAGCACATACTGAACCGCGCCTACGTTACGTACCTATATACCTACGTAATTCCGCGTCACCACCCCCCCCCCCTTACAAAGGGAGAAATATGCAGTGTATCTACCAAATCTTCACCTCCCATAGGCAGTTTAGAAGAGCAACCCGGGAACTTCTCCGTTGACTATCGATTGGCGCCGAGGATGAGGGCAAGGGGAGGATTGAAGGGGGGAAGGGGGGGGGGTTGCTGGACATTTATATCAAGACAATGTCATTTGGGCTTTGCTGGAGTTCAGGTTTTGGGTTTGTAGAGGGAGGAGCGTTGAAGGGATGGTGAAATATCAGTGTTGATCGAAATACAGTGCTTATTCTCAATCAAGTTTTGCTTGGACGTGAAGGTTGGATTGCATGTGCAAAAGCGAGGGAAGTAGGTGATTTGGTAACATAGACTCTGTGATGATACATTGTCACGGTGGACGAGGCAGATGATTAAAGTAAGTCGTTGATCATGGGTAGCACCGTCATTGGACGTCTACAACCCTATGGCGTTTGTATTCGCATTTAATACCCCAAAGAAGAAGAATCCTTCTACTCCCTAGACAGCCAACAGATATACGCCCTGAGTCCCAACCTACCCGCCTCTTTGAAAAGCAGATGTAAATTTCCAATGCCTAACCCAATTTCCAGCTTAATAAGTTACGAAAAGCAAAATTCTCAAAACGCAAAACACCTTGTTCTTCGATGTATGACTCCATCGCTTAATGATGCATCGCAATATCATTCTCAGAGACAATGCTTCCAACTTCGGTCCATGTGTCAGGAGTACGCATGCCCTCGCTGTCTTCTACGCTCATGATGTCGTGCTCACTTGTGGCGCCGCTTCTTGGTCCCCAGACTTCCTCGGCATCACCGGCCATGCTTATGGAGTCTGTTGGGGTAGCCTGTCCACTCTCGAACTGTTCAGATTCAGAGAGACTGTCATCGGTGACAGCGCTGAGGACTAGCGATGGAGTGGCTTGTTGAGGCGAAGGAGAGCGCGTAGTTTGGGCGAGGGGGGAGTAGAAGCTTTGGTTTGAGCTGTGATCAGCCCAGGCGTGGATGCTGGCAAAAACGTTGTTGGCTGCCTCATCCTGAGCAGCTCTGAAAGCAGCAGTCTCGTGCTGCCCTGACGCCATATCTGGATATTGAATGGTGGCAACAGCAGCAATAGGCTCAGATGTGTCGACCAAAGGCGTCTCCTTGACTTCTTCCTTAACCAGGGTTGCAGATCTTGGGCGGGGCGAGGCATCATAAATGTCGGAGGAATCCCATTTCTCTGAGACTTCAGGTGAAAGAAGGCTCTCGTCGATGGCGCGTTGGGTATCCGAATCGATGCCGTTCTCATCTGCGAAGGGATTTGCATATATGGAGCCCCGGTTCATTCCTCGCGCACCCTCCCCTCGGCGGCGGATAAGTCCATCATCAGCCTCGTTGTGAAGATCTGCACCAGAGTTATACACATAAGTTCCCTTCTCGGCGGTGTGATCTTGAGTTAAGAAATCATCGAAGCTGGAACCCCGGCTTGGGTTCGCAGGTCGGTTTGCTTCAGCAAGCTTCCTCTCCTTCGCCTGCCTCTCTAATTTGACGGCATTCCAGTACATTAACTCATCTCTTTGACGTCTTTTGGTCTCCTCGTCTGCATCAACCCCGGGCGCGTTGGCGCTCTGCATGAAACCTTCAGCATCTTCGGGGCGGTTGAAGCGAGGCTGCTGACTTCTGGCAGGGTCGTGGATCTCATCGCCGAGGGAGTGTAAGGCGACCGCTATTCTTCGTCGAACATCTTCGGCGAACTGTCGGGCTTGCGGAGACTCGTAGACGGCGATAGCAGCCTGGGAATGATTAGCATCGCATCAAGTCAGACCTCGGGTATAGGCATCAAAGAAACCTACCGCGACGGCTACCGATACCACAATTATGGCTCCTGAAACGACGACAGGGTGGTTAGGCATTTTGACAACCTCAAAAGCAATTTGGAAAGGATAGGATAGCGATGGGGCAGGAGAAAAGGACAAGAGGGCCTGGGGGCAAGTATTATTGAGTCGAGGCACGAAGTTGGCTTGCGTGGCTACTCGAGCACTTTCTCGCGGTCTCGTCGCCACTGCCTTGCAAGGTTGAGAGATCACCCGCCTATCGGTCCACTTCCAGCGGTGTTTCGGGGCAGGGGATTCGGCTGACTACACACCTTTGGCTACAATTGCAGGCATTTTGGGGGGAGAGTCGGTGCCTAGCTTTTCGCGCGGAGCAGGTCTCAGAGAGGAGGCGATCGGAGAGGAGGTGGGCGATGGGCGCGCTTCTTGTACTGGATGGTGGGCAGGATTACGACGCCGGCGAGCTGAGACTCCCGGCCAGGTAGTCGGTCGTTGGAGAACCTTACGCTCCGCCTTATCTCTAAGGGCGGTGAAACGCCTCAGCAATCCCCCGCTATCGTGGCTTGACTCGGGTTCGAGTTCGAGTTCATGCGCCCGCCACACGAGGCGCAGCATCTGCTCTGCTAGCCGTGTGGCTGGAATGTCATCTCCCTTTATTGAATTCCACTGACTCCCTTTCGCAAAGTTTAGTTGTCCAGGTAAGGTAAGCTGGTAGCTGGTACAGGTGGCCTTGGCAAAGATTCCCGTCATGTGGCGATGCGGCTCTCAGGCTTTCGGTCCCCGCGTCGGCACCAAGTGCCACAATCCAACCTGGGAATACAATATGATACCTGCAGTGTCTCGTGGTCACGTTTGCTTCACATTTTGCCATGGCAGCCATATGAGAAACCGAACAGTAGCGCTTGATATCCTAACTCCCGTGCGGATAATGGCAGTAGGCGTTGGGTTTTCCTAGTTGTGACGGTGTCTCCACGGCTGTGCCCGTAGGCGGGAACTTGCCGATTAAGAAAGGGGCCACTACTTCCATCCAACAGCACTGTGTATGGCTTGATGCCAATCCTCTTAATCATTGCGTAATAAATGAAAAATAATAAACTATAATGACGGCCAGGTGAGCATTGTTCTTGACGACTGACCTCGTCTAATGAGAGACTTCGGCCTGGTCGCGACAGTATAACCGAGCAGACCGGTAGGTCCTTTACATTAACTTGTCCAGCCATGCTCAATACCAAGCTATTCACGTCCGATGCACAATAGTAAGAGCACGGCGAGGAGCGCAGGTGACTCACGAGCAAACTGGAAGCAAACACAAAGAGCTAAATGTGAAGCTAGTCGCTCTCCTCGTGTATAAATATCTGCTCTCTCCTCAGCTTCCTCCATCTTTCTTCTCTCTCCTTCATGAACAACAACTCTACTCGACATCAACTCTACTCAACATCAACTCTACTCAACATCAACTCTACTTGACATCAACTCTACTCGACATCAACTCTACTTGACATCAACTCTACTCGACATCAACTCTACTCGAACAACAACTCTCCTCGAACAACAACTCTCCTCGAACAACAACTCTCCTCGAACAACAACTCTCCTCGAACAACAACTCTACTCCACAACAGCTCTACTCCACAACAACTCTACTCCACAACAACTCCACTCATACGACAACATCAACAATCCGACAACACAGCAATACGACAACACAACAACACGACAATATAATAATAAAGGGCCGGGCATATATGGGATATATACTAGGGCCTTATCAGACAGATTGTTGTGTTTCCTTCAAGAAGCCACGATCCAGTCATCAATCTTTTGTTCTTCGGGGATTTCTCTTTGAGATTTCTCCTTGTGTCCTTGGTATTACACTACCTCCAAGGATGCAACCTCTATTCTTTTTTCATTGCATCTCTTTGTCTTCGACAAGAATGTGAAGAAGTATTGAAGTAGATCCTCTTCCTTAGCTAGCTTGACTTTGATGTGTGGTGGTACTTGCTGTTGATGCCAAGCGTAAACAACCTTGTGGTCACTAGACCCTTTGGATGATATCGTCGCTGCCTCCCCCAAGAGAGCATCAACATTGCTGATGCTTAGCAGCGGTACTGTCGCTGTCACTCGACGCTTATGCAGAGCTACTGCATAACCGACCTTCTCATATGCATACGGATTGAGAGATCTCTGGTAAGAGTAGCAGAAGTTGACCCAATGCCAGACGGCGAAGCTGAAACGCATTTCCAAAATGGCACAACCACAGACACAAATGTGAACCTCCTGGATATTTGATCTCTTTGAGTAGCATGCATGTAGGCTGTGACAATTGATTCAGCCCATGTGCATGGTAATGCATACCAGACAGAGTAGCATCGATCTTTAGTCGTAACATTACATGCTCTGCAAATCCCCACGCATGCGCCATCTATAAGAATGCAATCGTCTACATAGTCTTAGTGGTTCTTCTACTCTTTGCTCGTCGTACTGGGCCCTGCCTTCTTTGCGGCAGCACTCTCCACTGACGGGGCAGCATCCTCTTTCTCGACAAGAATGCCCTCCTCCTCTTCCTTCGTGTTCTGCTCCGTCTTCATAGCCTCTCCATAATCGCCCCAAAGCTGCTCCACAGGTCTACCACACAGCTCTGTCCAAAATCCCTTCTCATGATATCGTGTTATCCTCAACTTTTCATTGGCTCTTTGTACTAGTCCAGGACCAAATCTCTCCTCTAGATACTGGAGGAAATACCCTGTGTTCTGGTATCCCTGATCCCACTTCCCTGAGGTTACCTTCTTCCAATGGGGCGGCGACAGATCCGAGTTTAATCGGACCCAGTCGGCAATGCCCTCGATCAGTCCGCCTGGACAAGTTCCAAATGCATTGTACTGATAACAATGAACCATCTCGTGCGTTAGAACACCCATTATCTCATGCTGCTTCCTCTCGGTGGCTATGCCATTTATATAGTCAAGACTGAAATGAATCTCTTTGTGGTCTGAGTCAAGCTCACTCCCGGTTGTGTATGCCACGCCGCCCATCCCTCGTAATATCAAAGTCACGGATCGCGTGGGGGGCACCGTGGTGGTAGGTGATTTTGGAGACGCATACAGGAGTCGGAGAACGTTCTGGACTGCCTGCGCAAGAGCCTTACTAGCTACGACTGAGGAGAGAAATGCCTGGGAACCATCATGGTTCAGGTCGCGTACTTCGAGTCGCAAGGTTGGCAAGGCAAACACGTCTTTCTTGAGGGAGGTTGCGGGCTCGCTCGTAATGGGCTTCTGAGCTTCTTTGGGACGATGAGGCAGAGGACTCGGCGTAGGGACTGAAGTAGCTTGAGGCATGAAGACTGGAGGAGGGACTGGGGTAGTTCCTGGTGCGATGGGCATCGAATTGAGTTGCCGATGTGGGGTAAACAATAAGAACGAATGAAAGTATTCAGTGGGTTGCAAATCGAGGAACAGAGGACCAAATATGATTGCAAATAGGATCTATTCAAACAAGTGCCAAACGCCGCATGCAGATCAAGTACAAGGCTGACAAGATGCAGGTATGCAGGTGCAAGTGGAAGGATGCCGAGCTGTACTGTCGATGTACGAGGTAAAGTGGGTAAGGATGTAAGGTGTACTCCGTACTGGCCTGATGTAGGGCGAAGGTTTGCAGGGGCCATATAATTTACACATCTGGCCTAGCGACCAGTGCGGTGCCGCGGAGCAACGAGCAGAGACGGCCTAAACAAAACACCGCGACAAGCTCGACATCCACCACACTTTGCTTTCCTGGACAGCTTTTAGTGTAAGTTCTTCTTGAGATTGCACGACAGTGCGCGCTCTATGCGATTACCTACACTGCCTTGTTCCCGGGCCACATAGAAGCAACCTTATAGTCACTGCGGCTGACATTTTATCCACGCAGAATCAACCAGAGCGAGTTGCTCTCGATAACCCCCAATCATGGGCGAAAAGATCACTGAAGAGCAGGTCGCGAACCTGCTAGCAATAATTCGAACCGACGCCTCAGTTGATGCGAAGGTCAATCAAATCAATACCATCAAGTCTGGCATAAAACAGCACAATGTTCCAGATCCAAGCGTACCGGTCCTGTTCGAGGCCTTGCGCATAGCCATGACTGCGCAGCAAGCTGCTCTGGTTAATGCTGGATTCTCGACTCTCAATCATCTTCTCACACGGCTTTCCCGCCAAGAACCCAAATACATAACCAAGGAAGCTGCGCGCACACTGCCGCTGGTCGTGGAGAAAATGGGCGATCAAAAGGACAAGTTCAGACAAGTTGCTGCGCAGTGTCTGACGACGCTCTGGTCTGCCGCGCCTATGGATGCTGAGAGAGCGGTAAAGAATACAGGCATGGTCAGCAAGAGCTCGAGAGGTAAAGAAGCTTGTATGAAATGGATCGTCCAGGTAGGCATCCCGCCAAGATCCCGGCCAACTACCTCCTCAGACTGACTTCATCCTAGATGCACCAAGAATACGGTTTACAATTCAAGGCTTTTGTCCCAACATTCATGGAATTATTGGAAGATGCCGATGGTATGGTGAGGGACAATGCCAAAAATGCGGTCATTGACCTTTTTCAGTAAGAATATGCCCCGTGCTCATGAGGTATGAATGCGGCTGACTTGATATCAGGAATGCGCCGAATGCGGCAAAGTCGGATTTGAAGAAGCAACTCAAAATAACCGGAGTTCGACCATCGATAGCAACCACAATCACAAATGCCATCGCACCAGGAGTAGGCCAGTCAGCTGTGGAGCAAGAGGAAACAGAAGACCCTATAATCCGACCAGCTTTTACCAAGAGCGTCTCTGCGCTATCTAGCGCACGACCAGCAACGCCTGTGATGGAAGTCAAGATCGAGCACGTGGATCCCGCGTATGTGAATACCCAAAGGGAGCTAGAAGATATTTTCAGAGACATGCACCCTTTCTTCGAAGGTAGAGAATCTGAAGCGAATTGGCTGAAGCGGGAGCAAAGCTGTACCAAACTTCGAAAGCTGAATGCTGGAAATGCCCCCAGCGATTTTCCCGAGGCGTTCCTTGTGGGTATCAAGGGTCTTCTGGATGGCATTCTGAAGGCGGTTAACTCCCTGAGAACCAGTCTTTCTAAGGAAGGATGCAGCGTCGTTCAGGAAATTGCTCGAAATGTTGGACCAGGCCTTGATCCCATGGTGGAAATCCTCCTCCAGAATCTGATTAAGCTTTGTGGAGGCACGAAGAAGATCAGTTCTGCTCAAGGTAATGCAACTGTTGACATTATCATCAGCAAGGTCTCTTACAACCATCGCATCCTACAGCATATCTGGTTCGCGTGTGAAGATAAGAACGTACAGCCTAGAACCTACGCTACAGGCTGGCTTAAAACATTACTGAAGAAGGAAGTGCACCACAAAAATCACATTGAGCATACTGGTGGTCTTGATACAATCGAAAAGTGCATCAAGAAAGGTCTTGCCGACGCAAACCCGGGCGTTCGAGAAAGCATGCGTTCGACATACTGGGTGTTCGCTGGCATATGGCCCATGAGGGCCGAAGCGTAAGTACCAATGAGAGTGTTATTGTTTAGTCTCTAATGCGACAACAGCATACTGGCAACCCTAGAGCCAACCCAAGCGAAGTTACTTGAGAATCATTCTGGAAACCCAAACCCACCCAAAAAAGCAGAGAAAGCAGCAGCACGACCTGGATTGGGCTTTTCAAAAAGTACCACAGCACCTCCTAAGCCCTCCCTGAGGGAGACAATGTTGGCACAGAAGAGAGCTGCCATGGCTTCGAAGAATAACCTTCCTGCAAGACCCGGTTCGGCAATGTCAAGTTTTTCGCCAGTTCGAAGTGTGTCAACAGCGGATGCGGTGCCCAAGAAAACCCGCCCCGAATCAGTTATGGCCAGCCATGGAGGCTTATCAGTCGCTCCTATGCGGCCAACTAAGATGCGAACACGTCCAGAGATCACCCGACCTGCTACAGCTGGCCCGTATTCCGTACGGAGACCGGTTAATGCTGTCAATAACGGTGATTCTAACACAAGCCCAACCAGTACCAAAACACAAAGGGCGCGAGCACCAAGTGCAGCCGCCGCGAGCCCCCCAAAGCGAGGCAGCGTTCCCAGACCCGCCACGAGTCACTCAAGTCATCCAACAAACTCCAATCCTACAAGTCCAGCAAAAAGTTCAGTCAGCAGAGTCGCAGCATCGCCAAGGGCCGCATCACCAAGAATTGGTTCACCCCGTGCAAGCACGGCGAGACCGAAAGCCTCTGCTCTGTTACTTGGATCAAGTCCAACCAAAGGCGATGAAGAATTTACCATGGTTGTGCCGACCCTTACAGGCTTGAAGGAAACATACACCGAACCTGCCGAAACTTCCGAACCAGAAGAAGCCGAGGAAGCATCTGAGGTTGCGCCGGAACTATCTCTCGAACAACCAATTGAGGAGCCGCTTGAGGAGCCAGAGACCGTTGCAAGCTCTCCAAAGCCTTTGCAAGTCTACGAAGATCCCTTCTCTAGCACGGATAATCCAACAACTCCCAAACAAACATTCTCCGCTCCGGTGTTAGAAGAGGTCGCAGTTAACGAAGATGTGGCAAAGATAGTGCGAGCAGGGCCCGATGGTGAGACGAGGAAGATTGTGGAGATGACACCGGAGAAATACAAGCAGAACTCTCGTCTATTGGACAGTGGAATATCCAAGGTTAAGGCCAAGTCACTGGATGTCCATGGATTCAGGAAGTTACAGAGCCTGATTAGAGACAACAAGGCTACGTGGACGGATGAGAAGTTTGACGCATTACTTTTGGGCCTTTTCGGATACCTCGAGTCGCCATTGACTTCTCTCACGCCAGAGAAGGTGCAGGACGTCAAGGCACAGATCTTGGCAACTATCAAGCTCATGTATAAGAAGGACCGTGGGTCCTTCCGAACACATGTACCAGTAGCATTAGAGTCACTCCTTGTGACACGCAGTTGCTACGATGCTAGAGCTCATATTGTCAGTGGACTGGAACTTCTGTCGGATGATCTGATCACATTAGCGGAACCGAAGGAGACCATTACAGCGATCACGTCACGTCTCCAGAAAGAGGAAATGACCGTTGAGGGATGTCGAATCCTGAGCATGGGTCTTCACGTACTTAAGTCCTTGATTGAATCAAGCACGAACTTTGCACCCGGTGATGAGGAAGTGGTAGAGCTGTGCAAATTGGCATCGAGGTGTCTCGAGAGCTCCGAGAGTGGTGTCAGAATGGATGCTGTCCAGCTCTGCGTGGCCCTGCATGCCCAGGTTGGAGAGACACCCTTCTGGACCAATCTTGAAGGGGTCAAGGATGACCCAAAGAGTTTAATCACCTACTATATTGTGAAGCGACAGAGGGAGGTTGCTGCTTCAGCATAATCCGTCGTATTGATGGTGAGCACGAGGGATGACTTGAGATGGAAGTCTTTTATCCGTGAATACTTGTACTCTTGAGGTTCTGCACACATATGAGATAGGAGGAGAGGATTGAGAGGCGTTTTTGAGGGGTTTTCTCTTTTCTTATTCCTGGAATGCAGGAAAGGACACCGGCGTAAAGGGTTGTGGGAAAGCTGCGACAGAACAGTAAAAGCTGGGCGGGGCGTTTTGTGTGTTTTCAAGTTCTGTCTTGGCTTTTCTTACCCTTCTGTTACTTTCCTAGGGTCAGTTTTTTGTTATACTGTGTTGTAATTGTGATTGCGTTTATTGAGAAAGAAATCATTCTATCACGAGAATGAAGCTCCTCGGCCGGGTGACGTTTATTGACAGGTCGGTTCCTGACCCATCCGCCTCGATACCTATCTGCTACGGTGCTTCTCGACCACCGGCTATGATGTAATTTTTGGCCGACGTCAGCTTTCCTCCCTCCCTTCTCTTCCCGAGCTCCTCTCTGCTCCTTGACGTATGCCTGCCGTGGGCTGGGTTTCAACCACAACGACTGCAACCCGTGTGCTTGGTTCTCCCGCCCCCGTTAGAACCGTTTTTGATTTATTTTTCTGATATCGAAGTTTTCAAAGTCGAGGCAAGCTGGCAGACATTCCGGAACCAAAGCTTAAACCCATGGTCGAGCTGGTACATGAGACACTGGGCCGGTGGCAGAGTGGAATGACATCCTGCATTCTCCGTATCATCCATACCATGGAGGCCGCCTCCCAAAAGGCAAGGGATTGGGAAAGTGGGGTTTGAGGTAGAAACGAGGATATACTTCCCTCTCCCTTCGTCCTCCCACGTCCGGCTACCTTTTTAGCTGCAAGGATAGACGAGAAATGATCGACGATATGGCGCCTTTTTCTCGCCACGTCAACCATTTTGTCCGATGTGGTCGCTAACGCCAAGAGCCGGGGGCTCTAGACCCGAGGTCGGTAAGTAGGGTAGGGCAGACAGGACAGGACAGGTACGAGACCGATTATTGACAGGCCCCAGTAGGACCTCGAAGCTGTCCAGGAAAGGCTGGACCATTTGCTGGCGGGCGAACTTGAGGAGCCTCAGAATCATTCCGGGGAGGGAAGAAGCAAAGGTGTAGATGGATTTCCCTAGGTACCTACTAGGTTGGATATGCGCCTGGTTTCGCCTTAGGGACGCAATATCCCTGAAACAGAGGCCGGCTTTAAGGCTGAAGAGCTGTCTCTGCCTGTCTCTTTCTTTTCTGTTTGGCGTCACCCACCCTTGCTCCGGCTGCCCTTTGTATTCTCTCTTGGCCGTTCTGCTCTTGTGGCGATGAGATGACCTGAAATAAGCTAGAGTTTCATCTCATGGCAGGAGGTAAGGCGAATGGGGGTTATGATGAACTCTGTCCGGCCATCAAGTGAACGTACGTACGGTCGAGGGGAGCCGTTTGCAGGCACCACCGACGGCTTTGGAATGGCAAAGCTTGGCCCCTTCGGGCTGGGAGGGAGGCGCAATGCTGAGTGGCTCGTGGCGAGCGGAGGATGGCCGTGGAGCTGCGTGCGTGTGCTGGCCGGAGAAGATCAGGAGCTAGCCAGCAATAATGTAACCACAGGAGATCTGCCTCTGCAATTTGCAGGTGCAGGTACAGGTACGAGGATCCAAATGATCACGGTCCCGTCGGGCTGGCCGTGGCAGGAGACCTACGGTAGGGGGCGGGGGTGATACTCCCTCCCAGCGACGGCCGGTGAAGGCACCTATGCGGTATCCCAATGTGCCATGTGTTGGGTGCATCACATTGTTATGATCGAAGCATCGTGCCATGCAATCACGAAGACCGCATCGCAACGAAACACAAGGTAGTGGTGAAGACCTACCTTACCTGAAACCCCAGGGACCAGCATTCCCGCCTCGCTTGATTGCTACTACCGGTGGGCGAATTGTTTGGTCGTCTGGCCGAGATGGGATGAAATTGGCGTGATATTGGAATTGATATTATAGCGACGTACCTTGCCGGCGCCGTCCCCACCGCGCATGTGGGTGTTTCAGAGGGGCGCTGCTGCTTCATCGTCGTCGTCGTTGTTTGGCGCGACTTGAACCACTGGAGAACTGTTTCTGTCGGCTTTTGTTTCTCGTACGGAGCTCTGAAGGATGCGTGAGGGCGTGGAGCGAGAGCAAGCGTCACGGAGGGAGCAGCAGTGTGGGAGGCAAGCAAGACATTCCACGACAGCATGCAAACTGTTCTGGTTTAGAAGCGGCGCGACTAATCTCTGGCACCCCTAACGGACTGGGCCTTGGTCAGCCAGGAGGGCGAGGCAAAGGTCAGCCCAGAAGTAGTAGTAGCCACATTCGCGGAGGGCAGTGAGTCGGAGGGAGGGAGGGAGGGAGGGAGTGAGTGAGTGAGTGAGTGAGTAAGTGAGTGAATACGTGTGTCCTTCTTTCTTACTCCTACACATAATACTCTGGGCTTACATCTCGTCCGACTTCTATTTTCTCTCTCTCTCCTTCTCCTTCTTTTTGCCCTCGTCCTCTCTCTCTCACACTCTCTCTCACTCTCCGCTCGTATTCACAGCTCCCATCGCCACACTGCATGCACTACACTACACTGCACTGCACTGCACTGCCGAGCCCGTCTTGTCGCCAGCCGTAGCCAACGCCAACCCCACGATCCACTGTTTCCATTTCATTTCACCAGGGAAGGCCACTTTCTCGACACAACACAGTCCAGACGACCTGACCTTACCTAGCTCTCTCACGCTCACGCTCACGCTCACTTACACACCCCCCCCCCCCATTGACTCGGCTCCGCGGCGTCTGGCTTGGCTTCTCTCGCGCGTCTCTAGACTGTGGAATGTCTTGCTAAACTCGTGCCCGTCGGTGTCAATTCCAATCCACTCTCTCGTCTGTCCTTCGCCATCCACCTCCGCTGCTGGCTTCTCGCTGGGGCCAACAACTGTTCATCCCGAACTTGCATCGCCCGTCTCCTATCACGATCCTTAGGCCCAACCCACATGCACATCGCTAGTATCACCCGGATTATTGTTATTTTCTTGTGCCCACCCCCAAACTAACGCTTCACGACCCCCTACCTACCGTGCCTTCGCTCCTTGGTCCCATTGACCTCGCTCCGACGACTAGGCCTTCCATCTTCCGCACGTACAGTACTGGACGGGCACGACTTACGGGCGCCGTCGTGAAATGATCGCCGTCGACTAGCTCCTGGGCTCCCTGGACCTTGCGACCTTTGCCAATTCCCGTGCCTCCACGACCGTGCTCCTGCCCTGTCCAAAAGACCCCGACGCTTTTGACCACCAGCGATTGAGTGCCCCTTCTCCATCCTTCCTTCATGATACACCCCGATCAGCAGAGGGGAATACTCGAGGAGGAAGTGCTGCCGCTGCAACTGCACTCCATTTGAGGGGCATCAAGGTCACGGACGATTATCTGCGCCCAAGTTGATCATGGAGTCGCCGGCCGATTATATGGACTCGTCTCCGATGGATGGTGACGATGTGGCATATCCGTGTAAAGGTTGCGGAGATGTGAGTCCCATCTCAGCGTCTGCAGCTTGCTACTATAGGAGACTGACCATGCTCTGCTGTCATAGATCCTCGAGGAAGGCAAAGCGTTCGAACTTGGTGAGTGACCAGATATCTTCGCAGCCATGCTTCATCCGCTGGCTGCTTCCATGACCGTTACCAGCATGCCGACACCGGTATCCAAGTTCAACTGGGCTGACTCCTCTCTAGCTGGCAATCGATGGCATCTGAATTGCTTCCGATGCAACACCTGCGGTACTCTCCTCGACTCCGACGCGAACCTCCTGCTCCTCGGCGATGGCTCGCTCATCTGCAACAATTGCACCTATAGCTGCAGTGCTTGCGGGAATAAGATTGAGGACCTGGCTATCCTGACAGGCGATCAAGCATTCTGCGCCACTTGCTTCCGTTGCAGAAATTGTAAGCGCAAGATTGAGAATCTTCGATATGCGAGGACCTCACAAGGCATATTTTGCATGAGCTGTCATGAATCGTTAATGGCGCGGCGGAGGAAAAAATCGAGGGCGGCTGCTGCTGCGAAGTCGAAAAAAGAAGAACAATCACCGATGTTGGTGGATAAATCTCTCCCAGCTCTACCTCCGAGTGCGGTAATGCAAAGCGCATTTTCTCCTGATCAAGAAGCTGCAGAATCCGTTGACACAGATACGCCGACAGAGCTCTCCCCAAGACCTCGCCCAGGCTACACCAAAAATGATACTCCATCAAGGAGTAGTTCGAGGCGCCCTCCATCTCAAGAACTGCCACCGTCTGACAACTCGAAGGAGGGATTGCCATTACCGAACAATTCGTATAAGAACCATCGTCATTCAACCATCTCGCACGCATCTGATGTCACTGGTGGAGATGGAGATAGCTTCTTCATCCCGCTTGCTTTGGATCCGAGCCCGGCACCAACGATGACACCTCGATCTATCTCTGACACGTTCGCAGACCCCGTGAAGAGAAAGGAGAGTAGTAAATCGGATAGGGATTACTTCAATGTCAACTCCAGAAGCTCTGCCCGAGAGTCCAGCAGCACCTCAACCCCACATATTGCGTTCCAAGAAAAGGGTCGACAACCATCTACTAGTGATGGCCCAGATGCAGCGAAAATTAGAGAAAGCATACGAAAAGCCCAGGAGGCTGGCAGCAGAGGCCCATCTGCAAAGGCATCACCAGCGGTTGGCCCAGAAGACACCAAGGTACAACACGCCAGCTCTCCAGACCCAAAATCCAGCGGTAAAACACAGTCCTCGAATGACAAATTCCGCCTCGGAGAAGTGCCTAAGAGCAAGAGGGCTGGAACCTCGAGGGAAAACTCACAATCAGATCTTCACTCGAGCGAGAGCACACGATCACTCCCCGCAACAGCTCCGCCTCTTTTACCACCACGAAGAGATTCAGCAAACAACGTAAATCGCACTTCATCACCGAAACCACTGCTAGGAGCAGATGTTACGGGTACACCTCGAACCTCACAAGATTCGCGCGTCCGAGATGATGTAGACACGCGACCTTCCTTTGAGTCCTCCCACTCGTCAAGAACTGATTCGAGATCAATACAGCGTAAGGAGGTAGCACCTACAGCTGTGAAGAGCAGCATGAGCTCTTCGTCAGGGGCAGACACTTCTCCATCATCCTCAACATCCTCAGATACCCCTGGCGTCACCCCAGCAGTGAATGGGAGAAGTATATCCGGCCCGAAGCTGATGCAATCACCCATGAAGGACGAGCTGGTACCTCCAACTCGTGCACCAGCCAGACCTTCAGCACCGAAGCAACAGATGAGCGATTCTTACATGGCCCCCAGAGCACCGCCCGCACCTCCGGTCATGGCCAACAAGGAGCCATCTGCATCAACGCCCAATGGCCGCCCAGCTTCGCCCAAACTACCTAGATGGAGCGCTGGAGGAGATTTCACCATGGATGAGGATATGGCCAGAATACTGGGTACAGATGAGAGCTCGCAGTCCATCATGCGACGAGTCTCCAATGCAGTGCGACACGGCAGGAACAACAGTGAAGCAAGCAGCCTCGTTCGCCATGGGCGCAGCATGAGTGAGGCCACCACTCGAACAGTATCGTCACCGCGCTGGCCTCCTAAGAGTCCACTGGCAGATAACGAGAACCCGTCGGCTCAAATCAGCAGTCCTCTGTCCATGTCCTCTCCTGTGACGGAGGACCCCTCTACACTTCGTAGACAATTGCGAAATTCGGAGCAGAGAGTGGCTGAACTTGAACGCCAATTTAGTAGCGAGACGGAAATGAAGAACCTGAACCAAAAGCTGATTGAGAAGCGAAAGACAGTCTCAGTTCTGGACTCGCAAACAGAGATTATGATTCGACAAATTGAGGTCTTGGCCGGGTACGTCGAAAAAGCCAAAGATTCTAAACAACCAATCGATGCAGCCGAGTTGGAGGATTCAGCTATCAAGGAATTTGTGCAGAAGCTGGAGCGTCTTAAGCAAAGCATGTCTGGAGCTGTTGAAGCCCTCTATGAAGAACGCAACAATCTTATGGAGGAGAAGACTCAGATTGTAGCTGAGCGCGACAGGGCTCTCGTTGAATTTGAGCAGCTGTCGTCCAAGAACGCGCAACTTGCAGATATGAATAACGATCTCACCCACCAAATACAAGAACGCTTCAAGTCCCAGAGCGGCAGCATCGATGGTCCTCGGCCAGCCATTAATGGCCTGGGCATCTATACTCACCACAACAAGGACAAATCAAGTCTCTCGGTCCATCTAGATGATGCCAGTATCCGACCTTCTACATCCACAACTCTTTTCGGTTCTACCAGCGGTAGCTACCCGCAATCCATGGACCAGGATCCAAGCATGATAGAACCAGCAACCGTACTGTCGGCTCCTCACGTAGTAAACATCCGCAAGGGTCAGGCAAAGAAGTTCAATTGGAAGAAGGGTGGACAGACAGTCGCCAAGGGTGTGTCCAAGGGTTTCAAGGGTGCATTCGCTTCCTCTACTCAGGAACGCGCCCAGTGGGCTAGCCAGAACGGAGACAACATTGGAATGCCATACAACATGACCGTAGCACCCGTCGAAGCCCCGACTCAAACGGCAGCGCCGTCAAGTCTACCACGATCCGGGTCAAATGATGTATCCAAGCAGGGCGGATTTGGACTATTCAAGAAATCCAATACGATGCCAAAGTCACAATCGAATGGCAACCTAGGATCATCACTTCCCGAGGATCCTTCCTGCCTGTTTGGATCAGACCTAGTTGAGCGAGCTACTTTTGAGCGACGACAGATCCCAAGTGTCGTCACCCGGTGCATTGAGGAAGTGGAGCTCCGTGGTATGGATATCGAGGGCATCTATCGGAAGACTGGCGGTAGTGGACAAGTGAAGCTTATCCAGGAGGGATTTGACAAGATGGAAGATTACGATATTTCGGATCCAGATATCGACATCACTGCCGTCACAAGTGTTTTGAAGCAGTACTTCCGGAAACTTCCAAATCCTCTTTTGACATTCGACATATATGATCGCGTGCTGGAGTCAACGAGTAAGTCCTGAACCATGCTTACATATGAGATACATTCTAACCGCCTCATAGGTATCGAGGATGACCAGGAAAGATGCAATCATTTACGGCGCACGTTCAACATGCTTCCTCCTAAACACCGCGACTGTCTTGAATTTTTGATGTTTCATTTGGTTCGTGTTGCTACTCGCGAATCTGAGAACTTGGTATGTTTGGGACCCCCTTTTTCTTTCAACCCGAAACTGACCGGCGTTTAGATGACGCCCAAAAACCTTGCTGTTGTATTTGCTCCCACCATCATGCGCGATACCAGCATCGAACGAGAGATGACTGACATGCATGCCAAAAACAACGCTGTTCAATTCGTCATTGAGAACAGTCACGAAATCTTCGGGTCGTGAAGACCTAGCTCCAGATGTTACTTTGTTCCGCAACTTCCGCTATCTTAATTCAACCTGTACATATTCTCTACCACCTGTCCTTGGCAGCAGGCGTTTAAAGGGAGAAAGCTAGGCAGTGCGAATTTGCTCCTTAACCACACTTTTGAAGTCATATGTGGCGTTTATTCTTTCTTCGGTGTTTGCCAAGTGGAAGGCTTTCGCTTGGCCAAGGATTGGCAATGGGGAACGTTTTGATATCCGATACGGTTCTCTCTTTCATTTCTATTACTAGGGGGAGTAGAATTTGGTGGGCTGGCTATTTTGAGAAGAGAAAGATGCTTGGTGGACTATGGGTCCTGGTGCGCAGACCTGCAGGTTCCGACATACCAATGAAGCATGCCTCGCTACCTGTGCATGCACGTCTGCATCTGCCAAGAATCATCTTGAACGGAGCAGCCACTCAGAGTGCCAAATACGTGGCCATACTCTTGACTTCGAAGAGGGGAAGTGTTGTTTGTAGTAGTACCTAGAAGTTCTACTTCATTTTCATATTTCAAGTAACGAAAACGAATTGGAACGGAATGAGAGAAGGTTGGCGTTCTCTGTATTAGGAAATCCCCAATTTAAGTGAGATGTTGATCCTACCTCTGTCCTCTGTGCTATCTAGTCTTCGATGGGAGCGCGGCTATGAGCACTTCCAACATAGCAGCCCTCCCGAATGTAGTGAGTCTAACGAGAAGGGATTCGTCCTTTTGACCGTTGGTACACCAAGTAAGCGAACTGCTTGGTGGTGTTTCCTATGGTACTCGTAGTCATCTAACACAACGCTCCTTTAAGGCAAGATGCCTGGTGGAAGAGAAAGAACGATCCCAAAAGGTGAGGGACCTAGTTATTGCGAGACATAACCTACCCCATCCCCCTACTCCTGCCCTATCCCATCTAGTCCATGCCAATCTAGAGAACGCATCTAGCCCCTCGGAAATGCTCAGTTTCTGTCTTTCCCTGTCTCCCTCTTAACGCCATGTCTACTGCCACCAGAGCAATCCTTGCCCCCCAGCAAAGTCAGAGCTACAAGCAAATCAGGACCGTACCGGGAACTTTCCAGCCGTCTTGAGATTGATCCCAGGCTGGCTCCTGTTGGAGGGGGGGGGGTTGCGTTTGCGTGTCGTGTGTCGCATTGGGATCGAGCTTCGTCGCTTACCGCGTTTGCGCCTCACGGATCACTGCACCCTCGACGTCGTGTGGGCCCCCGGGGACGATCAGCCTCGATGCGGGGACCTGCTCGGTGGAGAGAGGATTGGGATGTGCTTTACTGGTGCAGTCTACAAGCTGGTGGCTCTACCGAGCCCCAAGGACACCGGGGCGGACTCTGTAACAAGCTGTCCGATCAGTGTTAATCGGTCTTCGCGAATCGCCCGTCTTCCACCAAAACTCACGTACATCACTTCAAAGTCTCGCGTTGTTGACCGGTTCTGGAGTGAGGGTTGATGCATGGAAAGAACTTGGGTTTAAAAGACCCTGCTTTCTATATTTTTAACTTTCAAGCTCTCTGGATTGATAGGCTTATATTAGACTTATGTAGACTCAGTGCTCATCTAATCAATTTTTTGTACAATTTTGGTTCGACTTCACTTTCCTTTCGTCTATAGATTCCGTATGGATTGTTTTGAGCTTTAGATATAAAATCACCATGGGAACATATTTTGGGTCCGTTGCTCGTTTAATATACTTAAAATTAGAGTTAAGCAGATGGTTAGATCAGAATCTAGAGTATCTATTACTCGACCGATAGAGCAAGGTTGACTTGCGCTGCTCAGCCTTACGCTCGCTGCTCGGTATCATTTCTCCACGCTCGCCAGGAGATTCTTGTAGAAAAACGTCCCACCTTGTAACGAGCGATCTAGCGGGGAGATGCCATAGTTTGGGATGATCCCAACCTGTCAGAAAAGAGCATGTAAGTAAACGCGCAATTTGTGTGGCTCACTTGAGAAGCATATGCATATTGGTGGTCGACAGGGCTGTGAAGAACAGGATTCCATCCCCTCAGCAGCTTAGGGGAGGCCTCATAACCTGGATCTCATATCGTATGTAGAGAGGTTGGTTTTATGAGTTGCGGAAATTAAGAAAACATGCGCAGAGGAGTTGGTCCATACCTGGATGTACCCTAATTTGGGATAGATGAGCTCGGCCGGGCTGCCAGTTATGGTATCGAGGGTCTGAGAGAAGAGATAAGTCTTGAAGGTCCTGCATTTGAAGGCATGAGAAGCAACTTACCAGCAGAGTCCTGCCCTCCTCCTTGGCCACAGCCTCCAGCCTCTCCATCAACCTTCTGGCAATGCCCTTCCTCCTGTGCTCAGGACTGACCAACAGTTTCTCGACAATGCCTCGAAAGGGCCCGGTCTGGCTGACCGGCATACCCAGCATGCAATACCCTGCCACCTCGGTCTTTCCCGTCTTCTCATTGACAGCCATTTGCAAGATGATTTTGCGGTACCCTTGCTCCTGTTCATGCACACGCTGTTCCCACCAGGCCTCCATTTCGCCGGCTTTGAACGGCGGCAGAAAGGTTGCGATCACGTAGGGCGGTTGGGTGATACATGCTTGGTGGAGGGCCACGATCTCGGGGAGCAGAGAGACATGCTCACTTGAGGAGTAGATGATGGGACTTTCCATTCTGGCTCGGGATCGTGGCAACTGGCACCAAGGGAAATAAATGCAGAATGACCGCGGGGAATCTACCATGAGTCAACAGCGGACATGAAGGCAAGTCCGGCTTTATATGGGCGCCGGCCTGGCTGGTCTTGCGGAGTATCCGACACGCCCTGCGCGTGTCCTGGGGCCGCGAACGGAGTTCCCAGCACGCGTCTTCACGTGACCGGAGTCCGGGGGCTCTACGGGAGCTGTTAGAACGGAGCTGACCACGCCGTGCTTACATGTTGTAGCAGCCTGCACGGCAAGCAGCATCAGAGGCAGAGGAAGTGATGTGGTGCTGGGCCGAGAGGTTCGTTCGTAGCTGGAAAGCAACCCCAGCGCCGTCTCGCAACCCAAGAAGAAACGAGCCGGGGGATGGTGTTTCTGTCCAGACCGGGAATGCCACTGGGCACTGCCGTCTTCTCAGGGCAGGATTGGACTTCGAAGACCTCCCCTGTCCTGTCCACCTCGACGCGACGGTCTCGATGCCGGTCTGCTGCAGCGACAACACAACCATGGAACAAACCAGCCCCCAAACACAATTTGGAAAGCAAAGGAGATCAAGAGGGAGATGCCCTTTGCACGACGTCATCCAGCAAAGTAGCCTCGGCTTGGCGACGCTGCGATCTTGAAATGGACGGGAAGGGGTGCAGCAAGGTGTGGAGAAGAGGGTAAAGCAGCACGAGCACGAGAAGCACGACGGAGAGGCCTTGCAAAGCGGATTGGCAAGGCACGGTGTCCCCTTATTAATAGTCATGTTGCGGCTGCTCGACAGGATGTAAAACGGCTTTCTGTCTGATAGCCAGCCCAACGTCCCTTCTGGGGGCAGGGTCACGTGGGCACCCGGCGACGCTTGGTGTTAGTGCTGGGCCAGGTGCATGATTGTTCGACTCTGCTTCCTCATGAATGTCACTCGGCGCGACGACATGCTGCTGCTCCACCCTCTCGAGCCAATCCAGGCCGTCTCATGTCCAAACAGCACCGAGCCAAGACGCTCCAAGCGACTTGGCATTGGTGTCAGAGTGTGGCCGCTCAGCTGGCCCAGGGTGGTCTGGATTGGATGGCGGCGGTATAATTCTGAGAGACATAATTCCTGCTGCGGTGCTTTCTTCATTGCTTCTGCTCGTGCTTCCCTTTCCTTCCCTTTGTCCTTCTCCTTCTCCTTCTCCTTCTTGCTTGCTTGCCGTCTTCACCCACTCTTCTCTGCAGCACTTCCCTTTTCCTCATAGCATGCATGATCCTCGAGTGTGCCTTCCTCAACTCTTCTTGACCACCAGACGGTCCCCATCCGAGCAGAGAGCCATTGGCACGTCCACCGCTCTCCCAGTCCCAGACCTCTCCTAGCAATCCCCAGCAGCCATAGCATCAATGGGTCTTTTCGAGCGACGATCTGAGGAAAGGCGCCAGGACAACATATCGCGGAAGGATGATATTGAAATGACGACCTCAGCCTCAGCCTCAGCCTCATTGGCCGATCCTCGATCTCCAGCTGCAGTTCACCCGAAATCCAAGAAGGGCCACCACTTACCCATCTACAACCATAAGGGCCACAAGGTCGCCCGGGGTATCCAACCCGACGGCGAGAGCGGCCGACGAGGCATACATCCCTTCCACTTCTTCAAGATTGTCTGGGCTTCCTCGAGCGATGCTTCACGACTGGTCAACATTCTGTGGCCCGTGGTTCCAGCAGCCATTGCCGTCCGCTATGCTCTCCCGGACCGTCAACTGTTGATCTTCATTCTCAACTACATTGCCATGGTCCCATGTGCCAATCTAATTGGGTTTGCAGGCCAGGAGCTGGCCCGAAAGATGCGCAAGGTCTTTGGAGTGCTGACGGAAACAACCCTGGGATCGGTGGTGGAGATTATCCTCTTCATGGTTCTCCTGTCGCGAGATAAAATCCAGGTGATCCAAGCCGCAATCCTGGGTTCGATCTTGGCCACGCAGCTTTTGTGCCTGGGTTTGTGCTTCTTCGTCGGAGGTTTGACGATGGACGAGCAGGAATTCGATTCGGCCGTGAGCGAGGTAGGAGGCGGTTTGCTCCTAGTCGCGTAAGTACCTCCCCCCTCCCCCATAGTCCAACTTGTGTCAGCCAAGTTAACTTGTGCTGCAGTGGATTTGGCTTGATGATTCCCGCTGTCTTCAAAGTCGCCAATCAAGGCAAGACGAACGTTACTACCGCCGTAATCAATGCCAAGGTTCTTGATATGTCTCACATTACTGCTATCCTGCTGATAGTAGCGTACTTTACCTACCTTTGGTTTCAAGCCAGGACCCATCACGGTATCTACGATGCCATTTTTGAAAAGGACGAGGAACGGGACGCCGACAGACAACGAGATTTGGACAAGAACAAACTGACCTTGACGGAATGCATCATTGCCCTTGCTGTCTCCATTACGTTGGTCACATACATCGCCATCGCCCTAGTGGAGCAAATCGACTACATGGTGGAAGCTCACGGTATCTCCGACAGCTTCATCGGCCTTATCCTAATCCCTCTCGTCGAAAAGGCCGCGGAGCATCTCACAGCTGTTGATGAAGCGTATGACAACCAGATGAATTTTGCCTTGTCGCATGTTCTTGGTGCCACGATTCAGACCGCACTCTTTAACGCTCCGCTTGCGGTCATCGTTGGCTGGGGCCTCGGCAAGGAAATGTCCTTTGCGTTTGAGATCTTTGACGTGGTCGTTCTGATCCTCGCCATCTTGGTCGTCGGCAGGTTCCTGGACGATCAGAAGAGCAACTATCTCGAAGGCGCTTTGTGTGTCATTGTCTATATGATCATCGCGGTTGCTGCATTTTTCTATCCCAACCCCATTATTGATCCGGCTACAGGGACGATCGTCGAAAGAAGCATGGGAGCCTTGGCCGGATGAAGATGGTAGTAGCCGGGAATCTGCTTTCTTTGCAATTAATTGGGTTTAACGGTGTTCGGCCTCAAACAACCGCAGCATAGGGCTGGCTTGTCTTTCACGGGGTAATGGGTTGCATAGCGGGGGGTAACAAAATGTACAATTCCTCCGGCGTTCTTTTCTTTCAGCTACGATAGCGATTTAGCGATAGCTGACTCCAAACTACCTGACCTACCACTTCTCATTGTCTTCATGATCAAGTCAGCGTGTCTCATTCTTCATTGGAATCCCGAAAGTGGCATGCTGAGGTAGTGCCTTTACGTCGTGCCCCTCTCTCTAACACACCTATGCGCACTCATAGCCTAGATTGGCGGGCGGTCATGGTGGCCCTTCTGTTCGAACGATGTGTGCATTGCCAATGAATGGCAAAGGTTAGGTAGCAGGGTAAGTAGGAAGGGTAAATAAGGTACGGCAGAAGCAGGTAAGGAATGCCAGCCGGGCTTCCTCGCTTAATTTCCATTTTCCTTGTCTTCCCCCTGGATTTCATCGAACCCAGGTGGGGACGCATACGGAGCATAGATTATGAGATTGCCTCTGATTGAGGATTTGTTTCGCGCATCTTCCCCGCGTCTCCAGAGCCAATGTGTTCCCTGAGAGCTTTGGCTAGAGATCTCTCGCGTCTATACCAGCCTTGGCTTGGCCCCTTTCTCGGTAGCTTACTCCGGGGAAACACTGATGCGGGAAATAGCACCTCCACCACCGGCCAAACGAAAAGGGGCCCCCATTTCTGGGGTTGTAACGTCACGAGATCCCAGTGGGGTGAGCTGCATATTTGGCCGGTAGCTATACTTTGTGTCGCTACGGGCCGAGGAACCCATCTCTTTGCCTATCGATCTCATTGCAGCATCGTTCTCGTAATAATACGGGCTGGATAGCTGGACCAAGCGTGGGAAATCCTGGCAAATCGCCCTCTGGTTCCATCTGCACCGCCTGAGCCAATCTGCCACAGATGGGAATGTTGGCAATACCGGATTCCTGATCATTAGAGCCCTGATGCGAGGCCAAAGTGGTAGGCCAGGGCGAGGTTGAAGTCTACTCCAATCTGCACTGGAAGAACGCCCGTGTAAGGTCTGCTATGACCTTCTTCTCACAGAGGTACGGCGGTTGGCAATGAATACGGATATCCACCTTCTACTGGCTCGAAAGCAGGGATGTACCAACTGAGGTCGAGAGACGACGGATGGTGGTAGCAGGCCAACTGGGTCCAGACAACAGGCGAAAATGCAGACTGTCAAAATGATGCCTACTGACGCCAGGGAAACCCTCGATCGAGGCCCAGGACTTCTTCTGTAAAGAGCATAAACTCCAGATGGGAAGTCGCAGCGAAGAGTCTCATTCACACTGACAAGGCACATTACACAAGCGCCTGTTCTAAGTTCTCGGGTGCCCGAGCTTAGTATATGCATGCCGCCGAATTGGGCTTGTCGAGATGCAAGCTCACATGGAAGAATGGAACTTCACCTGAGTCAACAGCCTCACCTTTACACCGGAAAGCAGCTTAGGAGGGAAGAATCTACATTTCTCGTCTCTTCTCCAAACGGAGACGGTACGCTTCCACAAACTATTGGTGGTACATAACCCCTCTAAATACCAAGGCTAGCCAGATGCCTTTTAGGATTTCCCTGCTTTGGGTTTCGGTCTCTTTTGTTCTACTAAGGATGCCTTCGTCCCATGCCACCCAACATACAAACCCGTACCACACGTGTGCTACAAAATATTGGTGAAGGCTCAAGGCTATTATGCACATGCTCTCTTGGAGAGTAGGAAATCGTGCATGGCCCAGGAGCGCTCGAGGATTGATCACTCGCACGGGTCAGGTATCCATTCAACGGTCAAGATATCCTTCATCTCTCGCTCGATTGCCAGCTTGGCTGATGCTGCTTGGCATCGAAGGCTTCCAAAATGCCATTCCTGAGATTTCTGTCTTCCATCATGAGAGGAATACTCCACAAAGGTATCAAGCTCGTAAACAAATCTTCTTTGGAAGAAGTCTTGCAAATACTCACAGTCCATCAAATGAGCTGCGCCAGTGATCCTGATTGATCGAGACTCGTAAGGTCTCGGATGCGGTGCTGACTTGATTTTGTTCCAGCGAACATTCGACACGACCTTTCCCATTACTATGAAACGGCCATTTGTAATCAGAAAGGCTAGTCTTTCCGCACTCGCACGGGTGAAGAAGACAATCTTGGCTGCAGCTGTAGGGTGTCCGTTGGTCGGGGGGTTGATGACGGTTGCGAATACTTTGCCGACTCCTTTTATGGCACCCAGCAACTCGTGGTGAGTTACAGTGGCGGGCAGCCCGAGGATCCACAAAGAGCAATTCTGATCGTCCGAAACGCTTGCGGAGAGATTTCCGGGCACTGTGGTATCGCCTTCGTAGTTTTTGGAAACTGGCATTGCTGAGGCAGCAAGTGAGTCACAATGGGCGCCTTGAGCTGAGGTGGCCCTGGCCTTTACACCGGGTCCTCCAGCTTGGGTGGAAGGATGAAACTGCCCAAAATTCTCCATACCCCTGCTTCTCTTTTCTGTTATCATGAATGAATGCACACGCTGTAGACGACTCGATTTCTCGCAATCCATGCTGCTGATCAAGGGTTTGGCAGATTCTGGCATGCCTTGATGATAGGAAGGGTTGAGTTGGGTTGTGAGCGCTAAGTGAACATCATTTACCCTTGATTGATGTGGGAGGACATAACTCTCGCTTTGCAGATTTCGATTACTCGTACCTTGAGCAGAAGTGAAGATAGACTGCATATTCGTTGCACCATTCCTGATACTGTATGAACCTGTGCTAGTTAGAATGCTGATGACTTCAACGCCTAGTGCGGCAATGCTCACCAGACTCGTCTACCGGCATGGTTGCTCCATTTGTTTCACCACATCCAACAGCAAGAAGTGATGGTTGACCACACTCACTAGACACGTCACGAAGTTGGAAGCCGTTGCTTCCTATGACCGGTCCTAGCGGTTGACGCTGAAGGGACACGGCGGAACGGGCGTAGCCTCCAACACTTGGTGGAGAGAAGTAGCCAGAGTCGCAGCTTGCTATCCTCCGTTCAGGCTGGTGCACGTTGACCAAGAGCGATTGGGAAGGTGTGGCTTCTAAACTACCGTCAACCTGCAAGCTGCCATACTTCGAAGGAAGAGCTTGATTGAATGCATGCCGAAGCCAGCCCCTCCCCAAGTCGGATTCTGGGCTAGGAGAGAGTTCAGCTGAAAGGTTGTTGTGGATTGCATGAGTGGTAGCCCTCTCACTGCCGATGGGGGCAGGCAGCGATCTTCCGCCTGTGAAGAGGGGATTGAGTTGTCCGCTTGTGGTCTGAGGCTCATACAACGAGTTGGAGCTGAGACAGTGCTGTTGGCTCAGTATTTGTTGAAGAGCATGATTGCTTAACGGCTTACGACCATGGTTCAAATTGGAGGTTTCGTTGTCGGCCACGCTACTTTGACTCATCTTGGTCGCTTGGAGTATTGTTGGAGTGAGGGTTCGGAGCTTGCGTATTGCAGAAGAGCCGGTTGCAAATGGTTGAAGAGCACGGGTTCTGAAGCAAAGGCTTGGAAAGAACTTGGTGATCGGGTGTTGAAAAGGTTGGGTTGATAAAAGAGGATGAGGACGAATGGCGTAAGGTTGAAGATTGCAAGAGAATGGCGATGAAAAGCAGTTGAGGAGGTGGTGAAGATAGTGACAGAGTGGTGATGGCAATATCCTTCTTATGGCTCTTCGGACCCGAATGGTCCAGCGCAAGGCAACATGTCCTGGAAAGGTCGAGGTGTGACTTGAACCTTGGGCTCACGGCCTCTTATTGGTTCACCTAAACGGATTCACCTCGAGGAATCGAAAAGGGGCTCGGTATATGTTAAGCTAAGACACAATGTAGGCACGGTGCATCTACAGGCTGGGACTCGAAGCAGGCACCACAAATGTGTCGGCAAGATGTTAACGCAGGCGATTTCTATAGTGAGCGACCGAGTATTGCAGAGGCACATCCCGTTTTCCGCACGCCAAAACCTCTTCCTACGAAGGTGGAATTCTCGAGTGAGCCTCGTGCATGCACTCGATATATTATTGCACCAAACCTGAAGCTTCACCAGGGTCGAATATTGCGAAGCGTGCCTCTACTCCCCCGGTTCCTCCTTTATCCTAACCTCCCTCTCGACGCCCTCTTCATCGACCCGCGAGATAACCCGAAGTTCGTTTCCATAACCATCCCCCCGCTGAACCTCAATAACCTCGACAATCCTGCCTCTTGGCAAGACAGGCTGTGCAAGAACTACAGTCTCGATACCCACAGGACTGGATTCCTCTGGGCCCATTGGTAGAGCGTCAATGTCGATCTCCATGTTAAGCAGGCTTTTCAGAATGACTTCGCTGCCCGCTTTACTCATAACTTCATTCTGATGCTTACATAGATCTGAGTTCACACATTCTGTACATCCTTCGTGGCAATGACAGGCTTCAATCCGTCTGACAGCTTGCTTGAGAAGCAAATCTATGAATTCGAAGGCTTTGGTGCTGATGCCTGATCCACCAGCGCCACCTTTCGCGTCGTAGAAAGTCAGACGAGCAGGTCGCTTCCGAGAGGACTCTTTCTGCGCGAACTCCTTCTGCGGAACCTTACACTCGGTCCTGACATCGCCGGGCATGCTAACAACGAAGTTTGGCATTAAGCTCAATATAGCATGCTCAGCAGCGTGGATCGAACCTGCGACGTTAAGCCTTCTTTCAACGAGGATGTCCAGTGCTTGTTTCGGGACGTCAAGCCACATTCCTTTACTGAATAAAATGATGGGTGGATTATCAACCTGAACCGCATCCAGGATCCGACGCTTCTTGTCGATCTTGAAGAAGCCAAAAACTACTTGCTGGATTTTGATGGAGCCGTAAAAGGCTCTCGACAGAGATTTTGGAATCCGTCGTATCGCCTCGGTTTCAACAGGATCGATATCTGTAAAGTCGCGCTGCTGTGTTGTCCAGTCCACTCTTACTAATTCGACTTTGGCAATCTTCCTTTCGGGACTGAACTCCTTCACGAGGTACGTGTTTCCTTGATGGAGGAAGATCCCTCCATCGTACAAGGTAAAGAAGGCACGAGAAGCCTCCAGCTCTTCCAACACAATATTGCGGCCGTGACTGATGTCCACAATAGCAAAGTGCTCATCCTCCGTGTCTCGGATTGCAACAAATTTTGACGGGAAAGGACGAAATCTCTCGCTACAATGGTAGAAACCGAGCTCATCCTTGGTCATACGCTCTTCGGCAATATCTGGCAGATTCTTACCAAAGTATACCGAATCTTCGTCTGGTCGGATAGGCATTTCGTACGCGGCACATTGTACATGGCCTTCCAGCACCAAAATATTCTGCAGGTCAACTTGCAGTTCACAATTTGGCTTCGTGAATATTTCGTCCGGGTTTTGCATATAGTATTGGTCCGTTGGAAAACAATCTCCAACTAGAATTGACAAGGAGTCTTTGTTCCGCCGGCCTGCTCGCCCACTTTGCTGGCGCAGATTTGCAATGGTGTAGGGAAAGCCAACTGTGATTACTGCGTCCAGGGAGCCGATATCGACGCCAAGCTCGAGAGCAGTGGTTGCAATAATTCCCATCAACTTTCCTTCAAACATCTCATTTTCTATTCGTCTTCTATCCTGAGGCGTATATCCGCCTCGGTAGCCCATCACGCGTGCCATACATTCTGGACGCTCCAGGGAGGCCAGCTCATGCTTGACCGCACCAACAAGAGCTTCACAACCTTTCCGAATACGGCAAAATGCGATTACGCGGACACCCCTCAAAATAAGTTGGCAGAATAGCCTTGCAGCCTCTGCCATAGTGTCTCCTCGTCCACTTCCGGAATCCCCAGGGTCCTTGTAGGGCGTGTTCCAACATAGAAACTCTTTCCGCCCCGAAGGGGATCCGTCGAAGTCGGTCATCTTCACAGTCTCGATTCCAAAAATTGTCTTGAAGTGGTCCATCGGATTTGCTACTGTAGCAGAGCAAGAGATAAATTTGATATGCCGGTTTCCCACCGCTGCACATATCCTCCGTAGACGTCGCATTATCAATGCAACATGGGACCCAAAAAGACCATTGTAAACGTGAATTTCATCGACAACAACGAACTTGAGATTTTGTAGAAATGTTCTCCACTTCTGCTCCTGGGGTAGGATTGTAATGTGAAGCATATCAGGGTTGGTGAATATAATTCGTCCTGTGATGTTATGGTGAGCATGGTACGTATGGCTTTAGAAGATCTAAGCGGACTTACCTTCGTCACGAATGAGGTTGCGGTCTGCCATAGCTGTATCACCGTCAAATGTCTCTACGATAGTTTCTTCAAGACCAGACATGTATCTCATCATCTCCTTCATACTCCTCCTTTGATCCTGGGCGAGGGCCTTGGTAGGAAAGATGTACATCGCGCGAGTGTTGCGGTCTTTTTCAAGTTCATGCAACACAGGGATCTGGTAAATTAAAGACTTTCCCGAACTGGTTGACGTTGCAACGATGACGTGATGTCCGTCATGAAGATTGTTTATTGCTTCTGCTTGGTGGGCGTAGAGTTGAGTTATGTTTTTGGTATTATATAAAGCATTAACAAGGTCTTGGCTCAGCCGAAAGTTCAGGTCTCCATATATGGCTTCTTGAGGATCAAAAACTCGATGGCCATCTGGCACAATCTGCCCAGTATACCACTCGCTGCTCTTTATCTCAGTAATTATCTCAGGAACCGACTTCCTTTCTTTGGGAATGCTCGTTGGTAACAAGCTGGTGTTCGGTTTTGGTGTGGCATCTCTCGAACGGGAACGTACCGGCATGAAATCACGGGCTTTTGTTCTCAGCGTCGTCTCAGGATCTTGGCTCTCTGCTTCGCATATGTTCAGGAAAGCATGGATAGCATTTTTAAACTTGGTATTGCGCTTTTCGATGAGACCCATGAGCTGTTTCTGACCGAATACAGGCATTTTGAGATCCTCATCCTTCAGCTTGCGGGTGGCTTTCGTTGCCTCTCCAGTCGTCTTATTTTGAACTTGCCGTTTCAGGTCACCGTCAACGTATTCGAAAAGGAGAACTTCCTGGCCTCCCTGTAGGTCTCCACGCCCAAGTCCTTCAATGCCAGTGATGCCTCCTACCGAAGAATCCGGGGGAGGTCCTGCAGCGTGCCAGTCCTTTGCACGCCCGCCTTTGAAGATTTCGTCTCTCTCTGCGCCCCTGACATCCACCTGCAGCATGGCTTCATCCACATATGTAAAGTTGATCCCGCCTGGGCGCAAGGCCACAATTGCTGCAACATCCTCAATCAGCAGCTCCCCCTTAGTATGCCCTTCTACAGCACCTTTTATGGTATCAAAAGTTGTCGCCATATGCTTCCTGGTGCTGCAGAAAGTGAAGACCAGGTTCAGTGCCCGATGGGTCTTTTCCAACAATTGGAAGTAAAGTGGCCATGGTATTGAGGTTGCAACAGTGCTGGAAAGGGAGGAACCATTTCGAGCAAGTTTGGGAGTCGGCTGGGCCTTCGATGCTCTTCGAGCCTTCGCGCCACCATCGTGAGTCTTTGTAGGCACTATCTTGGTGCGGCCGGAGCTCACTTGCTCAGGTAAGGCATATGCAGCTGCAGCAGAGGTTATGTCTTCTGCTTCTTCGACATCCTTTTGTTTCCGCTTTCGGACCAATTGATTCGATACCGTCGCAGCTTTCAGTCCCCCCATAATGGAAATGGAATATGCACAGCAAGCATGAACACTACCTAGGTCTTTGATATTTCATGGGCCATGGACTGGGAGTCATGACGTCCATCGCGTTTCTTCCCGCGCGCTATCACGTGCCGCGTTGAGATTCCCGCTGCTGTGATCGTTGGGTTTGGATGGAAGGGCGTGCATCTGGTCGGAGAATCCCCCAGCTGAGCTTCACAGGTTAAAATATGCCCACCGGGAATCGAAAATATCCCACCTTGCGCGATATACTGTACGTAACTGCGAATCTAATCTGATTAGCCCTCTTCCAAAAGCCTGCTCCGCAGATTAGATGGATTAGATCTCGCCTCTCGCCGCTGAAACATGCCACACGTGGTCGACAACTCCAGAGTGCAATATACAGGCGCCAAGATACAGCCAATTTTAATTGAGAACGCGATACGAATCGACCCAGGATAGCTTGGCTATGCTATCAGGACCTTTGTCCGACTCCCGCACGGAACTCGCTGAAGAAAAACACCGATTGACAGGCTATCAACGGACAGGATGAAGTTCTCGCAATGGAGCAGCTCACATAAGTACACGCCTCTGCCCTGGGGCAGCAGCGAGGATGCCGAGGAGGGCAAAGAAAGCTGGAAAGAACGCCTAGAGCCTCGTCGCACACAATACCTCACGGTTGTCGCTATGGCTGCAGCACTCCTTCTCGTATCCTGGGCACTTTGGTGAGTTCTCTTATCCCCAGCGTTGCGTTGAGATTTGGTTCGCTTCTGGCAGAGGAATACCGCGATTTGATAATCGGGATTCATGTCCACAAAGCTCTTCACCACCCGACCCACAGGTGGCTAATTCTCTGGCATAGGGGCTCAAGCCTTGCTAACACGAATGAATCATGTCACGATACCATTTACAATGGTTATCAATGCAAGGACAATGTTTCTGTCAATACCCAGCTATGGGGCCAGTATTCACCCTATTTCAGCGTTCCATCAAACATCTCTGCAGAAATCCCAGCGCAGTGTGAGATTACCTTCGCACAGATCCTTTCTCGACATGGAGCCCGTGACCCAACGTCAAGCAAAACCAAGCTCTATAATGCAACAATTCAGAAGATTCAGTCCGGGGCAACTGCTTATGGAGTTGGCTACACCTTTCTCGAGGACTACGAGTACACTCTAGGAGCAAATGATTTGTCTGTATTTGGTCAGCAACAAATGATCAACTCTGGCACCAAGTACTTCAATCGTTATAAGTCCCTCGCCAAGCACTATGACCCGTTCGTGCGATCCTCGGGTTCTGATCGTGTTGTCGAGTCCGCCTACAACTTCACCCAAGGGTTCCATAAGGCTCGTATTGCGTCAGGAGCAGGAGATTCGGCGTACCCTTACGACGTTGTCATCATCAGTGAGGACTCCGGCTTCAATAACACTTTGGACCACGGCCTATGCACGTCATTTGAAGATGGATATGATTCAACGATTGGAGACAGTGCTCAAGCAATTTGGGCAGCTATCTTCACACCCAACATCACAGCTCGTCTCAATGGTAATCTCCCTGGCGCCAATCTCACAATGGCCGAAACAATCTATATGATGGATCTCTGTCCGTTCACGACGGTTGGCAGTGAGACTGGCGTGATCACTAAGTTCTGTAGCCTCTTCACCGAGTCTGAATGGCGCAGTTATGACTACTATGAGAGCCTTGGAAAGTACTACGGCTATGGCCCTGGAAATCCGCTGGGTCCTACCCAAGGCATTGGTTTCACGAATGAGCTTATTGCCCGCTTGACAAATACCTCTGTAGAGGACCATACCAGCACAAATAGCACGCTTGACGGTTCTGAGACCACCTTTCCACTGGGTCGTAAACTATATGCCGATTTTAGTCACGACAACGACATGACCGCTATCTTCTCTGCGATGGGACTGTTCAACTCGACACCAGCTCTGTTAAATACTACGATCGAGACTGCTACGCAGCTAAATGGCTATTCCGCAAGTTGGACCGTTCCTTTTGCGGCGCGTGCTTATTTTGAGAAGATGAGCTGTGCTGGCCACGAGGAGGAGTTAGTTAGAGTCATCATCAATGATCGGGTTGTGCCCTTGACAACTTGTGGTGGTGATCATCTTGGCCGATGTTCTGTCAGTGCTTTTGTTGACAGTCTTAGCTTTGCTGAGGCCGGGGGTGATTGGAATCAGTGCTTCGTGTAACAGGATACATAATCGATATTTAGTTTGGCATCCAGGTGCATCCCTACATTTCGTCCCATGATTGCCATGCATCATGAAACTTGCATGACCAACTATCCAATTTATTAAGGCAAGAACAGATCATCCGATGATTTGGCAAAGGCGGGATTAGGTTGACTAGCGGTTTTCATAATGTGATTGTAGAAATATCAACGCCCTTTCACTGCCAGCTCCCACATCCCCCCCATAGAATTCTATAAACGCCATTTCGCAACCCTGCAGCTTCCTCCTTCGGTCCCGTATATACGCCTCATGTTAGCATGCAGATTTACAAAAGCCAAACACCACCTTTCCAGGGAATATCGTTCTTAGAGCAAGTAGGCAGCACCTCCGAATACACACATTCCAACACCAGCCCACCAAAGGAAATTAAGGTCGACAGGAGATCGCTTTGGGTTATCTCTTTTGATGTGCTTCGCGTTCTTATTCAATGGTAGGGAATACTCGATCTCTAATTCATCCTCCTCGCCCGTGCTTCGCTTTACTTTGGAGGTTGCAGTCGAGGTAGCAGCTGAAGTCGTGGGATTCATGGTGATGGTAGGGAGCATTAGAGGAGGGCTGTATGCGAGGAATAATGGATTCATTGGTGTGCCGTCGAACTGGTAAAGATCAAGTCGTGTAAGTTTGGTATACCCATCCGTGTAAACCTGCCATTTCTGCAGTAGGTTAGTATCATGTCTTTGCTTTTAAGTCGGAACCAGAATACAACACTCACTTTGAATGTTTCAGACTGATTGTATCGGGAATATGTTGCCTTTTTCGAAGAGCTGCACGGATTTGAGGTGAGTTCTCGGCCGTCGACAGCGAAAGGGGTGAGACTGAGCGACAAGTCGGCATTAAGAACAACAGTGCCGTGTTGCCATTGCATAACCGCTTGGGGACAAGAAGGATCCTTGGCTGAATTGTTGTTAGGATCTGGTTGATTATCGAATGACGTGCTGCGACTTACGCTCCGCAACGGCTCGATAGTATGCCTCCTCATAAAACCCATCCGACGTGAAAGAATAGGAAATTCCCGTGAGACTTGGCTCGATAAAACTATCATTCACTGGATTGTAGAAGCCCTAGAGTCTAACATCAGCCCAATATGTCCTTGAAGTCTTGTCTGCCAACTATTGCCCTCTCTGTTCCAAGAATAGAACAACTTACTGGCCCTGTGAAGACCTTCGCGGATTTGGTGGACCATGTTCCAACGAGTTGTGCATCGAGCGTCGCAGCAGAGGCAGTCGTGAGAAGGCACGCACCTGCGAAGAGTAGCGACTGTATCGAGCTAGGCATCATGACGGTTGTTTGTTGGAGACGGTGAAAAGTGCCAGACAGAACAAGGTTAGGAAGTTCACAAGATTAGGAGACATCGTAAGCGCACGGCGATTCACAAAGCGGGCCCACCTCAGCCACAGACCAAAGAAACCTTATTTAGAACAGTCACGTGAATACCATGTGAATCGTCTCAATACACTTCCTGCTTTTTATCTTCTGCCACACAGTTGACTGATTTTGCAAGCTTTTGTCCCTTCTTCAAATAGCAGCCTCTTTTCAAGACCGGTCCATCCAAACAGATAAGGTTACCCTCCTAAACCATTCCTGTATGGCACTCGCAGATCCATTTTGTTAGACAACCACGCAGCTGGTGCTGAGACCAAAATGAGTTCTCAAATCAAAGCACAGCTTCCAGAACTTACGCAAATTGCGAAGAAGAGACTGAGAACTCTCATGAAGAAGAGGCTGGCAGATCTATCTGGAGAAATCATCCACGAACAGAGTAGGTACAGATTGGGGTTGTATACTTATACACTTTGTCTACTTACCAACGAGCAATAGGTATGTCACTTTTTCGTCGCCTTCAAGCATTTGAGCCGTATATCCAAGCCAAGCGAATCGCTGTCTACTTGTCAATGCCCACAAGCGAATTACAAACAGATGCTATTGTTCGGGATGCTTTCCAGGCTGGCAAGCAAGTCTTTGTTCCATATATGCTCAAGAACAAGGCCAGACCGTATTACGAACAGGAGAATCAAGCTGAAGATGGAATGTTCCGTGCGGTGATGGACATGGTGCAGCTTCATTCCCATGCAGATTATGAATCCTTGAAACGAGATCGATGGGGCATCCCTACAATTGGGGATGACACCATTGATCAGCGGGAGCATATCATCAAAAATGCTACAGCAAATAGCGCAGGACTAGATTTGATCTTGCTCCCAGGGGTTGCTTTTGATGTGGAACCGCAGTCGGGCACTATTAGACGTCTTGGTCACGGGAGAGGCTACTATGACTACTTTTTGGGCCATTATCACCATCTCAGAGAGTATTTTGGGCAACAGAATCCATTGCTATATGGCCTGGCTTTGCAGGAGCAAGTCCTACATCCTCTGAACTCGCCCTCAAGTACAGAGGAAGTTCCCGTGGGTCCATTCGATAGGCCTTTGCATGGTCTACTGGTCGGTAATGGCGAAATCATAGAAAGTCGAGCCAGACAACCTCAAACATAGCATTCACTTTCCCAGCAGCCATAACTTGATCGACCTGGTTGAATTCCGGTTTCCTTCGTGGTGCAGATTCTCGATTCTAGTGGTACTTTTCTTTCGTTCGCCGTGATATCCCAATGCAGCAACATATAAACGCCAATTAAACCTTCTATCCACTAAGACTTTGAATCAACGAGACATTGTCGCCCTTCAACAGAATTTGTCCTAGTAAATCATGAGCAATGTTTCCAATACATCAGGACCAGTACGGGCCTTACCTAATGATCTTCTGCTCTCCTCAGTCGTCTTTGTAGCCTGCTTCACCTCTACAGCGTTGTCAATGACCAAGTTCATGAACTCATCAAAACCCTGCGGCCACCATAATTAGCACGACATCTCAACAGTATCGCTGCATAACTGACCCTGATTTGGCCCTCGATTCTAATTGCCAGTTGCTCGTATAGCCAGATCTGGACAGTCGCATGCGATTGCAGTAGCTTGAAGATGAAGTTGATGGGTGGGAGAAGGACTTTGCGTCCTCCACCTCCGCCTCGTCCAGTCATTTCGGTGCTTTGAGAGGTCTGATACTAAGTCGTAAGGTAATAGGAGACAATGGTGGCTCGCAGTATGCAGAATGACTAGGACGTCGTTGATATTGAGCTTCGTTGCGCTGCCTCAAATTCCTGTCGCGCCCGTCGCGAGGCTGAAAATAAAGGACGCTAAAATATTCGGGCGCGGCTTCCAACAACCATGCCTCTTCCAATCTACAACCATAATTTGACAACTTCCTAATTTCAACGGCTACATCGCTTCTCACTGCACTTTATCGTACAGCGATACCTGATATTCACCCATATTGATCTGCCACGTTGATACGAGAAACGTCGGCCTGTGAGCCTGCCTCATCCTCATCTCCTGCCCCACCATCGATATGGTAGTCATGGCTACAAATGGCACAGGAACACAGCAGGCTTTCGAGCCTGTTCTAGCGGCTATGGCGACCATGCGAGATGGTCAGCGGGAGCAGAAGAAAGCAGCTCATAGCTTTTTAGAGAGCTTTCAGAAGTCGGTACGTCAGATGAGCGTGCATAACCCCTCGAGACCTACTAATACTCAGCGTTGTAGGCGGAAGCATGGACAGTCACATTAGGTATTCTGCAATCAGATGCGGATCCAGAAGCAAAGCTCTTCGCCGCGACAACATTAAGGGGGAAGGTAGGGCTTACTGGGATTTCAGTTCTACTGTCAAAAGCTAATGGTCTAGATCACCTACGATGTTCATCAAATTCCTGCCGATGCCTTACCCGCACTTCGAGACCAAGTACTGCAATTACTTAAGGTCTTTGCAACAGGAGTGCGCCCAATACGTATTCAACTATGTGTTTGTTTGGCGATTCTGGCAATTCAGATGACAGGGTGGAAGGATGTGCTTTCGACTGTAGTTTCAACATTGGGCAATGATGCGGACAGCCACGCCTGCATCTTAGATTTTCTGAAAGTGCTTCCCGAAGAAGTTACCGAAGGACGCAAGATCAACTTGACTGTATGTGGGCCGAAAAACACCATCCTTCGAAAATCTGCGTCGACGTTGTGTGGACGAGAACATACCAGAATCAAAGTCTAATTTGTCGAAATAGGAAGATGAGCTCAATCAGAGAACACAGGAGCTCTTGGGAGATAACGCAGGTTCTGTGGTAGGATTGCTACTGAATTATGCCCAGTCGTCCGGTATGTGTTATTTGTAATCCAACTTGGGACTTACGCTGACTCCGTCCTCAAGATGCAGCAGCCACAAACCCTCAGCTCCTGGAAGTTGTGACTTCCTGGTTGCGAGAAGTTCCTGTTGGTGACATTGTCAACTCGCCGCTCCTCGATATCATTTTCAAGGCCTTGGACTCGGACAGATCTTTCGATGCAGCAACAGATTGTTTGTGCGCAATCTTTAGAGAAACTCGGGACGTGGACGAGTACCTGGCCTCAATCCAGATTTTGCTACCTCGTTTACTAGCACTGCAACCCCGAATAGCACAAGTCGCAAGCGAAGAGGACGCTGAAGCTTACAAAGGTCTCACCCGTGTATTTGCGGAAGCTGGCGAAGCCTGGGTTGTACTGATAGCTCGAGAGCCAATCACTTTCAGACCACTTGTAGAAGCTATTCTTGAGTGCGCCGCCAGAGATGTTGAGAAAGACGCAATCGCTCTGACATTCACTTTCTGGTACGAGCTGAAGCTCTATCTCATCTTGGAAAGATACATCCAAGCACGGATCCAATACGTGGATATCTACTCAAAGCTTGTAGAAGTGATGCTGAAGCAGCTTGAATATCCCTCACCAGAAGATGGCGGCTCTGATTTGTTTGAAGGAAACAGGGAAGAAGAGGACAAATTCCGTGAATTCCGCCATCATATGGGAGATGTACTCAAGGACTGCTGTGAGATCATGGGCGTTACCGAGTGTCTTACCAAAGTTTTTGAACGCATCAAGCTGTGGATGGGTACCTATGGCAGTCAAGCATCCGCCGATAATGTGCCTCATTGGCAGCAGCTGGAAGCACCACTTTTCAGCATGCGTGCGATGGGCAGAATGGTGGACAAGGACGAAGACATTATTCTACCACAGATCATGCCTTTGATTGTTCAGATCCCTAACCACGAGAAACTACGTTTTGCGGCAATCATGGTTCTTGGTCGATACACCGAGTGGACCTCAAATCATCCTGAGTTCTTGGAGCCCCAATTTACCTATATCGTTTCTTCCTTCGAGACGGACTCAAAGGAACTAATCCGTGCCGCTGCTATGTCTCTGAAATTTTTCTGCACGGATTGCAAGCACCTTCTGAGTGGGCAGGTCATCCAACTTCAACAGTTCTACGATCAGACCCTCGATAAGCTACCAGGCATCAGCCAGGAAGAAATGACGGAGGGGGTTGCATCAGTTGTTGCTGTTCAGCCTCCTGCAGATATCTACAGACTTCTGAAGACGTATTGTGATCCGTTGATGAACCGGCTAATGGCAAAAGCAAATGCAGCCAAAGACAAAGATGGAAAGCTTGAGGTCGCAGGTCAGTGGATTGAATCTCTTGGGAAGATATTTTTATTTTTTATTTTTTAAAGAAACGAGCTAACACGGTCTCAGACTTCCTGCAGATGATTACATTGTTCGTTCAAAATGTCGTACCATACGTGGAGCCTGGACAGGAGAATCCTGCTGTCAAGTACTGCCAGGAGATATTCCCAATCCTGGCAACAATCTTAGAAACATTTATTGACTTCCCACCAATCTGCGAGCGAGTTTGTCGGGTCTGGCGGTTTATGGTCATCTCATACCGAACTGCAACAGCACCTCTCTTGCCACAGATGGCAAACAAGCTGGCAAGTGGTTTTGCAACTTCACGGCAAGGGTGCTTCCTCTGGGTCACCAGTGCTATCCTACGCGAATTCTCCGAAGACCGCGAGCATGTCGACGAGAATACTACCAGCGCGATTTACTCCTTCTTTGAAGCGCAGTCAACGGCAATGCTTCGCATGATGAGCGATCTTCCGCCTCAAGAGCTGCCTGATGTCATTGAAGACTTTTACCGCCTTCTTATCGATGCCCTCTTGTACTACCCCCATAAATTGATTCCATCAGCGCTCTTTACACCCATCTTCCAAGCGGCAGTATCCGCTCTCTCATTAGAGCAACAAGAGCCACTCTCGGCCGTTCTACACTACCTGCGCGATGTTATTGGCTATGGAGGCGACAACCCCCCCAGCTCAACCAACAGTCCCAATCCCGCTCCGATCAAGCAGGCAGTGCAGCAGTTGCTCCTCGCACATGGGGAGCAGCTGGTCAAGCAAATTATGGCCGGCATGATGATTACCTTCCCCGGAGATTGCTTTACCGATGGAAGCGGTGCGCTACTGGGCCTCTTTGAGTTGACACCTCAGCAGACGACTGCGTGGGTCGACACGACGGTCAGGATGCTACCGGCGGGCACGGTCAGTGAGGCAGAGATCAATCGGTTACTCGCTGGGATTCGAGAGCAGCTCAGTGTCGGGCCCGATGGGTTACGCAAGGTTCGCAGTCTCTTGCAAGACTTTACGAACAGCTATCGACGACGATATGTTGCTCCTAGAGATGGGCTCGGTCGACTCGAAGCGACCCGATTCCAATTTGATGGCTAGCTGAACTCATGGGACCCGGGCTGCGATTTTGCTGTTTGTAGATTGGAATGGGTTGCATAGCGTTTGGGAGGCTGTTTGCTCGTCATCTGAGTGATGGGGAGGGGAAAAGATTCTGAGGGCATAATGAATGGCGAGCGAGCATGATATCCAGGTCAGGTTTGAGGATGGACGAGTTGATTTCAGGTCTGGGGGATGGGGGTCGATGACGGGGGTAACGACTACCAGGCCTCGGCTGGTTGGGGAGATGACGATAGAGCAGCATAGACGCAAGCAAGCACTGCTGGGTGATGTCCCATGAAGCAACATACTTTGTAGATAGGTAGGCACGATTATGATCCATGGGCACGCGCATGCACATGACCTGCCGAGTGACGGCTGCAGTGATTCTGCTCCTCCGAGTGATAATGGAGTCAACTCGTTTGATATCGCGACCATGGTTTCTCGGGTAGTGGGCACGCCCGGCGGCAACCTGATGCCGTGTTGGTGAAAACGGTCGGGTGGTGCCCACACGGCGAGGGAGCATGGCATGGCATGGCATGGCGTCGCGTCTTCATGGATCAGCACGGACGACGCTTCCGTAGTCTGCTTTGCAGCCACCGTGAACATGAACAATGGGACGACAACGACAGCACTAGTCTCGGTTCTCGCTGATGGGACACCTGCGGTGCGGATCTCTCACGGCGCGGGCTCTGCTCTGGGGTTCTGGAGCACACGCAGATGAGGCTCATCTCGGATGGAGACCGCAGGGAGCGTCAGAAGACCGACTTCTCGTCGGACACGAGCTTTTCCACGAGAGAAAAAGGTGCGAGCGGTGTGGTAGTGTAGGGTCGAGAGCGGTGGTGGAGGAGCTGTGGTTGGTGGAGGAGGAGGCAATGGTCTGGATCGGGCCCGGCATTGCCTCTGCGTGGTGCTTTTCTCCGCTCTGCATCACAAGCGCCTGCGGCTCATCAGATCAGATCCCCATAACAATCAAATCAACACCACCACCATTCAACCCGCTCCACTTGCCCCTCCTGCCAACTGCTTCCACCTCGTTCCGTTCCACTCTCTGCCAACCCTATTTCTTCGCCGCTGCCCCTCCTCCTCCTCGTCCGTCTTGCTCTTCTCTTATCTGCACTTTCTCTCTTCGGCTGTTCAACGAGGCTCTGCTCTTCTCTTCTCTTTTCTTCCCTTCTCTTCTGTCTGCGTCACAGGGGCAAAAACGCTTCTGGTTCCACCGTACTGGAGAGAATTGGCCCTGCACCCGCCACTCTTGGGAACCAGACAATTCGTGAGAATCAAGTCCATCCCAAGTGCAATGGTCCTAACCTTCCAGAGAACTCCCCGAGACCCTGGCGCTTTTCCAACCCAGCAATTGTTTCTCTTGGCTCTGGTCAGGTTGTCCGAGCCGATCGCCTTAACCTCCATCTTCACCTGTAAGTCCTGCCGGCCTGGTGCGGCCACGCGAGACCCCCCCGCTGACTTGCCATCGTCCAGATGCCTGGCCCCTCGTGAAGAGATTCCACGTTGGCGATGACAGCGATGCCTCCTTCTATGCCGGCCTGCTCATCAGCGCCTTTGCCCTGGCCGAGGCCAGCACCGGCATGTTCTGGGGTGGCCTTTCAGATCGCATCGGCCGAAAACCCGTCTTGCTCATTGGATGCGTCGGCACCATCATGAGTATGCTCCTGGTCGGATTTGCCCCCAACTTCTGGGTTGCACTGGCCGGTCGGCTGTTCGGCGCGTTCAATGGAAACATTGGCGTCATTCAAACCATGGTTGGAGAATTGGTCACGAGACCAGAACATGAGCGTAAGCCGCCTCAGCTTGGTACACCCTGCAGCACGGTCTGACATTTCCCACAGCAAGAGCTTATTCGGTCATGCCGTTTGTGTGGGCAGTGGGATCGGTTTTAGGACCCGCGATTGGAGGTCTCACAGCGGACCCAGTACAGAACTTCCCAGCCTTCTTCTCATCGACCGGTCTTTTCGCGAAACTGCCATACTTGCTTCCGAACCTCATATGTTCTGCCCTACTCTTACTTTCCCTGGTCCTGGGTTACTTCTTCCTCGAAGAAACCCACCCAGATATGCAGCCCCGGGTGTTTCTACCTGACTCCACCTATAGGTCAGAAGAGACGCCGTTGATGGCCACGGCCGATGCCATCAAGGTACCTGCGGTGGATCTCCGTGCTGAGACGTATGGCACATTCGAAGGAAGCGATGACAGTTCTTGGCGGAACAATGCGGCTGCAAAGACCCCGTCCGGCCAACCACGAATCTTCACCAAGCAAGTGACCGCATTGGTCATTGCGATGGGAATATATGCCTACCATACCATGACCTATGATCATCTACTGCCGATCTTCCTCGAAGACGACCGGGCCTCGTCTGCGATGTTCTCGGCCTGGGACCTGACCGCATCTGGTGGATTAGGCCTCTCTCTGCAGTCCGTCGGGATTATCATGTCCGTAAATGGCATTATATCCCTGATCATTCAGGTCTTCATCTTTCCAGTCTGCGCGTCCTACTTCGGAGTGCGCCGTCTCTTCATCCTGGTCTCCCTCCTCCAACCGTTCGCGTACATCATGATGCCCTACCTTTTGATACTTCCCGAATCCTCCGCCCTTCTGTATCCCGCCATTTACTTCTGCTTATTTGTTCGAAACCTCCTATCGATTCTCGCTTGGCCAGTCCTCCTCATCATGATCAAAGAAGCCACCCCGTCTCCAACCGTGCTTGGAAAGGTGAATGGCCTGGCTGCATCAGTAGGAGCGGGAGCCAGAACCGTGGCACCTCCCATCGCTGGTTATTTGTATACCCTAGGGAGCAAGACGAACTTTAGCGGACTTGCCTGGTGGGGAAGCGCTCTTATCGCGGCCTTGGGGGCCATCCAATGTTTTTATATCAAGTGCGGGAGTGCGCGATCGGGGGATGTGGAAGAGCAGAAGAAAGAAATCTTGGACATCAGTACCCCGGAGATTGGTTTGGCGGAAGAGATGTGATTGCGTTGCACAGAAAGATCATGTAGCGAGGCGTTTTTGGTATCCCAGCGTAATCAAGTCATCTGAATTTAAGGAGTTCTAGAAGCAGTTTCGGATCGGGCGAGCAGATTAAAATAGCACGGCTCTCTATGTAGCTTTTCGGGTCACGTTTGTGCTATGCAAAAGGAATGGATTTCTCGCGTTAAATAATGCTATGATAACATGTCGTCCTCTCCCATCTCAAGCCGTCCCGTCATGTGCAAAGATTCAAGGTAACCGAGGAACCAATCACGCAAGCAAGTCAGTCCAAGGCAGAGCCAACCTATCAGTTCGAAAAAGGGACAAAAATAAGCGACGGCCGTGGAGCCTGAACCACGACGAAGGAGAGACGGCGTAGCATGATTCAACAAGTCACCTGAAGGCATGCCTGCATGTCTTTCACGCCACCATCACCTGCAATGAGAAATTTCGATCGGCGCACGAGGAAGTACTTCTATGTCTGTCTATGTTCATTTCTGCCCTCTCGAGTCGATATTCACATTACTGCTCATTCATCAACAGTCCCAATCCCAGCAGTCAAAACAGAAAGGTGCAGCCAGAGAGCAAGATGAGCATCACCATATCTCGCCGTCTGCTCCCCACGATGCAGCAAAACGGGCGCAGCAAGAAACACAAGAAATAAATACAGCCAAGAGCACCGTTCTTTCCAATTCCCATCTACGCAAGCCATGCAATCTTTGGAAAAGCCAAGAAAAAAGAGAAGCAAGACAACAGCCTTCAACAGTTCTGTCTCTACTCCCTAAATAAACCATGAGAGCCACCAACCAGCCGTTCTAATGCAGAGTATTTGTCGGACAATATATGTCCACCAAAGCAGAAATCAAAAGCTATGTAATCAATCCCCTCGCATACATGCGCAAGAGCCGAATACCAACACACAAATGTTCCCACCCACCAAAGCCAAGTCTAATTTATCCGCCAATGCATGCTGAAACCGTTATGAACATCAAAACTTTTATCATTGTGCAATCGATTGCAGCCAGCCAGCGTATCGAGTCGATCTATTGAAAAGGAAGACGTTGAAGCGAAACAAAGAACACAACGCCAACGCAATGCTGTTTGTCCATCTATAAGCAAATCTTTCATGTGTGTATGAGTCGAACCCAGTTTTATCGTTATCCCATGTTGTTACTGATCGCAGTGTGTAGTCCGGCAACAGGCGAGTCAATTTGCTTGTTGATCGGTTTGAAGAGCTGTGCCATGTCCAAAGTCAAATCGGTCACGCCGTAGTCCTTATCGATATCAGACACGCTGCCAAGTTCCTCGCCCCTCTTCGCCGAGTCGGACACGACCCAAGTTTTCACCGATTTGAGTAGGTGCATGACTTGGGTGAACCGCTGATCAGGTGCGATGTTCCAATCTCCAACTCTTGTATTCTTGACCAACCACTTTGCAAGCCAGTAAAAGTGTACACCATCGCGACAGAAGCCAAATCGGCGATAAGACGTTGATGACGGAGGATACTGCGCGGCCATGTCTTCGTCCCAGGCCTTTTTCCACTTGTCAAAAGCATTGTTGGCAGTCTTGATAAGCTGCTGCGCATGAGAGTCACCAACAGGTGTGGCTCTGCCACTTGATGTAACACTTCCGGCACCACTACTTGGATCCGTACCACGAGTAATCCAGTCGTTTTGCGAAATGGGTGTGCTAGTCCCGCTAGATGGAAAGGCGATTGTCTGGCCGTTCACTTGCTGGCCGTTCATCTGTGTGGATTCTAGAGACACTTGCTTCTGCGCACTCCACAACTGGATGTGTAGGGCATGGACGAGAATGAACTTGGAGTACAAGTTCGTGGTACCCGGTTGTAAGTCATAAACATTGTGCAACAAAGCTTTCAGAGCGGAATGCATCTCCGGTTGTCTTGGGCGGCGACTGCCCTCTGGGTTCTTGTCTCGGGCAGCAACTGGACCATGAAGACCAAGTGCATCAGCGCATTGCTGAGCAGTCTTCGCGTCCCAAGCGGCATCATCCGCAGGAAGTGGGAGCCGGATCTCAAGAGTATCGAATTTAGGGGGGATGTTGAAGTAGATAACCATTGCGGCGTCTGTAAGGAAGATCATGTACAGCAGTCGCGACCTTCGCTCTTGTTCTACCCATGCATTCCAATCGAAATGTGCTGGGTTGAACTGCTCGATATTTACAGCCGGCTGATGCAGAATACTGAATGGTGATGATGGTGTGGGTTGAGTAAGCCCTGCACGTCTTGCAAGTGCAATGATCAATGGGAATTGTCTGCGGGCATTCTCACGCTGAACCGGAGTTCCGTGCCAGATGAAAATCACATTGATCATCACGATGGCTTGAATTTGCTCCAGCTCAGATTTTGTTGTCCCAATCGTCTGGTTATTGTACTGACCATTGCCACTTTGCAGTTCTCGAGAGATCATAGCGTGGATATCTGAGTTGCGCTCAATACAGACCTTAGAAAGCTCCATTAAGTCACGCACTTGAGATGGCGTGATGCGACTTGAGTAGATGGCTCCAATACATATCATAGCCAGGAGTAGGCCTTCGTAAGCTTCGACAATCTTAAAGGTTGGCATATGGATTAGAGGGAAGTGGCCTTGGAAGTTGGTGAAGCATTCGAGATAATGTTTGATGTTTTCGGCTGACAGGTTTTTCCTAATCTCGTTGCTATTTGCGCTGATCTGGTTGTTGGGAGGAAATGCAAAATTGAGGATCTGGTTGCTTAGCTGCTGGAGAGGATCACCTGAAGCTCCCATGTTCCAGTTTGGAAAATCAGTAACGGTGCTAAGCCCGTTCGCAGTACCCGGATAAACGCCTGTAAAAAGACCCTGTGGTTGAGCAGAGGGTTCCTGCTTGATGGCATACGGTTCTTGCTTTATTGCCATTTGCCCGTTCGCGATGTTCTGGTTGTAAGGCATATAGCCATCTTGACCGCCGGGTTGGAACATTTGTGCCCAGTCTAAGCTAGGGTGTTGGGGAGCGGAGGCTCCTGCGAAGACTGTTCTGCCATTTTGAATGTTAGAGATGCCCTCTGCTGATTGTGAATGTGGTGTAGTGCCGTTACCATGGGATGCGTAGTCGTAACTCTGGCCGTACGAGTGACCATTCTGACCATTGGACATGCTGTATGCCTGAGGTAACCCAGCTGCCATCGTACTTGGAATCCCTCCTGCATAGTTCTGATCAAAGCTTGCGCGATTTGAACCTGCTGGGCCAGGACCCGCCATGCTTCCTCCATCGCGTGCTCCGCCTGTACTGAGGCGCTTCATGCTGTTGGTTCTTGAGAGCGCTGCGTTCGCCTCTGCATCGGTCATGCTAGAACCTGCATCGGGAATTCGACCGTCGGGAATGATCCCGAACGGATGTTGCATTGCGTCGTTGGACATGTTATTCATTCCGTTCATGTTTGGCATAAGCCCATTGTCTTCATTTAACAGAGATGAGGTGGAGTTCTTATGAGGACCCGGGTGAGATTTCTTCAGATGAGCCTGCGCGTGCGACAGGTGACTTGCCCCAGTAGGATTTCCACGGCGAATGGAACACTTTTGAAAGTGACGCTTCAAGATATCACTTCGGGAGAAAGTGTCTCTGCAAAGTACACACATGTATGGGCGGTCGCCGGTATCTGCTGTACGATTAGAGCTGCGCGCACATGGGTAGTCAATCATTCTTACGTCTGAGCAAATGGCGCTTCAAGTGCTTGGCATGAAGGTAGGTTTTTGTGCAGTGAGGGCAGGGGAATTTTCCATCAGCGTCTTTGGCGGGAATTGCAGCATTCTTGGTACTTCCAGTTCCTGTTGCGGTCACAGCCGGTCGTCCCGGGGCACTGGGCAATATGCCTCTTCTACCTTGAGAGCCCACAACATGAGTTGGCGGCTCAATATCCTGCAGCATCTGCTGTCCCATCATCTGATTCTGGCCATACGGCGCATTGAGGGCAGACTGCATATGTAAACCACCAGATGGCATTGGTCTCAGTTGTTGAGGGACACGGTTGGCAGGGGCCGGGGCAATGGGTTGTGGATGAGGATGCGACATGGCAGTAGAGGATTGCGGCATCAGTGGAGCTGAGGCACGGTACTGCTGTGGTTGGTAGTTGTTGTTGGCAACAGGCATCATCTGGTAGTTTCTTGACTGGGAGCCCATCTGCGAAAAGTTTCCAGACATGGCGGCCGAGCCTGGAGTGTTGGGCGTAGCCGGAGTACGAGGAGAATTTTGCGCGCTATTGTACATGGACTGCATAGCAGTGTGTTGTGGTTGCAGAGGAGGTAAGGTATGGGGAGGAAGGTTCGTGTTGTGCTGAAGTTGGTGGGGCGAGATACCCGGCAGCGAGGAATAGGAATTGTTCTGGTTCATACCATTCGGGTGGTACTGGGAGGTGTCCATAATGTTGAACAGTACAGATCGTTACTTCGTCAAGAAAATAATCGGTGTGTTACTGAAGGCCGTTACTGTTCTCGGTCGTCATAGGTTTCGATAGACTGAAGGGAGAGTTTCTAGTCCCTGATGTAGTCGGACAGTCGCGTCAAGGTGAACTTTTCTCGTGAGCGAACGAGTGCTCCAAGACAACTGGCGCCAAGTTGTTCAAAGATGGCGATACTTGTTCCAACACGACTTTACTTCGAGAACACGATGACCTGCTCGAGACCAAGTATCAGATTGCAGATCTTGGTCCAGGAGGTGTGGTGGTGGAGGTGGTGGTGGTGCTGCTGCGGGCGAGACGGAAAAACACAGAATTCACGCAACGAACGCGCTGTGGTAAGATGAATTGAGGCTGAAGGGTGAGAGGTTGTTGTTGTGGGAAGTAAAGTGGACCCTCGAGGAGTGTTTATCGGTTCAAGTGGCCTGGGTGGAAGACGAGACAGGACAAGACAAGACGAGAGCGAAGACAGACGGGCAGCCAGAAAAGAAAGAAAGTCGTCGGCGGACAATAATAAACGCGGCGAGTGGGCCGTGGTGTCGCTGTGTATGGCCGTCGATCTACAGGGTCGATTCCCACATTAATTGTCCTCAGTCCTGTCGCGACGGCGGGCACTAATGATTTCTTCTTCCCTGAGGGTGCAGGCGCGCGAGTTTGACAGGTCTGTGGGTACCCAAGAGTAGGACCAGTAACAGAGAGAGAGAGAGAGGGATGGGAGGAGAAAAGTGTCTAATGGATGGATGGAGGAGGAGGAATAGATAGATGGGGGCAAAGGGACGAGGATGAATGACTGTGGCGACGGAGAGAATTTTCTTCAGTGTAGGGCACAAAAAAGCACCGGAGGGAAGAGACGGAGAGGAGTCAAGAAAGAAGACGAGACGAGACGAGACGAGAAAAGAACGATGCCGCAATAGAATGGTAGCGACAATGCGGGCAAACGCTGACTGAGCTGGGCAGAGCAGCGCAGAGCAGAGCAGCTATGAACACGACGAAAATAAAATAAAACTCGCGCGCGCACCTGCAATAATCAACACCCGGCCCGAAATGGCATATATGGCCCGCTGCTATAAGGACACGAAGCCCGGCATTTCAATCCCACCCCTACCTTCTCCTTTGCCCTTCCTTTGTGTATTCCGACCGTGTAGCCCTGGAGTCATGACTTCTCGGATGTGCACACCCTGGCTGTACGGAATGCAACATATCAACCAACCAAGCAACCACGACCGTTGGGCTTATAACATGTTGTCGCTGTTCAGCCTTGCTAATCTCATGGCAGGAGTCTTCCACGCGCAATTCAAGGCGGACTCCCTCTATATCTAGCTTGCTCGGGGTCCTCCATGGCAATCAGCATTGTCCTGTCGCTCTTTACGTCTCCGTCTGCAACGGCAACCCTGCCGGTGAGGCTAACTAACGAACATTGGATGAAGAGCCCTTGGTTTGATCTTTATCATCGCCATCCTTTCACATAATGCGATCTTGCCCTCGCCTCTCTCTCCCTCTCTCCCCCGTCTGCTTGCTTACCTGCCTGCCTGCCTGCCTGGCCGGCTGGTTTTCTATCTATCTGTCTGTCTGTCTGTCTGTCTGTCTGTCTGTCTGTCTGTCCGTTGCTCCCTTCATCTGAATGTCCCATGCCCTTGAGCCGAGGGACCTCAAAGCAGCAGCATGTCGGCCATGCCAGGCCTAATAATTTGCCGAGTTTAGAGCGCCGACAAACCGGAACCGCAGACGACTCGAGTCAGACTAGTTCACTGCTCTATCTGCAAATAACGAGAATTGCCATCAGCCAAGTTCAGCCAACCCTTGGGCCGTCAGCGGCACTTATCTGCTTTCGTCCTCCGTTTGCTCAGCTATGTTTCTCTCTCTCCTTATTATTTCCCAGGTCATACCGTCCTTCCCGAGCTGTAAACGTTTACCTTCCTTCAGTGTGCTACGAACAAGGTGAACCCCGTCACGGCGGCTTAGGTTTGGAGTTCAAGTTTATTTCCGTACTCGCAAATCGGTCGCTCCTATGGTACTGTAGATGCTCACGCCATGTCGGTTAACAGCTTGACAAACCATTCATCAGATAAGAGCAGGCCAGATTGGTCAGGTGTAGAGAGCTATGTCAGGGCATGGGTGTAATGCTACTTGCGACGCGTGCATTGTTCTTCTGGTGACAGGGAAGACCACGCTGCTTGCGCCATCTACCACCCGGTCGCCAAGTCACATCTCTTCTTGAACATGGAAAGCGAAGAAAAGGCCGCACATCCGGCCGTTGATGCTACCGTCAAGTTCCATATCAGGGCTTGCCGGCACAGCACGGTACTTTTCGAGCGCGAAAAGCACAAAGAGACCAGGAGAACTTGATGATGCCTGCCTTGCACACCCTCCTTGGTCCAATCAAGACGAGACAGCGCCAACGTCGTGGTGCACGCTGAGAAGATCAATCACATTCGTTGTCTATTAAACGCGTCCGCTTCCTGGAACAACCACGAAGGGTCACGATGATAGGCTTGACCGTGCGGCATGATTCGACGTCGACCATGCCACGCCACGCCATGCCATGTCCACGATGGTGCTCTCTCTTCGGCAAAAGTCGCTTGCCTCAATAGTGACGAGCGACAGGCTTCAGTGTAGCAGAGCTTCCCCTGATTTGACTCTGACCCAGGAAGCTGAGTCGAGTTGGGCGTGAGTGCCGTATAGAATTCCCGATGACGCATGGAAGAATTGATTGGGCAGGTTTGCCGACGGCGAGTCGAGGACGCTGCTCCGACGAGGCTGGAGCTAGCGTAACGTGCCCGTACTCGTTCATACCTTGTTATCTTGTTGGGCGAGCTAAAGTTCTCGGGAAAGCAGCAAGTGATGCGCGGAAGGGAGCAGTATGCGACAAGTCAACCCCCGGCCAGATATGGCGGCTGTACTCATCCTCTGCTTCCGCTCGTACTGTACGTACGTACAGTACAGTACAGTACAGTACAGTAGATGCTGAGGCCGGAAAGCATCCAACTCAACCTTGCTGGCATTCTTGGGTGCCGTCCGTCCGTCCACCTCAACACCGCAGCGGCTGTCGGGCCGTCCTGCGGGCTTGCATAGCATAAGCGATCTGAGTTGTGCATGAATTGTGAATGATTCGTGACTCGTGCCATCCCTCGCACTCGGCAGAGCCTTCGTTCTGGCAAGGGCAGGAAATGCATCCTACCGCTCAATCGAGGGTATCTTCGGCTTTCTCGCCGGCGGTGTATGCTCTGGCATGCGACGGAACCTCCCGAGCGCGAGAGATTTTATTGCCTCTCTGGACGTTTGGAGAAGCGAGAAGCGATTCAAGCGACAGCGCAGGCCGTGCTGGCTTTTTTCCTGCCCTTTTTTTTTTGCTTCTTCTCTTGCATGAGGTAGGTTGGTAGCTAGGGCGCCGTACGTATTACCTACAGACATGTGTCAGTTCCCGGCCACTGTACTGTACGTCGTAAGAGGGCTTCGCTTGCACAGACAGCATCAGGGTAGGTCTCCGAGGGGCCGGTCGTACCTTCCAACTCCCAACCCTCAGAACGCCGACCGAGTACTAGACGGGCTTGCCAGAGAAGGCCGAGCGTAGCATCAGCTCACAGCTCAGCTCACCGCAAGAAAGCACAAGACGAGCTTTGCGCCGGATGCTTTCACAGCTGTGTGCTACATCCTTCCTTGGGACAGTTGAGACAATTTCCAGAAGTAGCGCGTGCCCGACGGGCATTGCGTGGCCCGGTGCTTTCCTGGCCCTTTGACATCGCTGCTTAAACAGAGTGGCCGGCGAAGCGCTAACGCAAACCAGCACGCTGTCGGCAAAGGTCACTGATGCGTCGCGCTGCTGCTTTTATCAAGTACCGCGGCTCGCCATTCCGAGAGCAGTGACGCCAGCCAGTTGCGGAAAACGCTGCCGGTGTCGGTGGTTGGCTTTGCGCGCAGGCCATCATCAACGGCTTCATCTTTGTTCCCAAAATGATCATCACCCATCACCACTCGAAGTGGGCGCTGGGCGCCGTGAACGAGAGATGAGGCCAAGAGAGCGCGACAATGGAGGGCTTGGGACGTCGGCCACCTTGCGGTCTTTTCCGGATTGAAACATCCTCTGATATTCAAGGATGGGAGTATGACGACGAGGGTTGGCATGATTCGTCACAGTAGAAACGTTGCAGGCGCCCTAGCATTATTCTGGAAGTGCCTGAGACTCCCAGAGAACCATTTCACACGTACACGTTCCAGGGATCTACTGCTCACTCAATTTCAGTGACATTTTGAATTGTCGCTCGCCCGTCAATCACAAATCTTTTCGCCGAGGAAACTGCCACTACCGAGTAGCCGACGGGCACAGCTGGAAAGGTTTTGTGTAGAATGCGTTCGTCCAAGACGCCGGTGACCCGGCGCAAAGAATAGTCTACACGAGACCGGTAGATGGCAAGGACAAGCTTCTGAGGGGGGATGGAAACCTGAAAAGTGATCTCCAGGGGTTTCTTCTGCTTGACACAATAATTACCATCCAGAGCGAGAAGAGCAGAGGATTGGCACAGGCAGGGAACAGGGCACTAAGTGTAGCTCACCAGCGTAATGGCCTGTACGGTTTGGTTTGAGGCGCGCGTCAACAGCGACTTCATCTTAATGGTTTCTTCGATTCTTCAACGGGTTGGCTGAGACGCTCTGGTGCTGTTTTAAATCAGCATCCTCACTCGTTCATTCTTCCACAGAGGTTCAAAGGCTCCAAGATTCGGCCTCGGGCGAGTCATGCATATTACGTGAGGATTCGAATTTGACTCTCTTAACTTCCGTTCGATGATATGAAAGACTTATGCAAGCCCGCAGTAAGTGCGGTACTGAAAGGGGCTTCGCTTGGGCTTGTACGACGTGTCGAACCTGTTGGATAATAATGTCTCTTCTCGCTCAGGCCATACTCCGTAATCAGACCACCAGCACACCGCGCAGCCTCTCTCGGGTCGTTCAAACAAACATTGCGACAGTGAGGTGCTGACCCAGTTTTGGGACTTGGCTTGTACTTTTCATCCTTCGTGGGGAGGAGGGGGCCATCGCACAAGGTGTGCATGGAGCAAGAGTGGGCTTTGTCTAATTCTTATGTTATGGGGAAACGCGGGTTAAGTTATAACCCTTCGACGTCGCCGGCGTGCAGAACCGATCTGCCACCATAGCGATTTGACTGTAGCTTAGTAGCTCTCCATCTTATTCAATCCAGCCCTCAGCTGTGATTTTATGCCCTGACTCCCATAACTACGACTATTGAACTGGGGATTCGGAATCGAGGATGTGGCCCAGGCCCGGCTCTATTAGGCGACTCAAACGAGCAGCTAGGAGTTTCGCAGCTGCAAGTAAAGCTCTCAGGTGTTGGATGAGTTGATGTGGATCAGAAGTCTCGATTTGACTGCTAGACTTCTTTACGAAGATAAGGCGTAGCCCGTTTCTACGAAGGATCCACAGAAGCTATGAACAGAGACCCCAACCTAGTATGGGGTCTGATTATTCCTACTGATTTTTGTCCGCTTCCCTCCTCCTCGCCTTTACATTCTTCTTCGAAGCATGGGCTGAGTAGTGTTGTACGTACAATACCAACAAGACTTCTTTTTTCTACCGACAACAAAACTGGCCCCCTTCAGTGGAACAGGCAGATTGTTATGCTGCAATATATGATAAACTTCTTTGATTTCAGAATAATCATCTTAATTCTTGCCTTCCATAAAGCACAGAACAAAGCTTATCGCCTACACTCCATTACGAGTTCCCGTAAAAGTTACTGTTCAACCTTCGATCCATGTCCAAGCCTTTTTTCGCAATGCAACGGCCTGCAGGCCAGGACTGGTCGCATGAGTTGGATGTCCACAGATGTCTGACTTTGGACTGCGGTAGAAGTAGAGCTGTTCGTCCAAAGACTTTGTATGGTACCTGGCTGCCCACGATATCAAGGCACAACAATCTATTCTCCGAGCTTCCTTTCGTATAACACCACTGTCCTGGAAACTTCGTCGTCGACAACAATTGCTGCAGCAACATCTTCCAGCCCATCTACCATCACGAAATTAAGGCTGTCGATGACGGGTACTGCCTCCAATACCCCGAGTATTCACCACCATCCTCGATTACCATTCTCTCTGGAATATGAAACGACAAGTAGTATCGTGCTCTCTCCCTTGTCTGGATCCTCAACGACTCTACTGGTATTTTCATCTTAGTCTTGGCAGGTCCTAGCTCCAGTGCCTCAACTCAGACGGTATCAAGTTCTTACGCCCCAACATCCTCCGAGGGTCCGAGTGCTAGCAGTAGTTCCGGCCATTTAGAAGTCGTTTCCAAGATCAGCATGCTTGCTCCAGGGTTCGTTATAGCCGTTGCAGCTGGATTGGAGCTCATCTTGTGATCAGCCAGTTGAAACCTCGATCATAAATTCAATAAGCTCTATTGTGAAAACTATCATCTGCAGAATGCCTAGCACCGTCAGGAGATATAGCATCAGTTTTACAGCAGGTTGGCCTGCTTGGTGGCCTGCTGCAACAAGCCTAAAAGTCCAGAGAACGTAGATAAACAGCCACAACATCGAATAAATTGGAAGACTCAGCGAACACGAAAATTCGATGGTGGCTATGGACTGATAAAATAACTGTCCACGACATCATAGCATAACCAAGATTGATGAGAGCATGTTGGTACAAGATGAGTCGCGGATTTGCACTTTACATTCTCTTGGAGTTGTTTCGTCTTGCATTGCTTATCAACAGGAGCCAGCTCCAAACAAAAAGTCAAGTTCGTTAGTGGCTGATGACGATTTGACTGAGGGCCTGCGGTCAGAAGCACCTCGACCGATTTAGGATTGTGTTTGACATGCAACAAACCCTTTCAGCTCCCAGTGCCGCGTGGTTTAAAGAACATCTTAACATGCATTTTACTGCATGTCAAATTGCAGGGCATAATAGATAGGTGATGCTGTGCACTCCGAGCTCATGGATACCGAAGCTTCATGATTAGCCGATGTTGGCTACCGTACTTTGGATTTCGAGATTTGCTCCTTGTGCAGTAAATATCTACTCACGATGGTCCCAAGCAGTTAACAGCTCCTAAACATTCAACCTAATCCGCCGCTGATAATGTCGACTCCTGCCGCGCTTCGTCCGGCAGCCAGATGGTGTCTTCAGCCAAGTCGAATGTACAGTGTTCCGCCTACATTCCTCCTACCTTCATTGGCCGCGAATCAACAAGCTTCCTCCTTCTCATCTACTTCAAAAAGCCTCTACCCACGAGACAACAATCGCGAGCGAGGCGTCTCAACACAGCGACGCACCGGGCTCCGTCAACCTGTATCAGTGTCTAATAATCCCCTCCCACAACCCATTCTCGACCCTAAGAAGCGAAGTAAGGTACAAGTGGATGAGAATCATGGACTGTGGGATTTCTTCCATAGCAAAGACAAGCCGATGAACACGCCCGAGGAGGATTTTGCACATGGGAGGCCCTGGTCTGCAGAGGAGTTGAGGGCCAAGAGCTGGGAAGATCTACACGCCCTATGGTACATGTGCTGCAAGGAAAGAAATCGGATCATCACCGAGGGAGGCGAGAGAGCAAGACTGGGAGCTGGTTATGGAGATCATGAGGCCAACAGAAGAGACATGACGGTAGGTTCTGGTAGACACACTCGCTTGGATTTTACTGATGGGTGAATTCATAGGTGAGAAGGACGCAAAGGGCAATCAAGCAAGTTTTGACAGAGCGATACTATTCATGGCGAGATGCTGAGGAGGTCGCCAAGGATGATCCAGAAATCAGCTTCGATGGCGACGGACCTATCTACATTCCCCAGGCGTTTGAAGAAGACTCGGTGGAGGGAACAAGTGCTAAGGAAGAACTGGCCACTGCTAAGCGTGCCCAGAAAAAAGTTCAAAGGGAACCCGTTGCGGATGATTTCTATGAGTCCAAGGCAGTTCCTGAGAAGGGTAGAAAGGATGTATGATAGCTCGCAAGAAGAAGAATAAGGGATTGTTTGATTGGGCTTGTACGATGCGAACTGGCCGGGTAGGGGAGTGCTCATAAGATGCATATTGCATGGTTTGGGGCGGGGACAAGGAAATGCGTGTATAACATAGCAGCCATACATAGAAATGGACATTCAGGGCCTAGAAGAAACAAGTCTCGACGGGTTGACACACCCCGAGTAATACAAGACCAGATGCAGACAGACATAGGCAGGCTTGAAGCGCTGCATGAATTCGTCTTGGGCATAATGTTGATCCGAGGCGCTAGCGGGCCAATCACAACCCGGAGCCTTGATCCATCAGTAACCCTCAAAGCTCCAGTGCTCACCGATCATTTCATTCATCTGAGCAAAGCCAAACACCAATCCTGAGGAATCGAAGCTGAGCTGACCATTCTTCGAGGTTGCTGAATATTCTACTCTCCCCCTACTACACAATCATGGATGAGATTGCCCCCGAGTATGATGTTGTCGTTCTGGGCACAGGTACGCACCCAACCCCGCATGGAGGGGCATGTCAAATGCTAACGATCTATCGTCAGGTTTGACGGAATGTGTTCTTTCGGGGTATGGTGGCCGTTTCCAACCCTCTTCCTCTGCGTCTGCTAAAACTTCTCCAGCGTCCTGAGTGTGAAAGGCAAGAAGGTGTTACATATCGACCGTAATGATCACTATGGAGGGTACGTCGCCTTGACTTGACCCCAGGCTCAATGCTAACAGATTGCAGTGAAGCAGCATCCGTCAACATCGAAGCTGTCAGTGTTTTGCTTTATTCACAGCCCGTAGACTATACTAATGTTTCCAAAGCTTTTCAAAAAATATGGCAACTACAATAAGGGGGAGGAACCGTGGAAGAAGTACGGACGAGCAAACGACTGGAACATCGACCTCGTGCCAAAGCTTCTCATGTCTAGCGGAGAGTTAACCAACATTCTCGTCTCAACCGATGTCACTAGATACCTTGAATTCAAGCAAGTCGCTGGCAGCTATGTACAACAAGGTGCTGGTGCTAAGGCAACCGTTGCCAAGGTTCCCTCGGATGCTGGGGAGGCATTGAGATCCTCATTGATGGGAATCTTTGAAAAGAGACGAATGAAGAGCTTCATCGAGTGGATTGGAACCTTCGACATTGCCAACACCGCAGACCACAAGGGTAAGTTTCTGAGAACACAATACTTTGATTACCATACTGAATCTGCTAGGTCTCAACATTAGCACTTGCACGATGAAGGATGTATACGATAAATTCGGCCTGGAGGCTGGTACTCGAGACTTTATCGGCCACGCTATGGCTCTTTACCAAACAGATGCCTACATCACCGAGACGGGCCGAGCCCCCGAAACTATTGAGCGCATTCGTCTTTATGGAAACTCGGTTGCGCGTTACGGAAAGTCTCCCTACATCTACCCACTTTACGGCCTTGGAGAACTTCCTCAGGGATTTGCACGTCTCTCTGCCATCTATGGTGGAACCTACATGCTTAATACCAATGTTGATGAGATTCTTTATGACGGGAAGAAGGCTGTTGGAATCAAAGCCACTATGGTTAATGGACACGAACCTGGAAAGGACATGAAGTTCGAGACCAAGGCTGGGAAGATTTTGGGTGATCCATCTTACTTTCAGGATAAGGTCCAGGTTACTGGCCATGTTTTGAAGGCAATCTGCATCTTGAACCATCCGCTCGCTGGTACGAACGACAACGATTCCTGCCAGTTGATTATCCCTCAGTCTCAAGTCGGCCGCAAGAATGGTAAGCTAAGTACTGTAGACAAGGGGAGGAAGGCTAACTTGCTTAGATATCTACATTGCTGTCGTCTCTAGCGCTCACAGTGTCTGCCCCAAGGGTTACTATATTGCCATTGTCTCGACGATTGCTGAGACCACTGCTAACCACCACCTCGAGCTCGCCCCAGGCTTTGAGCGCCTGGGTCGCATTGAAGAGAAGTTCTTAGGTCCTCCAATTCCGCTTTATGAGCCTTTGGAGAACGGTGCCAATGATAATATCTTCATTTCCAAGAGTTATGATGCCACCAGCCATTTTGAGACAACAACCGATGATGTTAAGGATATTTACTTGCGAGCTGAGGGTCAGCCTCTTGTCGTGGAGGGTTTGAGGGAGGGAACAAATCTCGTGGGTGAGGATTAGATCACCAGGAAAGGATGATTGCGTTGAGAGCAAACAGGGCTTTATATTTGTAGTCGAAATTACACATTTTTTCGGAAGCTACATATTAATGTCTGAAGTCTATGCTTGTGGGCATCTAACTATGCGCACTTCCTTTCTACTCTGCTGTCGCGAAGCAGTAATACGCCCTATGACAATAGTCATGTTGCACCCGTGCAAGCCATGAATGAATTATGACTTTCCCCTGAGGTTGATGGAACAAATAGATCAACTAGTTACCTGGAGATAGGAATCCCGCCTGGCGAGTTGAGAGTCTATGCCGTCTGTCCCAACTCCATAAAGGGCAGTCTTCATATTGATCATACTGGAGGCTTACAATTTTATATATTCGAATCTTCAGTCTGCCCAGGCATCCTTGTGCAATCCTGTCCCCTTCTTTAGGTGACTTAGGACGATGTCCTTAAAATGCGAGGTTTTTTCATAGATGCACAAGCAACCAACATAGAATATGACTACAACTGTTATCTGAGAGTTGTGACCCTTGTCATTTGTCAGCAGCTGAGGCGGATCTTGACATGGTAACAGGATATGTGATTCAACAAGAATATGCAACTTGAGGCGACGAAGGTTTATGTTGTGCCTTGCGAAGTAAACAATTGCTAGTGCTTCAGCTGCTATTGTTTGTAAGCTGTACTTCCTCCACATCACCACTAGTGGCTGCTAGGGTTTGGATATAAGGTAATTATCATGCCTCCTCCCCCATCAATTGGTTCTGACCAGGAAAAGTTATCCCCATTATGAATATGGTAGATGAGAAATGGAATATCGCTCTCTAATTTGTACCCTCCAAATCGGAGGCCCAGTCGAATTCTAGATCCGAAATAGTTTCGAGGCCCAAGGTGGTTCTCACAACAACCACTAACCTATTGAAATCAACAAAACCCAAACACGACTCGTCCCGGGGACCTTCAATGTTCAAATGGTACTCCAGGATCATTCAACTATATATATACTGGTAAATAAGCCCAAAGCAGAATGCCCGAGTCATTAGCCTGGTTGGCTTATGACAATACTAAGGTAGGTCACTGCTGAGCTTTTTATGAAACCCTTTTACTGTGCAACGGGAAGTTTGAGTGCTGTCAGACTAAGATCCCGTATACCAATTAACATGGCCTCACCACTGTATCTCATCAAACACGAGTCAGATTGGTAGGATACACCCTGGCGAAAAACCTTTTGTCTTGTTTCTACACCCCCCCCCCCCTCTTCTTGGCTTGCCCGGAGTGTTGTGTTGAGATCAAGTAAGCCTCGTGCTTTTCTATCATACAAATGTTGATGATCCCCCAGGAACATGATCTACATGTAAATAATGATGCGGGATTGAGATAGTACCCAGCCCCTATCCACTGCAGTCGCTTGACATTTCGAACAACCATGCAGCTTAGATGTTCATTCATCAGTTGTTTGAGAAGATAACAAACATCCAACTGATTGAATCCACAATGGAGAATTGAGCTTTAGATGGAACTTGAAATTGCCGAATTGGCCTCCGTTGCTTGGTGAGGAGATGGGTAGGTGCTTCTTGGAAATTGGTATATGCGGGAAGACCAACTGCACCAGCATTACAGTTTATCCAGGCGTCTTATTAAATATTAGATCTGACAAGCCCTGACTGGGGTTGATCCTGATTTCCCCGCTGCTGCAGCTCAGAACCGCTATCCTGCCCACCCCAGTTGTGGGAGTAGCGAAATGTCTGACTTCCACCACAACGAGAAACCATTGCCATAGCCGAAGACTTCATGTAATGTGTTTTAGACGTTGTCGTTATTTAAGTTGCCTGCAAATCCAACTGTATGCAATGGAGGGCGTCAAGAAATGGACCTGGTCACTTTGAGATGTGAAGAAGTGTGTTGGTCCGTAATTATTCACGGTAACGTCCCTGTAGAAAAGACTCCCATGTAGAAAACTTCACCATTCCACCTGCGCACCGCCTTTAAAATAGCTCGTATAAGATGATTCCCACCCGCAGGCTAGAATTGAAGAATGGAAGCGGAAGTAGGACCACAAGGAGACACCAAGGAAGTGTGTCTTTCCCTTATTGCGACATGCCGAGAAAGTTGAGACCCATGAGCGGTATCACTGATCGTAGAAGAGGCATGCTCTTAGTAAGTAAACCCGTGTAAGAGTCACCGGGGAAAAAGCACAACAAGCAAGCCCACGACTGTTCGAGCACAGGTTAAGGACCAAGAAGGCGGTGGTCATATCTGTGAAGACTGGAACTGGCGCACTTGTTTTGCAAGCGGCAGGCGCAACCACCCAGAGAATGATAGCAAAGATCCAGCCAGAGTTACACCCCCTTGTTCATCCCATAGAGTTACTTGTGTAATAGCAACGAGACATGTAAGAGTAAGAAACGTATCGTGGGTAACACCAGCTTTTCAGGCGCTTACAAGAGCCCAGCTTCAGTGTCACAAAGCTTTATGGAGCAAAGTGGCGAAAGAACGTCTACTGCTAGCCTCAACTACCATCTGGAAGGTGTTCTGTCAATGCCCTGTGACCTTGGTTTTCCTATCCCTGTCGACATCCCTGGCCGACGATCTATATTGTCTACTGGATAGGTATCCTGCTTGTACATTGGGCGATGCAATGAAGAATCTCGCTTTTCAGGGCTCCTACTCCTACTTCTTTCTCTCTCCTCTCTGATTTCCCTGGCAGCCATGGCGAACGAGTTTCTCGGAGGTCTTGATTGACGATTGATATCGTACATGCTAGAGGCTTTCTTCAACGGTGAGTTAGCGTGGCTGTAGATGCCGAGACTACCGCCATCTCCGGTGCTGGTGCCTGCACCCGTTAAAATCACACCAGAAGCACTTTTACGAAACTGGGGTTGCCGAATTGCGGTACTAGGTGTTTTATTCGGGATGAGCTGAACGCTATGATTCATGGGTGTTTTGGGGACAGGGCTTGACGAGTCCCGAGTTTGAGTGATCGCGGCAGTATCATCGGGATCAATATGTTTTGCGTAATTTGGATTAGGGTTCGTACGGAAATCTCGCCTGAGTATCACTGTTGGAGTATAGGTGTCGACACTATCCCCAATATCCCCAGACTCGCCGGAGATTGAGTCTGAATGTTGAGTACCAACATCTCTCATGAGAGGGTTCAGACGCGGATGAACGAATTTGATGTCATATTCGCTCAGAACTTCTTTGTGGATGATAGCAGTATCCTTGATCTGTTGAGAGAAACTTGACTGGAGTAGTAGCAGCTGTGCGGACAATAATGCCTGCAAAAAGAGCGTCCGAAAGACAGCTATGCTGGGATGTGGATCCGAGGAGTGAGTTGGCAGAAATAGCCAGTATACAAGCACATGTCCCGGGCTAAAAAGGCAGAATAATCTCAGGCATACTGGTATTGGGTCCCATACCGCAAGCTCCCATACATCGCGAGTCGGATCTGGGTGGACCCGCGAGTTTACATTTGTATCTGGCAATATACTCTTCACATATCGTAGTGGTGAGGATGACATCGGGGAGGAGTCGACACGGACTCGGCGTGCTGAAGGAGTCGTCTGGGGAGTCTCTACATTGCTTTCGAAAAGACGATAGTGGCGTTTTCGGAGGAAAGTATACGCAGCGTTCCCAACAGAGAGACAACTCAAGAGTAAGACCAGGAAGTGCGCCTGATAGTGATCAGCAAATCTTAATGACTAGTGGGTCAATCAGTGAGAAGCTCACCAGACTAGTTAACCAGCTGGAACCCGATCTTTCATCTCCAAAGACATCATCTCCGGTAGAGATCCTGCTATTCGCCCTGGCAATCAGAAACACAAAGTGAAAACCAAAAGCAAATGGAGTCACAGCAGTCTTGTTGTCCCAGTCCCTCGTTTCAAGCTCTTCCGAAAGCCATAGCAGGAAATCGAGGGGATTGAGGTAAGCCTTGACACGCTCAAGAAGCGGTCGTCGTCGAACAAGCCGTGGCATTGTGGGAGCAATGTAGATTCTGCGTTTACATTATTGAGGAACCGAACGAGAGGACCGACTTGGAAGTAGCGTCTTTTCACCCGAAGAGTTTGATTTGGTTGAGAGACCTTGTTTACGTTCTCGCAATGTCAACAAAGATATCGAAATCGGCAACTCCTTTCATGCGGTGATGTCCCGGAAGCTTGGGGTGTCTCCATAGCGTAAGCGGTGATGCTTTAGCATAATGTTTGCCTAGCAACTAAGGCAAGATATGTACAGAACAGTGGGGCGGATTCAATGCGCAGCTGCTATCGAAAGCTCCTGTTTGATTGACTGGTTGATTGTAGTTGCAGCTCTGCCATAGTAGGACTGCACGATCACAACCACCTTCCAAAGCCGTTATCCAGCAGGATGGCAGCTCCAGCTTCTGCATACAAGGACCGACAGTTCCTTGCTGTCATCGGAGATGAGGTAAGTAGCCATCTTCTTAATGCTATTGCAAGCCTGCCGCTGACTCTCTCCGAGGACTCTGTAACGGGACTGCTACTTGCGGGCATTGGTGTATGGTCTTGGTGCACCTTAGCGTACCAGGCCATCAGTTAATAAGATCACAGCATGTCACCTCACCTCCCGATTCTCAGAAGAACTTCCTGGTTGTTGATAGCAAGACCGATAATGCAGCTATCGAAGAAGCCTTTGACCGGTTCACAACAGAAAGGAAGGACATCGGAATTCTGCTGATCAACCAGCACGTAAGTGCTATCGCATGCCTATCTCTATTCTACTAACTGTCTATCAGATAGCAGAGCGAATACGCCATCGAGTTGACACCTACACGGCTGCCTTTCCTGCGTTGCTGGAAATCCCGAGCAAAGACCACCCTTACGATCCCGAGAAAGACAGTGTTTTGAGGAGAGTACGTCGGCTGTTTGGGGAGTAGGCAACACTCAGCAGTTGATGGGTAGGAACGTGGTCTTCCGGCGGACATCATCAGTTCAAGAGCATGCAGCAAGCTTAGATTGGCATCACAGAGCAAATGGAGTAGAATAAAGACATCCAACTCAATACGCTTTATTCAGGTCTAAGGCTGTTGACCAATTCTGCCTTTGTTTAGAAGATTATTATTGGAAAGCCCATCTGCGAAGTGGGACGCGACTAGAACTTCTTTCCTGGCGTAGCATGCAAAACAAGTCCTAAAGAACCATCTGGCCAGGGCCATATATATGTATTCGGTGCAGGAGTAACCTACACTCAAAAGGAAACACAATGATCATAAATCCATCCCATGAACTGAAAACTCCGTGTCAAAGGTATCTTGCAGCCAACGATGTGGTGAAATAAAACAATGCCCGTCTTAATACAACAACTGCATACCCTTGTGTATTACTGGTCATTTCAAGCGCCGTGATCTGGACAGCTGAAACTTTAGCTTGCTTCCTTATGCATATCTAAAAGGTGATCGTGGCAGTCAAGCAGGTGATGTGCTCGTCGTCAGCAGTGAATGCATCGGCGAAGACAGTGTAAGTTCCCTAAAGCAAGATTAGCTACAGCCTAGCAGTTGTACTTTGTTGATTTACCGGTGGGATCTCTTTGGGAATCTCGACTTCCTTAACAATCTTGGTCAAGCCCTTCTTCAATGGACACTCCAAGTCGACGTTCTTAATCTGCTCGCACAGATCGGCTGACTGGTTGATGAGTCGAATCAAGCCGTATTTAACCTGTAGGTTCACGTATGCGCCCTCCAAGATCTCCTGGTCGAAAGTGCCCGTCGCCTCGATTTGGAGAGTGGAACCACTGTACACCCATATGTTAGTGGGATAGAAACGGAATTCTTGCTCCCTTCTTGGCTCCAAGTCAGTACGTACGGGACTGGGGGGTTGGGACTGAGATTAACGATTTCAAGCTTGAGGATGTCAGAACCGTGCTCAGGCTTGCAGTATTGGAGTGGGTTGTCCCCTGGAACGTTGATGTCGTCGGTGAAGGCTTTCTGTGATCCAGAGCCAAATAACGATAATCCTTCGGATGAGACAACGGTGCTCAAGCAGAGCGCGAGCAGGCTGGTGGAAAGCTTCATGATAGAGATCAAGGAGGTATGCCTTGAAGGTAGTGGTTGATCGAGAAGATGGCTTGAGATAATGAGAAGATCAGCTCTGCCAGTCGAGGTTCGAGAACGCAGAGCAGCTTATCAGTGGAGGAGGTTGGTGGCACGGCACCCTGGGCCTCCAATTTGGCAGGGAAACGGCGACTTGCTAGACATCGTCATTCGTCATGTGGCCCTTATTTTCCTACCTCACCGTACTTTAACCCCCGGGCGGCGGAGGTCCCGCAAATGCCCATTGTATCAAAGACAGTCGCGCACACATAAATAGCATCGATCGTTCTACCAATGACCGTAGATTACTGTTGCAGATTCTCTCTCCAAAGCACGAGAGCTATGGCTATGACTGCCATGGCACCTTTCAAGGATTCGATACAGGCCACAGCCTAATACCTAGTCGCCGCCTTCTCCGCTTTCTAGGCTAGTAGGTGTGGCGATTGAGTGAGAGGAACTATAAGTTTCACGCCGAAATCGTAATACTCTACATTACTGGCTTCTGACACTGGCCCCAACATTTTGAGACTAACTTGAAGCAAACGAAGTGATTCGCATGACTAGAAAGATTGCAGTTCATAAAGCTCGAGCACTCCCTTTTGTTTGCTAGATATTTTGCGAGTATGAAGTATCTTGAACAAACACAACCAACCCTACACCGTGAATTCCCATATCTATTTTATCAGCCTAGCATTGGCTTCCTGCGTTTTCTACCGTACTCTTTTATGCCTAGGAGGAAGCGGCTTCCTGTACATGACTCCTACAAATCGTTTCATGATCGCTTCTTGGTGTGCTTGCTGGCATCAAGTATGCCTCGGACATTTTGTCCCATTGCAAAAGCCATTGCGGTTGCTTTAGTACTTCTATAAAGGCACCCTGTCGTCACCGTCAACCCTGAGTCTTGCAATTTCTTAAGGCATACTTACAACCAGGAATCACCAGCCATATCGCATTCATTCCGACAAAGTAGACCCAGAAGTAGAATGGTTCGGGCCGGTAATACTGTTTCCCGAAGACCAAGTCCTCATACAAGCTGGTTGACAGATATATCAAGTTGCCATAGATTTGGCCAGTCGAGACCAAGGCTTGGATAGGATGACGATAGTGAGAGTTTTTAATGATGAGGACCGCAGTGAGGATTGACAGCGGTCCCCAAGTCACCACTGTCCACGACTCCATGACTAGTACCAACGGGTCGGCTGACATATATCGTGAGTCAGAGAGTGCGTATTCTTTCCATAAATGTGCCAAGTATGAAGATTGGCTGGGCATGTAAGCGTGATTATACACGAAGTAGCCTTCAAAGAAACAATGTATTGCTCCAGCTGTATTGCCGGTCAGAAAACACTAGGGCCTGGGTAGTAAGAAACCTACTCAGGACAAACCAGAGTACCAGAACTTGGTCTGAGATTTTCAGATGTGGATTACAGTTCTTGGTAACCCAGAAAATCAGGCCCAGGAGAGTTGTGCATCCAGCAGCAAAGGTGGAGATTAGTAGCGGAACTTCCCAATCACCTCCAACGTAGCCTGGAAGATGAAGTTCTTGAGGATAATAAGGATGAGAAGCCCACCCCGTGCCTGCCATAACGCCAAACGGTTAGAGTGTAATGTTCAGGAGAAGGTCGCCTGCCGCTATCATACGCGGGGGAGTCGTCACTTGTTGGTGCAGAGCTTCTGTTGCCTTGCCACGTTCGAGCGTCTCTTGGTGGCCCAGGTGCGGGCTGTTGAGGGAATCACCAACCGCCAGACTGAGGTTATTGCTGCTAGGATGGCTGGAGTTGTGGCCTGGTAGGTGCCGGTTACGGGCTTTCGCTTCTACAGTTTCTTAGGAGGGTGTCATCAGCAGCAAAAGATCCGACTACAGCTAGCATAAGACAGGATATCGGTGGGAAGGTTACTCAGACAAGCTGGTATTAGGAGATCACCGAGAGGCACCTATAGAAGCTATTGAGCACGATGCGAAATGTATGTAGCGTCCTGGGCCGAAGCACTTGTCCTCTAACGGTGCATGGGTAGGGGCAGGATGGATACCGAACAAGCAGGTCAAGCGCCGACCCGGCTGGAGAAGCCACATTGGGGGGGGATTTCGCTAGATATGCTGTGCTGCTGCAGAGGTATGTTCTGCGAAGCAAAGCCAGGTCATAGTCAGGCCTGGTCGTAAGTTTTATTAATACCAGTAAGTTAAGGTATGTATAGTACTCCGTGTTTGGCGTGCGTGAGGCCAGCCAGCCAGATATAGATCCAGCAGAGGCAAGTGTCAGAGGTCAATCGAACTTCGAAGGGAACCCCCTGGGCTAACAGGGCACTACTCCCAAGGCAGAAGAATAGGTATCCACTAAACTAGCGTATGGCCTGATCTGTAAGGCCTTGGTGTTCGATGCTCTATGCTCTATGCTTTGCTTGCTCGCTGCACTCTGTCCCCGCCGACTGCCATTGGCTGACTCTGCTTCGGGGCAGCCAAGTCCTGCGTGCCGCCCTGCACACCTCGCCCGCATGATTCTTGCTGGTGAAGTGACGGTATTTATGCTTCGCCGGCTGTCGCACACGGGCATACATATACCGTAAATTTCTCAGCGGCCTGCTTCGTTGCAAGACCTCAACTGCCATGCCCGAGCCTCCCTTCTCCCCCTTTGTTTTTCCACCGCAAGAACATAAAAACTTGCATCTTGCGTCGTGCGCACCGAACAGTGCGACCGATACACACTATCCTCATTCAGCCCTCCTCTCACCCTCAACAATCCTCCTCTCCTCCTCCTACCGCTCGCCGACACAGGAAGCTGTCTCTTACGATGTCACTTCTGACCGGTGGGCATTATTATGGCATCCCAACATCGAAGCTGGCGGCCCTCTGCCACCGTAGGTCGGCCTTTTCGTTTCCGCCGGTTGTTCGTCTATTCACCTAGCCCTTGCTTTACTTTTACCGTCAAGTAAGGTAAGGTACGGTATTCCAAGCATGGCCGACCCTAATCTGCTTTAAAGCGGCGGCCCCGCTAATCCTCGCGCTCTGTACGAAGGACTGTAGAGAATGCCGTCCAGAGTCTCTCGGTCTCCCCCTCTGATCTTTACAACACCAAGCCCGAAGTAAGCAATTCTCTTCCATTCTCCTCAACACTCACAGCTCGAATCTCTTTCTCTACCCGCGACATCTGCCGTTTCCGTCGCGAATTCTTTCGAGTCCTTGACGCCATCCTTCCCACACTCCGGCAAACAAGCGCGAATATCGTCTTTGTTTGAGCACCCAGCCCTTCACGCCTCCTCGTCTGGAAAAGCCTTCACACACTCGCTCCTGAATCCCTATTAATCGTCGCCCTAGTACCCTTCAATCCTTCTGCGCCTTTACAATACCCACTAGACACCTCATCTAATCCACCAGTACATCTCGTTCCGTCAACACAATTTCGTCCCGTCCTCAGCACCCTCTTCCATCCTCAAGCTGACACGATCGCCCACAACTAATGGTCTGAAGCACCCCGAGCCCGACTTTGGCAACTGATGATAGCCTCGATCGACGCCCGTCGCTCCTATCTTTCTGCGACAAAGTCCTATATCCAGTTACCGTCGTCTTCGTCGTCATGCGACTCAGGCAGCCCTATCTGTGAACTCACCTTATTCCTCTCTCCACCAGCCACCAGGAGGCTCCTGCTAGATTATGACAGAAAGGCTTCTCCATTCAACCACGCAGCTCGCGCACCCCATTCAGGCCGTCTTCCATCCCGCAAATCCCGTACAGACAGGCGATGCGCCTCCCATTTCCGAGTCGGTAGAGGAAGAGCCCTACACCATCAAGTGCATCTGCGATTATTCGGACGATGATGGTAATACCATATATTGCGAAACCTGTGATACGTGGCAGCACATTGAGTGCTTCTACCCTGGCCGCGTTGACGATGCCGCGAAGGAAGAATTCGACCACTCTTGCATGGACTGCAAGCCACGGCTGCTCGACGGCAGACACGCAACGGAACGACAACGGCAACAACGCCAAAACAAAGCCAACAACGAAGGCAACGAGAAAAAGGGCAAGCGACCGTTGGCGAAGAGCCATAAGAAAAAGACAAAGCCGTCAGATCTACAAGTCAACGGCGGGAATCCACACGATCACGATGTCCACAAGCACAACAGCCCTCAGGACCATAACCTTCCAATCAAAGCCAAGGGCCATCGCTCAAGCAAATCGGTCAATTCAGTGGCCAAGCGCAGTCCTTCATACAACTCGAAGCCTCAAAATACAATCCATCCCCCAAGTCCTGCTCACACACCGCCGGATTTACCAAATGGTTTCGAAGTTCATGGTTACTCAGAGAACTTCCTGATACTCTACAAGGACGACCATGACACAACTACCGAAGCCAACACATATTCAAGCCTGGCTGTATCCAATGCCATGTCATCTTGGCTACACGATCCTAACAAGCTACGATTGGACACAGGCGTGGAGAACGGTGACGAGGTCTTCTACAAGGTGAAAGTGGGCCTCGATGAATTGAAATGGCCAGATCTACAAATCGAACACAAGACGGATACCCTCTTCAATGATACCGTGTTGCAATGGCGATTTATTGTTACCCCAAAGCAATTACCTCCATCCAGCCGCATTGGCGAGCTCAATGGCTTGGTAGGGTTCCAAAGAGATTATGTGAGCGACCCAGAAAACCGTTGGCAGGATACACCGCACCCACGTCCCTTCGTCTTCTTCCATCCACGACTGCCCATCTTCATCGATACAAGGCGGCAAGGGTCTAAATGCCGTTACGTTCGAAGGAGTTGTCGGCCAAATACGTCCCTCGAAATATACACGATTGCCGATTCTGCAGAGTATCACTTTTGGTTGATAAGTGATGGTGCTCTTGCGCCAAATGAGCAGATTACCCTAGGCTGGGACTTTCGCTTCCCATCTGATGTCCATTCTCGCTTTGTGCGCTTGCTAAACCTTGCTGACGATGAAGGTTTGCGAAGTGAAGGAACTGATCTGTCCGAAGAAGAGTACAATATCATTAGTGATGTCATTCATCAGGTACTCTCGGATCATGGTGGATGCGCTTGTGATCTTGGTTCCAACTGCCAGTTCGCGCGCTTCCATCGAAACTACCGTGGAAGAATACAGGCTTCCACCAATGGAGCACGACCAAAGAAAGGTCGCAAACAAAAGGTTCACACGTCCCCCAATAGTACAGGCCAGGCCACCAACAGTCGCGCTGCTAGCGAAGGGCATCAAGATCCCGAAAACGACGATGATATTCGATCCATGTCCGGATCGGTCAAAGGAAAGCCACGCAGTCGAGATATGACACCTTTGCTGGGTATTCGTGACATGAATGGCAATTTACCAGAAAGTTCGGACCGCGAGAAAAGAAAGTTGGCCATGGAGGAGCAATTATTCCAGAAACAAGCTGAACAAGGCCAGCCCCCACGCAAGAAGAAAAGAGCGTCTGAGGTGTCTAACATCAATTCTTCATTATCGGCACAAACCTCGTTGCAAACACCGAAACAAAGACAAAAGTCAGTTGCCCAGCGATCCACAGGCGCACAATCCACTAGTTCCAACACGGCTCGTGGAAGGCAGTATGTTGATGCGGGCACTTCAAGGAGGCAATCTGGTTCACCATATAGTGGCATATCACCTACTACTGCTTTACCGTCCCTGCCAGATCCTTCATGGCGTCGAGAATCACCTTCGAATCATTCGCGGCAGCCATCGCCTAGTCAAAAGTACGTCGACAGTTGTACTCAAACAGATTCTGTGGAGAATGCATGGTTCAGTCGTCACAACACTCCTCCAAGACCTCGGAAGAATATTATCACTCTTTCGCAGCGACTACTCAAAAACCGGCAACGGCTGCGTGCACAGCAGGAAGCGTATGTGAAACCCAAAAGGAGCAACTCGACCAACGGAGAGGATGATGCTAGCGTGGGATCTTCGGCCTCTCCAGCGATGGAGCTTGACACAAGTCACGGTCAAGTTTTTGACCACGACTCTGTAGGCTCTCCTTCTGAAGTACGTGGCCGGGCAGCGAGTATTGCTTCTTCTACGCCTTCCATGGATACACCTTCGTGCGCGATGGATGCACAAGGGCAGGAACTTTCCACCAATTTACATTCGATTAAACCACCTCCGCCGCAGTGGTCTACCTCGTCGTTTGGTACCGGTGCACCTGATGTTGGTGGACAAGGCTCTCCCAGTATGAAGCTTCAGATGCCACCCGCTCCTGTCTTTGCTACCCCTCTCGCTTCTGGTTCACCAACTGGCTCGGTGACGCCGTCAGCAGCAACCTCATCTACAGCACAATCGCCTTATGCATCTAATTTCTCAAATAATTTTGCGTCACCGGTCACGAACGGAGTGATACATCCAAGCCCGGTGAAGACTACAAAGAAGTTGAGCTTGAGTGATTACAAAGCCAGACGAAAGTTGACAGATTCATCGTCCTCGATGAAGCCATCTGTACGTGGAAGTCCAACTGCTCCTGGTATACTGAAGCCGGTTTTGGCAGCTGTTGAAGAAACCAAAGCATTGGGTATTTTAGATGACACGGTTGTTGTTGAAAGAGGTATAGATCCGATGGATCTTGCTGGGGACAACACTTCGACACCAAAAGAACCTTTACCTTCAGACGGAACGAATGGCATTTTGTAAAATATATAGACCCGGCGCTACGCATGTGATTAACGGCTTTTTCCCTGTGGTTTTGGGCGTATTGTGATGGAGATCTGGGATGCAAAAGGGGGCTTGAGAATAGCCCATGGCGTTTGGGACTGACCTAAGAAGTCGGTGGATTTGGTCTTTTGTTATTTTTAGGTTGTCTCGCTGAGGACCATCTTGAAAGTGTTCAAGCTTTTGTTCAAGCCTTTGTATCACCAGTAGCTCATCATATAGTTGAGGTTCTCAAAGCTCAGTTCCAAAGCATTTTCAAGATTTGGTTGATGGTGACCTTGAGTAATTTAGCAGTGAACAGAGTCTTGTAGGTGTCTTCAATGTAAGAAGTGTTTTTGTAATGAAAAGTGGATTCACACTCAAAGAATGGGCAGCGCACTCCGATTCATAGCCAATTCTGAGCTCTTGCTCCAGCTGCCGCTCGGCTCACGCCTCCATAGTAGAACCCTTCCATCATCCCCAGTACTTCCAAGCAGCTGCCCATCATCATCGAAATCTACCCTCCACACAGGGGCACGATGAGCATCTAATTTCGAAACTTCTTTGACAACATGCTTCACATGCCCTGCACCTGCACTGCCAGATCCTTCCCGTGCACCTGCCAGGCCAGCTCCAATTCCGGACGGTTTTCCGGATTCCACCGGTTTCTGGAAAGGGATTGGTTGAGCAACAGCCGATGAAGTGTAGTCTCTGCTTTGGGTTGAAGGCTGTGACCCGGGAGTAGAGATTTCATATATGCGTATCAACCCATCTTTGCAAGCGGTGGCCACGATGTCGAATCCACGGACATTGCCAGGAGCCCATGCAATATCTCTGACCAGTCCTCTATGCCCTCTAAGGTCGGCCATGCAACAAAACTCCTTACTCATATTGGATCCCAATGAGACACTGTGCACCACTTCTCGGGTGCGCCAGATACTTGCAGAATTCATGCTAGCAACAATCATGCTCAAGGCATCTTTTGGGATGCCTTGGCGAATGGCATTATAGCACGGCTCTAGATTAGGATCAAACTGGACCTTAAAGGAAGCTTCATCGCCCCTGGAAGGAATATCACTCTGTTTCATGGCTAGGAATTTGTCAAACTCCGTCCAATTGGCCATGTTCTCCGGCTCGTCGTTCTCATAAACCATGATTGTGGCACTTCTCTCAATCAATGCAAGATAGGTGTGTCTGGTCGACGGATTGTGTGTGATGCTGAAGGAGCAAAAGGTCCCGCGTGACGTGGCACGCAGTTCCCAGACTGGAGTCGGGAAGCGCCGACCTTTCAGAGGGGCAACGGTGGGGTCTTCAGCCCAGAGCTTGAAGCGACCATCGGCAGAGATAGATGCAAGTAGGTTTGGGTGGATGGTAGGCGGGAGCCATTGCAGCTAAGAGCTTGCGTTAGTGAGCGAGAAGCACGGAGGTGAGAGGAATCACTTCGAGGATTTCTCCGTTGTGCGCTCCCCACGTATCACACAGGTTCCAGGTGCCGTCCTGGTACCGGTTGTAGACTTTGATCTTGCCATCCACTGAGCTTGATGCGAACCGATCTCCGTAACTGTTGAAGGCCGTGGCTTGGATCATGTCTCGATGGGTGTTCTGGAGCAGAGCAAAGCCCTGCTTGGCGGGCGATGAGGGCGGCGGAGGACGGGTGTCATGCTCCATATTATCCAGCGTCGGCGCCATCGCTGCTTGCTTTTGCTGTGCTACATGTATCCGGCCTCATGAGAGGGAGCATTCGAGGCGGAGATGGTAGCTAGCGCATGTGTGAGTGAGTCGCCCACCGGCACTGCTGCGAATACGGGGCGCGAATATGATATACCGTAATCCCAGCGAGCGGATCGGGGCCCTGTCGCCGTCGTCGTGCCCATGCGCAAAAAAGTGGGAAGGCCACCTTTCAGCCTCGTGTGGGAATCTGACTCGACTTCGACTTCGACTTCGGCTTCGACCTCGCTCTGTCCTTCCTACGCGAGAGCCATGTTCTGTTCGTGCCCATCATGACGACTGCTTCGCTCTCCAACACCGAGTCTCTAACGCTCTTGTCCCTGACGATCGCCTCGGCTGCCATCATCGCCAACACCTTCCATGGCGATGGCGAGCCTCTCGTCGCCTCGGTGGCTTTAAGTGGAATTGCTTTCTCTGCCTCTTATGCCATGATCCGCTGGCTCGGTCCCACGTTCATGAAGGCTGGTTTAAAGGGGGTGGATATGAGCAAAGTGCACAAGAAGGAGATTCCAGAGACAATGGGAGCGGTCACCGCTGTCGTGTACCTTTTACTCATCATAGTCTTCATCCCATTTCCCTTCTATAAGGATATCGTGGCGGCCACGAGCGGGGGAGGGAATCGAGATGTTGTCCTCGAGGTTGAGCATGTGCAGCATGGAAGATTGCTGCACCGCTTCCCCCATAGCAAGGTGATAACGACCTGCACATCTCCGTGGGCGACAGACGAGGCTGATGAATTCCCCAGCTAGCTTCCTACTTGTCGGCTATCCTCTCTCTCCAGTCGATTTGCATCCTCGGTATTGGTGATGATCTCTTCGACATACGATGGCGGCATAAGTTCTTCATTCCAGCATTTGCCAGCATTCCGATCTTGATTGTCTACTTTGTTGACTTTGGGGTTACCCAAATCGTTATCCCGATTCCTCTTCAGCCGTATTTAGGAGAGCTGTTTGATCTTGGTATTCTTTACTATGCCTATATGGCAGCGATTGCTATTTTCTGTCCAAATAGTATCAACATCCTTGCAGGCATCAACGGCATCGAAGTCTCTCAGTCTCTCGTCATCGCTCTTTTACTAGTCATGAATGACTCTTTATATCTCCTCTCGCCTTATCCACATCCAGCGACCGACTCTCATCTATTCTCTCTGTACTTGCTACTACCCTTCATTGGTGTGTCGCTGGCCCTGTGTTGTCATAACTGGTACCCGGCACGCGTTTTTGTCGGCGATACGTACTGCTACTTTGCAGGGATGGTCTTCGCTGTTGTCGGTATTCTGGGCCATTTCTCGAAAACACTACTACTTCTATTTGTTCCACAGATATTCAACTTTCTTTACAGTGCTCCTCAGCTTTTCCATATTGTTCGATGTCCGAGGCATCGTCTTCCTCGGTTCAATGCACGAAGCGGCCTCCTGGAGCCAAGTGTTACGGAATGGCAAACCCCTCCCAAGCCCATCATATCTGCAGGCTTGAGAGCCCTGCATCAATTGCATCTTCTTAGGATAACGATAGATGCCAGAGGCGTCATTACAGAGAGTACCAATTTTACCTTACTAAACCTATGGCTTGTTTGGTTCGGGCCGAAGAGAGAAGATCGACTGGCAAAAGAGATTCTGCTCATGCAATTCTTTTGCGGGCTTACAGGGCTATTTGTAAGACATAGACTGGCATTGTGGATATTCAAAGAGGACAACTTGTAACTTGTATGATATTATTCTCTTTATCTGGTAGATAAATTCAAGTGGAGGGTTTTTAGACTACACTCTGATTGTTACTTGGAAACAACAGCCAGTTATTGACCAGAAAAAGTTATTGCTTTGGGCACCACCCAAAGCACAAGGAATTCAAGGTCTCCAAACGCCCCAATTATTCTCCTACGCTAGCCGCAAAATGAACTCCAAAGCACCAATACCAAAGTAAGTGATCATTCAAGAACGCCCGAGACCACCGCATCAAATAACGCCTGCCAGTTCGGCATTCTCAGGTGCCACCATGTCCTGCTTCCGCTGCTATGTTGCCAATTCTCTTCCAATGCTTTCCGAAGTGCGTTGTCGGCATCCAATGCGGTACCTTCTTTCTCCATCCACGCCCTTTCTGCCTCCCTCTTCGCCTTCTTAACGACCACCTCGTCGTCCTCACACCGATACAAATCACACTTGTTACATTCCGTGCAGCCTCTACCACCATTTGGTCGGAAGTGCTCGCAAAAATGGCGATAACCTTCTCCATTGCCTATGTCTTTACGACAGACATAGCACATCTGGTACCCACATACACATGTCAATTTGTTGCAGCCCGATGACTTGACGAAAGACGTGTTACAACGTGGGCATGTCCTCTTGATGGCTAGTGACATCGCAAGCTCCACTTGGGTACGTAGCGCAACCAGTGACGATTCGTGGCAGATATGAATATCCTTCCAAGCCTTTTGGCACGATATGCAAGAGGCACGCCGGCAGTGCTCAGACTGGCAAACAAACTTAAGACCTAATCCTTTCCGACGGAGGCGGATTACCGAGCTGTGAATTTGCGACAATGCATAATCTCCGAACGTCTGACGTGAGGAGAAGAGGAGGAAGAGGACGGAAAACAGCAGGAATAGTGGTAGGCAGAAAGGTACCATGCCCAGGCCAAACGTAAAAATTGCGAGAGTATAGAAAGAGGCTGTTCCAACGCGCTTAAGTTTCCAACTTCGCTGGGCTTCAGGTAGATAGAGCTCGTCAACCTCTGCGTAACTGCAGAATGGACATCGGATAAGAGGCAGCTTGGTCTTGAGAAGATTATCCTCAGCTAATCTCTCGTCCAGTTTGCGTAGCACATCTTTCCCACCCTTCTCCTCTATGAAAGCCCGATGTACAAAGTCCCTAGGGACACAACCATGGCAGTCATCTGACATTGCTGCCACACATCTTAGGGTGCCGCTTTCTAGGTCAATATTGCGCTGCCACCCTTGTCCAAACAAAGACTCATTAACAGCATGCCTTATGCAGCGGAAGCAGATGAGATGCCCCCCGTCGTTGCAGGCCGCAAGCTCTTCAAAGGTTGTTGCCGTAAAACAACATTCGCAGTCGTGCAAGAAGTCGTGCTCTTCTGCTTCAGTAATGTTGAGCTGTAAAGCAAGTTCCCGGTCTTTTGTCTCCCTTTCCACGATCATACGCTCCTGTAGGGGAACTATGAGCGAGTCAAATAGCTCTCGGTCCAGCTCCACAGACGACGTAGCCTTGATGGTGGGGTAGATAGATCCCTGGCCTGTGGAATGCCATACGACAAGAGGATGATCCTCTGCTTGGGCGTGAGATACGGGCTTCCTTCGCATAAATAGGGAAGAAATAGAGAATCTCCATGATTTAGAAGAAAGGGCAACCAAGGTGGGCCGAGCAAGGGTATAAGAATGGTTGAACTCAGCTAGCACTCCATTGATTGTAGACCGAGAAAGTCCCTTGAATTCGTGATATGTCACCATCTTGACAGCTTTCTTATATTCCGGAGTTCTGAATTGTTCCTCAACCGGTACAAGAACGCTCAGCTCCAAAGGGTTAGGCACCTCCCGTGCCATTTTTTGAGGCCCTCTGTCTTTCAACGCAACCCTATATCGTCCTCTGACCCATTTCATCTTGTTCTTGAGCAGCGCTTCGGTAACAACAGCTAACCTGGACTCCCGGTCGAAGCTACAAAGCATTTCACGAAAGACCTCGACTTGTACATCGGGGAAAATCGCGGCAAGTGCAACGAGGCTGTCTCGAAGCTCTCGCAGATCGGGATCTACGGAATCGGCGGAGGGGACATCTGCCTGGCAGTGCGGGTATTGCGCATCGGGAGAACCTCTCGTAGGGTTGGATGCAGGAGCATCTTCGTCTGCCTCATCTGTGGATGCGCTGTTATGTGGTGTCGGGGGACTGTTTCTCCGCTGGGCTCTTGGGCTGACAGGCCTCAGCAAAGCGGATAAGACCATGGCGGCCAGCTATGTTACATGGCTGTGGCTCTCCGGGGGAAGGAGGATGTAAACAGGAGCGGTGTTGGGTGGATGGGCGAGGGTTTTGGGAAAGAGGACTCTCGCCGCTGGGAGTGAGGAGAGGGAGTCGGGAAGGGAAGATGAAGGTAGAAGTTGCAGCAAAGTAGACATGAGGTAAGACGATCGGATAAGGCCGGTCAGGCATAACTCGTAATTCGGTGCCTGCCCTGTCCGAGGCGTTGCTGAGTGCCGCAATGGACGGCTCCCGGCAGGGGAGGGTGGCTGCAGCCGATGCTGACATAAGAGGACTACAGTATATTTCACCCCCTAAACGCGGTGAATTGACAGGAACTCCACGGCCGTTACACTCCCCCAAGCCGAGCCAGGACGTTGACACAGTCTTGAGTCATTGTTTCCTGTCTGCTCGTCTACGCAATTAATTCTTTTACTCGATGCTCTGGAGCAGACTCTGCTCAAAGGGCAAGTCCTTGAGGTTTCTACCTATCAATACCACTTTCCCACTACTGTGCTGGCTGCTTTCAGCCTCCATACCATCTTGCCTTGGGGCATCTAGCATCTCGAAGATCTCGCGTACACCCTGGACGATCTTCACCTCCCCATTGGTGAGGGGTATTCTTGCCTTCAACCTGTGCACCTCGAGGGCTCGCGCATCGTTGAGCTCTTTTGTCTTCTCTTCCCACATCCTCTTCTTTGGGTTTTTCTGGATGAAGCCCTCGTCGTCGCCAAGCAGCTTCGATTCCCAAAGAAGAGCTCTGATCCACGCATCAAGTTTTGGAAGCCTGCAAGGATCCAAAACTGGTAGTGAGATGGAAATGGTAGATATAGTCTGCCAGCATCAGCTCAACTCCACGTAAAGCAGGTATAGAAGTAAGATAAGGACCCACGGTATCTAAGTGGCTATGCCCTCGAGCATCTACTTCGAGCGATCCTACTTTGTCGTACGCGTGCAGGTCAAGAAGGAACCCTTCGAGGCCTGGGACTTGCCCAAGTTTTGTCACATGGATTCTTGCGAGCCCGTTAATAGACTGGACTCGCTGCTGGACAGTTTGAAGCTCTTCATCACTGACGAGATCGGACTTATTGAGCACGATCACATCTGCGTGAGAAATCTGAACGTGGGCAGTAGTCATGACGGGACCCAGATGGCCCTCATGGTCAACCAAGGTCTCTTGTGTTGGCTCATCGAGGCTCTTCAAGATATTCTTTGCGTCAACAAGTGTAACAATGCCATCAAGATAGATCGTACTCCCCAGACCTTCATCGACCCAGAACATGGGAGCAATGTTACCAGGATCTGCTAGCCCGGTCGTCTCCAGAAGAATGTAGTCAAAAGCACCTTTCTTCTCCATCAGGGATTCGATGGCATTTACCCCTTGGTCCCTTCGTGGTGTCAGTCCAAACCCATCAATTAGACTGGAATGAGAAATGCCCTACTTCACAGAACAGCAGATGCATCCGTTCCCAACTTCTAACCATTCTTGAACATCTTTGCCGTCCTTGCTGACGGTCAAAGACTTTTCAATATCCATGGCTAGTAGATCAGAACTTTGCAACCCATAAGCTCAGCACTCCAGGTACTCACAATTTCCAAATTCTGTCGAGGCTATTCAGTAAGCCATCCAATACTAGCGAATAAAATCCATACCATTCATAATGACAGCAATCTTCTTGCCATGATGTGCAGTCAAGATGTAATTCAACAAGGTAGTCTTTCCTGCTCCTAGATAACCAGTGACAATGGTAATTGGCACCCGGGCTACATTTGATGTCACCGCTGCAACCCCATCATGGTCAGTACTGGCCGCAATGTCCACCAACATTGGCGGCAGGTCGTCGTCGTCCTGATCCATGCTTTTCTGGTTAATTGTGTCAGTAAAATGGTTCTGAACTAGCCGCAGGCGGATGCAGAGCAGGGAGCGACGGAGTTAGGAAAGTAAAGAGTGATGATGGGGAAATCTGGAGAGCGAGCCGCTCAAATTCTCGATTAGAGTATGTAGAGTAGACCAGCCAAGTCGTGCACAGATCGTTGATCGCTGTCGGGCACGCCAAATTTAACTTTTGCCTACCACCTCCGATGGGGGCGGTGCGCAAACTCGACTAACCTTCCACGCGCGCGGCTGATCGCGCAACCAGAACGACTGAGCTCCCGTCGTGCTCCCTCCTACAACCCATCCTGAATCGCTCTGTCACCTATACACTCTCTCTCCCTTTCTGCAGGCCCATGCCGATACTTCGGATCTGGTAGCTACAGCTCGAGCTACTTTCGTCAGACTGCATCCTCGGTTGTCGTTCTCGACGCGCAGCCTCACATTCCTGGACGTGCAAATGGCGAGCACGCCCGTGTCCACCGAGGGCACAGGATCGGATGGGGTCCCTCGTACGACACCACGACTTCCATCCCCTCCTCCTCCTACGGAGATCCAAATAGGGGCCCGGTCACCATCGCTCGGGAACTTCTCCAACACTCAAGACACATCTATCGAGCAGGCTATTGCTGATGCCAATGCGAGCCGCAGAATTCATCCGGGTACCAAATCTGCCGATATGGCAGCTGGACCACCACTAATTCCCCTCAGTGAAGTTGGTCTTTTCTGCCTTTCATTTTGTCGGGATGGCAAGTTAATGGTTTTGTAGCTCGATTCGGCCTTCCAGCTACAGGAGCATCTAAAAGCCCTTCATTTTTATTACTCCAAGCCATCCTCTAGCACTCATACCATTCCCATCAGTCGCGAAACTGCCAGCCTCATAACCACACAGCCAGAAGGTATCGATCGTGCCCTTTGGCTTTACGAATTGTGCCGCTTTCTGATCAATAAATGCAATGATCTTATCATTGGTTTCCTATTCGACGACCCGCCTTGCTCTGCGACAACATGCCCTGAGATGAGGGCGAGTGAATGGCAGTTCTTGTGCGCAGTTCATGATTCACCCAAGAGCTGTTGCGCGATTGACTACTGCTGCCATACGCTGGACTGGGCAACCAATATTGTCACAAGCCAGAAGATATTCCCAAGTCGCCTCAGCCTGGGCGCCGGCGATGCTGTGGATGATCGTGGTGCGGGGATAAAGCACCTAGTCAATATATTCCGTAGGTTACACAGAATATTCGCACATGCATGGTTCCAACATCGCGAGGTTTTCTGGGCTGTAGAAAGTCAGACTGGCCTCTACGTCCTGTTCAAGACGGTTTGCGACGAATATGAACTACTTCCCGCCGAAAACTATAAGTTGCCCCCAGAGGCTGAAGGCTTGGACCCAGTCGAAGAATCAAAATCACATATATCATCAATCTACAGATCAGAACCTTCCAAATCTAACCCCGTGACTTCAATCGAGGAAGACTTCATGGGTGTTGGTAGGACAAATACCAGAAGACATATCAGGCAAAGTCCATCGGTGGGGTCTGCTGTCACTACAGTTCTGGAGAGTGATGAGGAGGATCATCAAGGCGACGTTACGCAAAAGCTTGGCAAACTCCACCTTGCAGAGGAGGAAGAGCATGAGGATGACACTACCGAAGTACCTGTCATTGTAGAAACGTACGAGGTGGATAATCTCGAGGGGGAGGGTATCGAGGATCGTCTGGAAACACAGCCAATCGTTGAATCTAAGTCCTTCCACGAACAAGGCAGTACTGAAGCTATACCGGAGTCCATTATAGAAGAGACAGAAGAAGGGTTGGAGAGACCTGCTGTGGAGTCAGGCGATGAGAGCACTCGAGCAGAGCCTGCTGTAGATGGTGCCATTATGGATAAGAGCGAGCAAGATTTGCCGCGAGAATCCATCTCAGAGAAGCTCACAGATATCCAGAAGACAGCACAGATCAAGGAAGCCTAGAAACCCCATAATAAGCATATGAACCGGGGGTCTTACTTCCACATTGTACTTATAGATACCCAGGCGCTGGCTTTCGGGACAACGACCATAGATTAGTAATGAATGGATAATGATAGGTGAGCTACAAAGCTCGCTTTCCCTGGAGTACTCCAGACGTTACGCTACAGATTTTTTGGACATCGTTGCTGCATTGCAGCCACTATTTCCCCTTGGTTGTGCAGAAGGGATAAGGGCTAGGGGAAGGGCTTGGGGCACATGAGGTATGTACACTATGCACGTCTTAGGGGTATATCTGTGGGGTTTATCCCTAGTCATTTGTAGTGTGGGGTGTGGAGCAACAAAAATTTAGAACGTGTTGATGGTCGGGCCAGCTATTAACTTCAGCTAACCTCACCAGTAGTGAGTACCTGGGGTTACCATCATGGTGATTAGCTAAGCTTAATTTTCTATATACTTTTCTCCCCCTCTCCCCTCCTACACAGCATCCAAGGAGGCTTCCGAGGCCGATGTCCCTGAATGATTATGATGACCTTTTATGGTACTTCCCCATTTCTCAATCCAGAGTTGCCTGAAAGCCGAGTACTGTATAATATCTTCTCCGTGACCATTCGTCCTATGCCTTTTCTACACTTACATGTCTAGAACTCCCTTCTCTGAATCTCTTCGGCATACGCCGCGTCTGTCCTAGGAGGTATATACTTACAGGCCAATATTATATATAAGGTAATACCTACTATGGATTTACTATCTAATATAGGTTTAACTTGGTTTAGTTCGAACTAGATTGGGATTTGATGGTCAGGAGTTAAACTTGGTAGTTTTAGCGCCTCTACACCGTGGTTCTGATTGATTAGTAGAGCTTCTAAAGAATGTATCATTTTAATTAAAAAAAAAGTTAACCTTATACCATCAAGAAGAATAAACTTTGCTGTAGCAACTGTCCTATTAAAAGACCTAACAACAATCCTACACATGGATCAGCGCGCGGGATCCCTCAGGGCTGATATTCCATCGGCTACGCCCACCTAGTCCGAACTCTGGTTCCTTGACAACTCCTCCGACCTTATTCAAATAACGTCCTTTCCTATCTAGATATGTATCTTCGTTTATTTTACTCCAAATTATTCCTTTTCGCCGGTACAGCTTTGTTCGTTGGTTCAGTTCTACAATATATTAACAGTCTAAAGTACCTTACCCATCAGTACCCTCAAACACCAAGGAAGACGATGAGGACTATACTGCTCAACGTTTTTTACTTCTTTTCTATATCGTCCCTCACCCACGCAGCACCTGGACCATCTGGGCCTTCTGGACCTGCTGGACCTTCTGGACCTTCTGGACCTGCTGGACCTTCTGGACCTTCTGGACCTTCCGGGCTAAAGGGTCCATCAGGACTACCTGGCGCAATTGGTCGAACTGGACCTTCTGGCCCAAGAGGTCTATCAGGACCACCAGGCTCAACTGGACCATCTGGACCAACAGGTGTACCAGGACTACCAGGCTCAATTGGTCGAACTGGACCTTCTGGCCCAAGAGGTCTATCAGGACCACCAGGCTCAACTGGACCATCTGGACCAACAGGTGTACCAGGACTACCAGGCTCAATTGGTCGAACTGGACCTTCTGGCCCAAGAGGTCTATCAGGACCACCAGGCTCAACTGGACCATCTGGACCAACAGGTGTACCAGGACTACCAGGCTCAATTGGTCGAACTGGACCTTCTGGACCGATGGGTCTATCGGGACCACCAGGCTCAATTGGTCGAACTGGTCCATCTGGACCGATGGGTCTACCAGGACTACCAGGCTCAATTGGTCGAACTGGTCCATCTGGACTAGTAGGACTATCAGGCCCAACTGGTCGAACTGGACCACCTGGACCTTCCGGACCAACAGGTGTATCAGGACTTCCAGGCTCATCTGGACCATCTGGACTGACAGGGGTTTCTGGAGCATCAGGCTTGTCAGGACTACCAGGCTCAACCGGACCTTCCGGGCCAGCAGGCATATCAGGACTACCAGGCTCGACTGGTCCATCTGGACCAACAGGAATTTCAGGTGCATCAGGTCCATCTGGTCCATCTGGTCCAACAGGCATCTCAGGACTGCCAGGCTCACCTGGACCATCTGGACTAACAGGGATTTCAGGTGCATCAGGCCTGTCAGGACTACCAGGCTCAACTGGACCTTCCGGACCAGCAGGTATATCAGGACTACCAGGCTCAACTGGTCCATCTGGACCAACAGGAATTTCAGGTGCATCAGGTGCATCAGGTGCATCAGGCCTGTCAGGACTACTAGGCTCAACTGGTCCATCAGGACCAACTGGAAGATCTGGACCTTCCGGACCAATAGGTTCATCAGGACCATCGGGTCCATCTGGGCCAACAGGTGTGTCAGGACTACCAGGCTCAACCGGCTCATCTGGACCATCAGGTCCAACTGGAAGATCTGGATCCTCCGGGCCAGCAGGCGCATCAGGTCCATCTGGTCCATCTGGGCCAACAGGTGTATCAGGACTACCAGGTGTATCAGGTGTATCAGGTGCATCAGGCCTGTCAGGACTACTAGGCTCAACTGGTCCATCAGGTCCATCAGGTCCAACTGGAAGATCTGGACCTTCCGGACCAATAGGTTCATCAGGTCCATCAGGACCATCTGGGCCAACAGGTTTATCAGGACTACCAGGCTCAACTGGTCCAACTGGCCTGTCTGGACCTTCCGGACCAACAGGTGTGTCAGGACTACCAGGCTCAACTGGTCCATTAGGTCCAACTGGAAGATCTGGATCCTCCGGGCCAACAGGCGCATCAGGTCCATCTGGTCCATCTGGACCAACAGGTGTATCAGGCCTGTCAGGCTCAACTGGTCCATCAGGTCCAACTGGAAGATCTGGATCCTCCGGGCCAACAGGCGCATCAGGTCCATCTGGTCCTTCAGGACCAACAGGTGTGTCAGGACTACTAGGCTCAACCGGATCATCTGGACCATCTGGACCTTCGGGACCAATAGGTGTATCAGGACTACCAGGCTCAACCGGATCATCTGGACCATCAGGACCATCAGGACCATCTGGGCCAACAGGTGTATCAGGGCTGTCAGGCCTGTCAGGACTACCAGGACTATCAGGCTCAACTGGTCCATCAGGTCCAACTGGAAGATCTGGATCCTCAGGGCCAACAGGCGCATCAGGTCCATCTGGTCCTTCAGGACCAACCGGTGTGTCAGGACTACTAGGCTCAACCGGATCATCTGGACCATCTGGACCCTCGGGACCAATAGGTGTACCAGGCCTACCAGGCTCAACTGGTCCATCTGGACCAACAGGAATTTCAGGTGCATCAGGTGCATCAGGCCTGTCAGGACTACTAGGCTCAACTGGTCCATCAGGACCATCGGGACCATCAGGGCCAACAGGTGTGTCAGGACTACTAGGCTCAACTGGTCCAACTGGCCTATCTGGATCTTCCGGGCCAGCAGGCGCATCAGGTCCATCTGGCCCTTCGGGGCCAACAGGTGTATCAGGACTAGCAGGTGTATCAGGGTTACCAGGCTCAACCGGATCGTCTGGACCATCGGGACCATCTGGGCCAACAGGTGTGCCAGGACTACCAGGTTCAACTGGTCCAACTGGCCTATCTGGATCTTCCGGGCCAACAGGCGCATCAGGTCCATCTGGTCCTTCGGGACCAACAGGTGTGTCAGGACTACCAGGCTCAACCGGATCATCTGGACCATCGGGGCCATCGGGACCATCTGGGCCAACAGGTATGTCAGGACTACCAGGCTCAACTGGTCCAACTGGCCTATCTGGATCCTCCGGGCCAACAGGCGCATCAGGTCCATCTGGTCCTTCGGGACCAACAGGTGTGTCAGGACTACCAGGCTCAATCGGATCATCTGGACCATCTGGACCTTCGGGACCAACAGGTGTATCAGGACTACCAGGCTTAACTGGTCCATCTGGTCCATCTGGTCCATCCGGGCCTTCAGGACCCACTGGGGTAGCAGGGCCTTCGGGATCATCTACCTATTCCTACATTGGCTGTTCTACACTCGACCTTCTGTCCTACTTTGCTCGCGATTTCAAATATAGTGATAGTCCAGTTACTATTGATCTCTGCGCGGCGGAATGTATTGATTATTTCTACTTTTATATCGAACAAGGAATATATTGTGCCTGTATAACACCATTATCAACAACAACAACGCAGGTTACAACTCTTACAAGTAACGTAAACTGTAATCTTAAATGTGCAGGGAACCCTAATCAGTGGTGCGGTGGAGGGTTAAATGATGGTAGTGGTACTCCATTATTCTTAAGTGTGTTTGAAAGGGCCTAGGTTTATATTGAAGTACAGTCGAGTGATTCTTTGCTTATAGGTAATAGTTGATTCGATATATCATTACTAAGACCTGATTATCATTGAAGCTAATTCCACTTGATTATCTTAAGGTGCTCTACCCTGTAATGTACCAAGAGATGCTATATTCGAATTTGCAGAAGCTATATAGAAGAGGATAGTCAGCCATCTTTTAGCAATATCGCCAGGAAGCCAGGAATAAAATACAACATCGACGATAGAAATTCTTCCATCTCTACTTTCATAATGCTCGGACTTGAAGGTCCCATTTTGCTTCTTGGGCTAACAAGAGCTATAAATTATTGACTGGTCTATGGTAGACAGCGATATGAACAGCATTCCATCCTTCATTGTCTCTCGCCTTTGGATGAGCACCTTTCTCAAACCCACAAGCACAAGTAGTAGAAAGCCAAGAATACCAATCACTGCCAAGACACATATTCTCAATAATAGGTAGGTATTTGTCGTATGTTCTTTCGTTGGAAGATAACCCAAGATCATCGCTAGATAATTAGGTATTTAAGCAAAACAGCTAGAAACTATGCGAATGGAAAATTACACGGATGTTAAGATATTGTAGCTTGTTACTTGTATACGACAGCCTAGAACTAAATTGTTTTGATAAGCATGGAATAGCTTTGAACGGTGAAGGACTTTTAAGTTCTGCCCGTGTTGTCATCAAGACAAGTCCGAGCAGAGCTGTTGACTGGTGCGAACACGAATAATCGGTCGCAAATAAGGTAAGCTGACTACTATGATTGCACAGGCGATTTCTGCCGTGCAAATAATATCTATTTGAGAAGTACATGCTTAGCGTATGATATAATCAAGATTAGTGTAGGGATGCCACCTAACATACTCCCTATTGCTTTGTCCAGGTCATGATACTGCCAGACATATCGTGATATACTAATGGCCATTGTAGCTACCCCAAGAGAGAAAGAGCCCAGAAGAGCCCACATCTGCGGTCTGGACAAGCTCAAATGCTTGAAAAGGAAGAATGGGATGATGAATACTAAGATTGAAGTATCTAGGTTAGCAGCCTCTCTTAATATTGACCTTGTATCAGAATAATATTTCAGTTTTCGGAATACTTACTCATAATATCAGAACCGAAATTGAATGCGTAGTTTGTGTCGAAGACCACTGCGGAATACCAAACAGACCTTTCCAATTTATCAGGATTCCTAGTATTACAAATATATGTTAACTCCTGTAGGCTTTATCTTAAGGACTTTGGGCCCTTACCAATTATCAGATATTGGCTTGCACCAGAACATGTCAAGACAGAAGGCTATTACAAAGCCAGTAAATACGTAGAGTATAACGACGTTTAATGCTCGACGCAACTCTGGAAACACCGCTGGTGGGGTTAGGTCCCAGTATAAAGCCAGCACACTGGCTTTTGGAAAGAAGACTCCCATATCGAAGAGGAAGCTAGAAATATATAGAAGCTATTCTGGATCTATCAGCACGTATAATCCCCACAAGGAAATAGTAATCGCTTAAGAATGTAGAAACAAACCTTTAGACCTAAGACTGAGGGATTATCGTCTATAAACCCTCCAGTCGTGTACGTTAAAACATTCAGAGCAGTATAAGCAAGTACATCAATCCACCCTAGCAGGATAATGTAGTCTGCAATACGCAATGTGTCTCTTTCAAAGCCTATGCGCACATAGAGACGAGCGGTAATGACTGACAAGCTTGCAATGAGAATTGCGACACTGGATGCCTAGTATATCATCAATCTCGTCAGCATTTACAGGAGATGAGAGAGCAAGGTACTGTAAGTCTAACTGACAATCTCTGTCGCCAATGATACCATCGACATATTTTACATGTTGATCCAACGTCGCATGAAAATTGAAACTCTGACGTCCAGCAGCTCGAATAAAATGAAATGAAGTGGGTTTGGGTATTTGCTTGCAGTAGGTAGGCCCCCGTATCATATCGAATTAGAAGATGGCCATGATAACTATAGGGAGAAGCGATCGAACTCTGTCTAGATGCAGCTGATTTTCGCCGCATGCGGATGATAATATATTTTCCATACGAATTGGGCCTTCTAAGAATCCAAAATCCATTGGCTGTGGTGTTTGCAGTGCTTCCAGAACCACAATATCTACACACCTTGTACCACTAGGGCTGTACAGAGGACCTACGTTCGGACTCACAATGCCTATAGTTTTGCAGCACCTTACTATGTCACAAATCACGCTTCCTCGGCATGTCTCCAATACCAACTTCCACACATTTGCTACTAGGCAAGAGTGTACAAACTTCAACCCGACTACCAGCTCTATGCAACTAAATCGGTGGAATTTCGATGACATGTAATTAATCCTTGCTGTGGTAGCAAAATGGTACGGACGGAACGGTTACATAATCAACTCCATACTAGGTATGTAGCAAAGTTTATACCATTTCTCGAAGAATGTGTATGAAAGGGTACGTCTAGAAATCCACGGCATCCTTTCGTTGATGTCCGATCAATAATTCAGATTAAAAACTACTAAGGAATCGCTGTTCAGAACTAAACGACTCCATGGATCATTGAGCCGATTTTGTCGTTGGTGGAGGGCTGGGTCCAGGGAGGGGTCAATGGCAATAGGTAAGCCTGGATGCCACAAGCTGCCGTATCTCAACTCTACGAATACCATGGTATCAGACTTTGCTTAAGTCCTCATTTATAGACCAGTAATTCTATTCGTAATCTAGTTCCACCTTATCTCGGATTATTTATTCTTCTAGCTAGGTTCCAATACTAATCTATTCAAACTTATCAACAATAGGTATGTGTTACACATGTTAGACCTGGGGAAGGCTTTCACAGCCTTCAAGTCACATGTTCGTTAGGCTCAGCGCTAGCAGCGTCGCTTATATATTCCAAAGACACCAGTCAGCACTTAGAGAATTCATCCTTCTTACAACATAGTCAATTGTTCTCCTTGTTCACGCCATAGTATAGACCTCTACTGGATAAACACTAATTACTATATAGTATTTAGCTGTCGTTTACCCCTCTATCCTAATCCTTTATAGTAAGAAGCTATTATATACCTTGATAGACTATATTCCAAACGGAGCTTCTTCTATTATTATTTATCTATTTCTCTCTTGAAGGGGGTTTTATATAGTTTTCTAGTTATTATATATAGTTCTATTCTCTATAGATAGCCTTGAATTTTAGGTTATAAGGGTAACGTGCACCACAAGCAAATGGCCCACACAAGCGAATGGCCCACCTAATTTTACCCTTTTATGATTTCTATATCTCCACAAATATTATGTGAAAAACTTTAAAACTCTCTATATAGTACTTTAACTAGATACATGAGCTATATATTTTATCTTAAGCTTATAGGTCTTATAGTTATTGAAGAGTGGGGCTAAAAACTTGCGACTTTTCTGTTTCTCAATACTTTCATATTACACCAATACCTTAAACCTATAAATACTTAATTATATACTATAAGGACTATATGTATTAATTTTTAAGTCTTTTAATCAGTGTTTGGTGGAGATAAAGAAATAAAAAAAGGGCATTTTTTGGTGTAAAATCAGGTGGGCCATTGGCTTGTGGTGCACGTTATATAAAAGCCCTTTTATTACAAATACATAATCTATAATTTAGGTACTTTATCGGATAGCTTATGGCCTAAGGCTCGGTAGTTGTCGGTTCTCCTCCCGGGAGTAGGAGAACTCTCGTCTTGGTACTAAGATAGGTTTCTCCCCTTTATTCAAGCTTGACTTGCAAAGGATAATTAAGTTCGGGCTCGGCTTGGTTGAATGGTACGTGAGTTACGCTGTTCTCACGGAATAGGTTCGTGTGGTCTAGACGTGCTACACGCCCAGGTCACCCTTCTTTGAAGGTAATCTAAGTGTACTGTGGCTGTTGTCTATGTTCTTCTTACCCTCCAAAAGGGGGAGGGGGATCTATTAGAAATACAGCTGGGTTACCCCCCTCTCCACCTTCGTCGGAATAAGACAGATCTGTACGGATTTGTCGTCCCGATAACTCCTTCCTCCTTGGTGTATGAATTGCTTTCCTGAGACTCGGGGAACGTCCGGTCATCGGTTCTTCAGGCCGGACACGGACAGACCGAGTGACTTCCTCGGGGACACACTAGTATTAACTGTTGCAAGGATTACTATACTAGGTGAATTTTGAAGGTTCCTTGATCAAATCTCTGATATCGCCCTGATGATTACACACCTCCACACTATATATATATAGTCTTGGTAATCTGCATAGGGATCAATTAAGCACATTTCCACCATTCCCTAATATTAATCAAACCCTTCAGGACAATGCTCTTGTCCCAACAGTAGTAGGACTATATAGAGAACCATAAAAGATTATAAGAGAAGGTATTATATAATATATAGATTATTATTAACATCTCTAATATCTCTTTACTAATACTAATAATATAGACAATAATAAAGATTACAAAGGTCTATGTAAATAGATAGTATATTACGATATTGAGGGATTAGACAGCTCATTCAGATAGGCGTCTAGAATAGATTCAGGCAGGGAGCTCACTAGATTCGGGTAAGGATAGTATTATGCAATTGTATTATTATTCCGTTATATAAGAAGGGCGAAGACTCGCCTTTTATGCCAGTTAAGCGAGACAAGCTCCATCATGTGACCTGTCTCGTGACATAGTATCTCCTAGTTATAAGTGTTTTGTACTTAACTTATAGTAACGACTTTACTAAACAGTCCTTGTAATATACCCACACCAGCTAGTTAAACCTAACCTCAGTACTATACCGACGCAGCATAACACTGGCCGCTGCAGCTGGGCAGCATTCAATTACCAGATTCTATAGTCGGCCATCCGCGCTCCCTGAAGGCGCCGCTAGGAGGATTTTCGGGCTTTTTGATGTCGGCTTTTTGGTCATCCCATTGCCATCGCCAAAGTCAGGAGTGGAGTGTGAGTTGAGAAGATTCTCCAATTGAAAAGTCCAATGGCGCGCGACCAAATCTATGAGTCAAGGCCAGGTGACTGTACTCGAAATCTTAGCGCTCCCGAACTTCCGTTTCTCTTCCATTTCCACTAACGAACGCCATGACGGTCGTCATTACCATTTAAGGAAGATCATAATAACATTACGCCGGGGAACCCTTAAATAGAGAGCTCTATTGTGCTGCGTCCAAATTTTTACTTCAAATTCTACACTCACAGCAGACACACGAGGACGATCTAGCACTACTACTACTACTACTACTAGCCACTTTCACACCCGATACATCGACCTCTCTTTTCCGTTCTCAAAAAGCCTCAATCTCATCCTAATGGTTCCTTCCGTGATCCCAACCTGCATTCAGGATGTTATGACGCAACAGATTCGGTCAGGAAATGCGTGTGCACAAACGTGTGATACGGAAAAACCTGAGGGCACTGTACCAGAATGCGGACTGCAACCCTCTGAAGACAATTTTAATCAGAGAGATACCCCATGCTCCAAAGCCGACCTGAACCGTCGTGGATGGAGAAAGATTGTCCGGAATTTCACTCCTTCGTAGGTTTCGCTCAAAGTATCTAGCCAATCTTGAAATCCTAATCTCTACCCAGATGGTTCCTAGTAAACATGGGCACGGGAATTGTATCAATCCTGCTTCACAACCTCCCTTATAATGGGAGATGGCTTTACTGGATCTCTGTTGTCATATTCTGTCTTAATGTGCTGCTCTTTACAACCTTCCTCTGTATTTCGATTCTACGTTACACTCTGTACCCGGTCATTTGGAAAGCTATGATCCGACACCCAGCACAATCTCTGTTTCTAGGCACTTTTCCTATGGGATTTGCAACCATCGTCAACATGGTGGTCTTTGTCTGTGTGCCTGCATGGGGCTACAGAGCCACCCAATTGGTAAGTAAGATTCTACTCGATGAAAGGTATTTCGAACTAAGCATGGCAGGCTTGGGCTCTCTGGTGGATCGATGCGGTAGTTTCCTTGGCGGTCTGTCTCTATCTCCCCTTTGTCATGTAAGACTCTTCCTCAAACTCAGGTAGGTCAAACGCTGAACACATTCCCACAGCATGTATTTTCACACAACCGAACTCAAATCTATGACCGCCGCTTGGCTTCTCCCTGTTGTTGCTCCTATTGTCGCTGCTGCTACTGGCGCCATCGTCGCCGATGTTCTCCCAAACCCGCAACACGCCTTGATCACGGTCATAGTATCATATGTTCTGTGGGGAACGGGCGTTCCACTCGCGATGACAGTCCTGGTTGTATATTTTCAACGTCTTACGATCCACAAACTTCCACCTCGCGAAGTCATTGTCTCGGTCTTCCTCCCCCTCGGCCCACTAGGCCAAGGAGGTTATGGTATACAGAAACTGGGGATGGTTGCTATGAAGATATTTCCTCGGACTGGAACGCTAAGCGAGACTACAACAAAGTCCGGTGATATTCTCTATGTGATGGGCTATTTGATGGCTCTCATTATGTGGGGGTTCGGATTAGTGTGGCTTTTCTTTGCATTTGCGAGTATCAGCCGGAGCAAATTCCCCTTCAATATGGGATGGTGGGGTTTCACTTTCCCGCTGGGAGTCTTCACTACCTCGACAGTTCAAATGGGCATGGAATTACCTTCTGTCTTTTTTCGAGTTCTTGGCACCGTTCGTATTTTCCCCGGCCCTTGCATCGTCTAAACGTTGGCTGACTTCAATTTCTAGATTCTCTCCGTTGCTGTGACGTTGCTATGGATCATGGTGGCAACTGCAACAATCCAGAAGGCTATCTCTGGAGATTTGTTCTTTGCGCCGTGCTTGAAGGATATAGAGGGGAAAGAACACTTAGGGAAGAAACACTTTGGAGAGGCTGTATAAAGTCATCCAATAGTTATCCTAGCTAGAGATCCTATAAAACATGGCAATGCCACACTAATTATGCAATATTGATGAAGCAGTAGAAGCTTCCAAGCTCCAGTTCCGTTATGGAGGTGAATGAAGGATAGGGAGGTCTAGATGATGTAAGCTGTATACGCGCGTTTCAGCCGGGAAAGATTTCACCGACCTGTTGGGCCAATGTGGAAGAGTAAAACGGGAGGAGCGGCGCGGGGAGGTTTCCAATTGGAAAGTATCTGAATCACAGCATCTTTGACTTCACCATTGTCGACAATGGGTCAGACGTGACAAGGGATTTAAATTGAACGTCTACGGATTGTCTGAACTGCTCATCTACTTCGCGAAAGCAAGCGCTACAATTCGGATTGTCCAAGCCAGGCTTCCGGTTCGTCTACGTGGCACAGGCAAGTGGTGCAACCCCAATTGTCCAAACGAAGCTTCCCATGACGACCCCCAGAAAAGAAAGCCCAAGGCCAACGCTCGCAGTCCCGTAATCGCACGCGTGTTTACGCTGTAGGCTCTGAAGCTCCAAAGTCCAGGTACTAACCGTGGTTAGGCAGCCGCAAAACCGGCCTTCAATACCTTGGAGCACATGACAGCCGATTTTGCTACCACCAATTAGTCCAGAAGCCAATGGCGCTCGTTGCAAGTCCCAGCTCATGCCGAGAATTGGAATGCTGGAGCCAAATTCGTGTTCCCCATACATTTTTGCTGTGTCCGGCAAATGGCTTACGTTGCGGGGGAAATATTTCGGCCTGATGCTGATACCTCCGTTTCGCTAGCGCTTCCCAGCGTCCAAAGAGCAGATGCGCTAGCGTTAGGCAGGTACCTGCAACGATAGAGAATGGTATCCAAAATTAGTAGGGTACCTTTTCCTGAAGCTACTAATAGACTCTAACACCACTTCTTAGAAGTGCGTTCAGCTGTGCTGCTTGAAGCGGAATAGCCATTCGAAGCTAAGATTACGAAATAGGTTGTAGATGGCCATCAGTTCACCGTGCAACTTTGGACAATGGACATCAGTGCAGTGGCTGGACGAATTGACTGAGCTAGTGTTGAGGTTAAGGAGCACACTTACCACTATATCTCCTAGGGCAGAATGGCACCCGCCATCACCACTGGCACTAAGTGTCATCTCACCGTCAATTCCTCTACTCTCAGTTTTCTTTCTGGGATGTCTTTTCACTGCTCTTCGCCATGCTGTCTTCTGCTGGTTGGCAGCCTTTGCTGTCCGCTTGTCAACATACTTCCGGGGACGTCCAGGAGGCATCCTTACAGGAAAGGCTAGGTCCCTTGGCCTAGGGGACGTTAAAATTTGAAATTCAATGTTTTAGACGGTAGATATCTAATTGAGCCTCGGGGTTTTGATTCAATTCAATCTGGCAAAAGAAGCGAAGTTGTTTTGAACAGAACATAGTACAGTATAGATTCAAAAGTATTCGGTTGGCTACGTGCTCGATCCACTACAGTGGACCAATACGTTCCTTAAATCAAGCTAGCTAAGAGGTCCTGTTGGTTGAGGCGCGTGTGAAAGACAGGATACTTTTAACCCGTACTGTAAGGCGTGGTTTGATCAATTCAATTGGGAAATTCAAGCAAGTTCTGTTTAAGATCTACAGCATCGCCACTACTCCCGCATCCTATTATGCCCACATTTACTTCTGCACTGCGCAGAAGCGGCACAGGCAGTCTTCACCGCGCGAAAGCCGTCCGTTCTCCTTTTTCCGGTCCAGAAGCCCCATATTTTGTGTAGTGGACTGTGTCGACATCGACTTTTCAATCCTAACCCAGACCCAGATTCCACCCTTCGGTTTTGTAGGGTGAGCGTATCATGTTTGAGGCAGCAACAAGCACTAAAAGTCATCGACGCAGCAATCTAGTCGACACCGCACACCTGAGAGGGCCAACGTTTCACAAGTAGTTGCTCTTATCGGCAAGAATCTTTTATATTTGTTCTCATACCTCTAGCTTCGTTGACGATCTCATTGATGTTTCTGTTCTGCCTATATATATCCTTGAACATTTCTCACTTCTAAGCCGTCCTTCTCTTGTTGTCTTTGTCTCTTGCTGAACGACCAAAACAATGCCTCCCCCATCAACAGTCGCGCTTGTAACAGCCACAAGCGCAACCCCTGTGATATTTGGCCTAAAGAGCCCTTTTTTGCAACAACCGCAAGCTCGAAAAATATCGCAAAGTCCCATAGCATAGACAGCCCCCTCCAGATAGATCCCACCAAAGGAACGGCAAAAGCTTGAATCTGCTTTGGGGGTCTACATTCAACAGAGGGCGTGCGATGGAGCCAGGATTGAGAGAGACGTTTTTCTTGCGGTAGTCAGAAGAAAGAAGCTCAGCCCGGCTTCGATGGCAGCACCTAGGAGATGTTGTTCAGCGCTATGCTGATTAGCGCTAAAACACTTCGATCATCGCTTTCGGTAGTATCAAATGCGCACAGTCTCCCTATGTGTCCTGGCCTTCAGGAACACAGGGACCTCAGGGAAATCAGGGTCTCCTAAGACCAATATTCTTTCTTCCAACGTCTTAGGAAGAAGGCTGATTTTCTTCATACTACTATATACTATATATAAATTACGTTACAACATAATACTTTTTGCTTGAGAAGGTTAACTAGATCTCTAATTACATATATATCATTATTAATTAATATATTTAAGCTTATATAATCTCTAGATAACTAAATTTCTACTTATAAATCTTAAAAATTTAATTATTTTTAAAAAGAAATTATATAGCTTATATTAGTATATAACTAGACTTTACTAAACCTCTTTATCTAATAATAAAGACTAGTTATTATATTATATATAATAACGTATATACATAGCAAAAGTCCTAACTAAGCAAAAGTCCTAAAACTTCGCGCTAGTAATATTTCTTTATTCAATATATAATTTCTCTATAAATATAATATACCTCAAAAAAACGATGAAAAGCAAGTTATTCTAGCACTTTAAGCTCTATAAAACGATTCTACTCTTAGTCTTCAAGCTATAAGGAAGATCTTTAAAGTTAATCATGAAAAGCTTAATCAATGAAGATATAGTATATCTTTATAATATAAAATCTAACCTAATTCATATAAAATAATAGACCTAGAAGAATTAATATTTATTTAATATATCCTTAACCTAGCTATTAAAGGATTTCCTCCTTAACTTTCTATTATTAAAGATATAGTTAATTGACTTTTTATAATATATAATATATTATATATTAAGATATATTAAGCCTCTAATTTTAATAAATATTACTTAGAGCTTAAATTATACTTTTAATATAAATATTTATCATTTTAATAAGATTAAATTTATAATAAGTTAAATTAAAATTAGAATAATTATTATTAGCTTTAATAAATATATAAAAGTAAAAAAATTATAACTTAATAATTAAAAATAAGTTATTATAATTTAAGGTATAAATTTTAAAAGTTAATATATATTATTATTTATAATTATTATAATATAAAATAATTTTAAATCTTAATCTAAAAATAATAGATTTTTATTTAATTAAAAGATTATAATAATTAATAATAATTAGATAAATAATAAAAAAAATATAAAATAAATTAAATACTTTAAAAAATATATTAAAGCTTAAATTATAGATAATTTTTATTTATTAATATTTAAT